>CAJHQP010000393.1:0-199923 GCA_905132765.1 Moricandia arvensis | reverse complement strand
AGAGAGATTTTTTATAAATTAGTTTTGAGTTTTTTTCATGTATAATGAAATTTTGTTTAGATTAATATATATATATATATATATATAATGGTGATAATGGTGACTGTGTAAAGCTACACAAGTCATTTGTTCAGATTCTAAACAAAAGAAGAATCTTAAGTAGTGATCACGCAACTAAGATCTTTGGCCTCACTAATTTAAAGCAAACAAACTTTGTCTCTTAGCCTTACATAGGACATAAGCTCAGCTTACTCCACAAGTAGCACTAAACTTTTTTCTCTTTAATCTTCACCTGATTTATAATCTACACGGTTTTGTTTTTGTTTTTTAATGATTTCTCTATTATTAAGATGCATATATAGCAATCTGGGCTTATTGGTTTAAAATTATTATGAAACCTCCGGTCATGTGCGGATCTGTAAATTTGGGGAAACGGCATAAAAATGTTTTTAAGAACTTTGATAAAAAATTTGCCATAATTTTAGAAACCGAAGACCTATGTGTAAAAAAATGTTCAAAAAAGCCTGGACCTAAAGTTCTAATGATAAGTTTCGTACACTAGCTATATATATAATATCCATGAGACTTAGTTTCCTGTACTAATATATGTAGTTTTTTGGCTAAAATGTTAAACTAATATATGACGTCAAACAATATACGACACCTTTTCAAATTGCTTACATGTTGTAGTTGCGATGAAGATATGTAATACATATGAATGTAATATAAATACAAAAGACTTTTTTTTTTGGCTAACTACATTGTGGTAGATTTTTAAAGTTGATAAACCAAATTGTGTCCTGTTATCCTTCTGTGCAATTTCCAATGGTGTGTAACATACTTTTTCATTTAATGAAATGAATAAAAGATAAATGACATATCTGTATATTTCGGGTCGCATCTCTATATTTATTATTTACAGTTCCATTATGCTATCAACCTCAATCTTCTTCTCTTCTTACTTCCTGCTTCTCTAGCTGAGATTTTTCTTCTCTTAAAAAAAAACTCATGCCTTGAATGCACGGTGGTGTCATGATTGTTGGAATCATAGGCAAAATGAAGAAGTGGATTGATGTTGATGAATCTTGGGGGAAGTCAAAGCTTCGAGCAAGATACTAAAGGCAACATCTTATGTACCACTTGGCCTCCAAAGATCTTACACTGTGCAATTTCTGCCGCGTGAGTTCCGTTTGGCTCAATGCCCTTAGGCGGTCACATGAATGTCCACCGCCGGTGACCGCGCCTCTAAAGGGCTCATGCAAAGTCTTGCGCTAGAAGCGGTGGGCGGCAGCGGAGGTGGGAGGAGCAACGTTTCTCAGTTCTTGTGTTTCCATCGCGTCGAAACGTTGTATATTCAATCCACGGCGAGTTAACAGTGAAAGGTTTGTCCCATTTCAACCCAATTGCAAACCTAATGGCAGTTTGGTAATAATAGTGATATGTGGAATTTTTTATGTTTACTACATACAACCGGTTTACTTCGAGCAACCTTGAGTTTTCCTTTGTTGAATTCTTCTCTCGGTTAGAGGTTTCCTCCCTATGCTTAATACAATAATGCAGGGGAGATGATGAGAAAGCACTAGCTGATGACCATGAGACGACAAGAAGCATCCGTGTAAATGAGCCCTGGATCTTGAAACTTGCGACTAGGGCACAAGCCACCGTGATACACTTCAGGCCTTTCATTATCCATATCCATTCATAGAGAGAATTGTTTACATCTAAATTACGATTTGTGTTATATTCTGAAATTTCAATTTGGGTTTAGTTGTGTATCACAATTAAATCCATTATATTTCATGCTTTGTCTTCCTTGTTTTTCACCATAAACTATGTTGCCTAGTTTATACATAGAGAGGATGAGTACTAATAGTCGCCTCATTTCATTGATTTAAAGATCACCAAAACGGCCTTTAAAGATGCGGTATATTCTCTATAATGGCATCTCAGAAATTCCTAAGATCTATGATATGTGTTGATGGTTACTTTGGTTCAAATTTTCTTGAAAAGTAATTAAGCTATTGTTTTAATTCTTTGTATCTCAACTACAATTTAAATGGAGATTAATTTAAATTACAGACCTGATCTAGATGTAATAAAAGTTTCTCTATATAATCAATTCGAGTGCTAGCTAAACCTTCGGAACTATTTAAATGTGTCTTCAAATTACATGTAAAGGTGTTCTACAACAAAAAGATAGTTATATTCGTCCAGTAATTTACTGCCATAGTCCTGAAGAAAGATAATTCTTTTTTTTTTCTTTTTTTTTGAAGAAGAATTTGTTCTTACCCTTTTCTCAATATGCTTTAGGGTTTTGGAGTAATTGGGCTATATACGTTATTTTATTAAATAAAATTATGTTTTAAAGTTCATAATTGACAATCATCGATACATTGGAAATAAAATGGTTAAAGATTTTGATAGGTAAAAAATAAATATATTAAAAAAAAAATAATTATAAAGAGAAACAAATATGGATTAAAATGAAAAAAATCTATCTGAAAACTATATAAAAAAAATTAAATAAAAAAAAAAAAACATTATTGAATGGCAAAATAAAGTTAAATAATTATAAAGAGATTATTTTTTATTTATTTTAAATGATAATTAATATAATAATATAATGAAGTTATTATGGAGATGTTAGTTAATTTTAAAATAGTTTTGTATTATGTATGATTAATTATGTTAGGAGGTTTGAACATTGTTATTAATGTAAATTGTTAAGGAAAATATCTTAGAAAGATAGATAAACTAAATAGTGGATATATTCTAAACTATATTAAGATTATATATAAATTACTAAATTCTAAAATGATTTATTATAATGATATTTTTAGTGTTAATATTAATGATAATGAATTAATAATGTAGTGAAATTATATTATGATGATGTTAGTTTATTTTCATAGTAATTGTTAATATGTGTGAGTAGATGATAGGGAGGATTATTTTTATTGTCTTTCTGTTTAGAATTACCCATTTAAAAATTATTCACACAATTATAAAATATCATTTATCTTTATTCAGTCAATTAGAATTGGTTTTAAAATAATATATTTAAATATGTTTAGCACATTTTATTTATTTATAGGGATTATTTTTTTTAAAAAAATGGTATTCTAATGAATTTGAAATTGATTTTTTTTTTTTGGATTTCTAAATTAATGATTTAAAAGCATATTAATAAAACATATAAATGGAGCAATCTTAATATAAAATCTAACATAGATATTATGTTGATTAATTTATTTAGATTAATTTATGTTTTCGTTTATCTTAATCTATTAATTAAAGTTTGGTAATTTAAAAGTTAAAACTAATATGAATCCATGCGTCTCAATTCTATGGAATTTTTTTAACATATATTAAAGTATTTTAAGATTAACAAAAAATAGTGCAATAAATAATATTATCACAATCTTTGAATTTCGTGTGTGATTATATTTAGGAAATTTTCTGTTAATATTATATTATTTATTAAAATATATTCTTTTTATTCATCAATATGATTTAGTTTGGAGTTTTTATTAGGGGTGAGAATTTTGGTTAAATTTGGAGTTTGTTTTTTTTTTGTTTGGATATAGAAGTAATAACTGAAATAAATCAAACTTAGTTTGATTTGGGTTTTATGTTTTTCGTTTGGTTCCGGTTGATTTTAGTTTGGTTTAGTTTTGAGTTTAGTTTTGTCTTTGGTTCAGTTTTAATTGAATTAGATTTTAGTTTTTTATAGTTTGATTACGAAAATATAAAATTTAATAATCATTTGACATTAATCATAATTTTTTTATATTTAACCCGTAAACCTAAACATCACAATAAAAATTTAAATATAATTTAAATTTATATTATTATTTTTGAACCTAATATAAAATATGCATAGATAATATTTTGGATTTGATGATAGGTGTTAGATTCATATTTTATTTTATTTTATTATTAGTTGTGTCCTCTTCTATTCATATTAGCGAGTTAAAATTTATAAAATTAAATGTTTAATTGTTTTAGGTTAAACGGTTAATATCTAAATCTTAATATTATAAGTATATTTTAAGTTAATTACACTAAATAAACACTTCATCTCTTCAGTTTGGCTAAAAATCAAAACCAAACTGAACATTTGGGTGATAAAACGCTTTAGAGCCGAATGATTTGGCATTACTTTGGTTTGGTTTAGATGCGTTTGGGTTGGGCTGAGTTGGTTTGGTTTGGTCAGTTTGTCTTTTTTGTCCGGCATCCCTAGTTATTTTTCTAGAACCGGTCTTTGGTTGGTAACTGCGTTATTTCTTAAAAGCTTACTAGATTAAAAGCACACTATATTTTTGAGATTATAAACAAATTGATATGAATTTGTATTTTGAGATTCGTTGCTATATATTATGTTATAATATCGTATCTATCTTGAAGAAGAGATTTTTAAACCAATTATAATAACTTACGAATTAGTTTATTATGCGGATTTTGCTACTGTACAGTTCTTATGTACTCTTCTTTTTTAGCATGCACATTTGTATCCACCCTGATAAAAACTGACCCGAAAGCTACATGCTTTAGTTTGGCCGTTTGGTCGAGCGGAAAATATACCTATTGCCCGTTACTTTTTGGACATCGTCGAATCTCTATTTAGGAGTCCATGTCTCTATCCAATACTCGATCGGCGTAACAACAAAAGTACCCGAAACTATTTTGTGTATATTAGGTAAATTATGTATTTCAGCATATGTGTGTGTGGTAGTATAATTTTGGGTCTTTAGGTATACTGGACTCGCAATTTCAACCTAGACCCGAACATAACGGCGATCAACACCAAATCAATTTTTATCACAATACCTAGTTAGATTAGCAAATGCTTATCAGGATGCTGAAAGATCCAGACTAGAAAAGAACACCGATCTGTACCCGCACTTCAAGACACATGAATGGCCCATGCTTTCTCTCATTCTATTTGCACTGTGCGTTTATAAAAGGTATATATGTTTGTTGAGTTGGCTGAAATTTGTTCCTATACCAATTTTTTACATTACTTAGCACCAATTTTCTACAAATCAGTTTAAAAATAAATTGTTTTGCTTGCTACCCGTTTTTACCATTAGGCGGACGTTTAGCATGCGACTAGACTAATGTTTAGAAAGATAGCAAATAGTCTGTGAAGCACTGTAAGTGTAAGGCGCGGGCGTACAGTCGCGAGCCTCGAGCACGAGGCAATATGAGAGCTGAGAGTAATACGAGTAAGAGCATTGCGATTGAGCGAAAAAATGAATGTATAGTCTATACTTAAACTTTTCCTGCGGTTTTGTAATCACCCTCGTATTTGTTTTTGCTAATTCAAAAAGTTCTGGAACCAAGAACTCATAATCTTGTTTCTTTTTAGGTATAAAAATAAGAGTGCGGTTGCTAATATCTGCTTCAAAGTAGCTAAAACTTGAACCTGAAACCTCTTACCATTAGGAGAGAATGTCCTTTACCAGATACTAGCTCCGACTACTTCTTGCGTAAGATGATTGCTTCTGCGTGTGCAGTGCATGTATCATGTCTAGATCTATTAGATGTTTGTAGCTACATATACAGATAAACGGTTACAATAACTTTGGTAGGTAATAGGCAACATGAAGTGCCAGAAAGCGGACGGAAGATTTGAGGAGGACCACATGGAATGGGAAGATAGGCATGGCTGAATTCTTTGTTTAATTCGTGCATGTTTGCTCTACTCAGATCTATTTCTGTGTCTCCGACATTCATCTTTATATTTATTCCTGTGTTTGTTACACTATTTCTGTTTCAATATATCAGCTGTATAATTGCTACTCTCTTTTATTAAATTGAAACCGAATTTTGGTCACGACGTGCCCATAAATATGTATAATGTTATTTTGAGCATTAGTCTTGTCTAGGACCCCCACATGGTGAAATTCAGAAACATTCCAAAATAGGCCATTACTTATGTTGGTTTTCTTCTAGTTTTGCGTCCCCGCTTCCTCACCATAAAGTCTAGTGCGCATGCATACCAATCTTTATTTTATGTGATAAATACTCGACAAGTGGCGTATTACCGATTTTCGAATATACTTGTAAAGCATTGACATCGTCATGCATGCTACTATCATCTCTAATATAGAAATCTTTTTTATCTTACATATATCATATATCATATATTAATCTTATATATCAACTCTCAATGTTTTATGCTCTAATCGGTCTATGATTATCTTACTTAGAGATCCAACGCGAAATATTATAATCTTTATAATTATGTCATCTTGCGTTCCATCTTCATCTTCTCTCTCTCGAGTACTGCGTCTCTATCTATCAGACAGTTATTAGGTTATAAGTAAGAAAATGTAATATATATCTTGGTTTTACTATCATAGAAGAGGACATAAACATACCGACCAAGATTCGTGTGAAAAGCAAAACTGAGATACTGAATTTGTTGGTATGCAAAAACAATACATATTATATATGTGCACTTGCAAAAATAATTATTATTACAGAGGCATTTTGGGATTGGGATGTGGAGTATGCATGAACAGCTCCAGTTGATATCAGTGAGATGGATATCTCGACTACAATGTCTTCTTATGCTCAGCAAGCGTTTCGAACTCTAGTCCTTAACGCATGCCATTGCTCGCTTTCACCTTTGCCGTTACATAAATCGAAAGATACTAGTCTGAAAATTATTGACAAAAATATTATTTATTCAGTTTATCTAGTTTAAGTATTTATATATATCGCTTTTTAATGCATGAAAAAATACGCTCTAGGATGGAAGTATATATCCATATTACATTGAAATGCATTTAATAGTACGCGATTTGTCATGTGATGTGGTACTTCGTGCTGTCGAGCAAAAGGCCGATATGTGCACTGAGCCCGAGCTGCAAGGCTCGACAGCAGTGTTGCAAAAACCTGTTACTATTTCGTTAGGTGTGGCATCTCCATAAATTGAGTAATTCAAATTGAATATGGAGCACTGGTCTAAGAGAACTAGCTTCCATTTGCAACGAATAGCTTAGTCTTCTTCTTGCGTCCAATCTTCCTCTCGCACCAGGAGTCTCAAGCTTAAGCTTGAATTTCTTCTTGCTGTGGCAATGTTCAAACTCATTAAAATTATGTAGTGACCGGTGTAACCTAATTAGCTTTCATTACTCTAACGAGAGACTTCCAGGCATTCATTGATAGTGTTATACTGGCCCTTTAATGGACATGGTGATGCGCTATCCAGTTAACAGAGATTCACTATGGCGCTTAGGACTATATTGGTCTAACACTCCAGTATATGAAACTCCTCTCCATCGCATCACCTCTCCATGGAACTTCTATAGATGATTGTTAAAGTAGATGACGCTCATTTGTCATCTACTATTGCCGCACCTCATCTATACGCTCAACATACGGGAGTATGTTGAGATTGTATCAACATAACTCAACATACGGGCCGCAGTGAAGATGACGTCTCAACGTTGCACGTCTCATACGTGTAAGCTCTGTAGACGTGTCTCCCGGTAGTGCTAGAGCGACGGAGCAACGACTGGCCTATTTCTAAGCAAAAAATAATTTTATATGTATATAACTAAATATAATTAGACATATTGACTATATATATGGTATCTATCTGTAGCGCATCTATCATAAATATAGTAGTTAGTTTTAACTATAAAAAGCCCAATAAAAATTTAAATAAAATAATTGAGAAGTTAAGAGTGACATACATTATTACCTACGTCTTTTCATTGTCTTCTCTAATTACTACTAAAAAACATAATGACACAGACAAAAAAATTGTGTCTAACAAGTTCAATAAGAAAAACTATAAGATAAAACAAAACGAGAAAAATTGAATTGTATGAATTAAGACAAATAAGAGATCGTGAGAACTTAGAACTAAACAGTATATTTGCTACTCATTCGATGATTCAACAATGGAAAAATTATTTCAAGCGCTAAAAAAAATTTACGATCTACGTCTGAAAATCCGAAGCATGATTTGCTTTCTCCAAAAAAAGACTCTGGAGACATGATTCTTGGCTAGAAATTAACAACATGACAGTAGTAGTGCAAAGATCTTTAAAGTATGGAATCTCGTAAGATAAATTTGTAAGGTATTTTTTTTAATTGTGATTTTTTATTTATATAAATGAGTTAGTTATTAAGTATTTTGTGGCATTTTAATAATAGTTCCTAGATGCGCCACTGTCTATACTATTAATTTCGATCAGATTAAATAAGAAATGTTGAATGCCCTTATGAAAGGTCCAAGCTCTAGGTTAGCCTCTCTCTCTGCTCCTCCCATTCATAGAAGATAAACCGAGTCAGATAATTGATTGATTTGTCCATCTAAACCTAAAAGCATCATTAGAGCATGTTTATTGGGGCTCTTAGTGGTCTCTTAACGGGTGAGACCCACTAATTCTCTCAAACACATCCCTTAATTCCCTTAAATAAGGACCCCTTTGCCATGATCCTTGGCACTGTTCGCAGACTCCACTGACATGTGACGGCCCGCGATTGGTGCTTTTAAATTTTTTATTACAAGGACCCTAAAGGAGTTCTTGCAATAGACATGCTCTTAGTGGTGAGATACTCTAGTAAAATAATCTAATCTATTAATTAGGGTCCTATTTTATCTACTGATAAAAAGTCATTGGACTATTTCTTTAGTAATTTTTATTATATATTTAAGATATATTTATATATTAGATCATTTGAATAAAATATACTATCACACATAAGAATATTCTACTATAACACTATTTAGTTTGAATATTTCCTATTTTACTTTAACAAAATCTTATAAAATCTTTTGATTATCAATTTTAAAATAATTAATTAAATTCGTAATTATTATTAAAATATTAGAGAATTTAGCATTCATTAAATTTAAATAACGAAATGATTTTTATTATATATTTTTTAATTATAAAGTTAAATTATAAAGTTAGAAATATAAATTTAAGTTTAATAAAATAAATTATAAAGATAGAAAAGTTATTATATCATGATTATATGATTTTTTTAGTTTAGATTTGATAGTTTATGTTTGTAAATTAAATAAAAGAAATGTATTTATTTAAATTACAAAATATTTAAAATAAATTTTGATCAATCAAAAATTATAAAAAAAAAATTAATCCCATTTTCAATAGAAAACATAAAAAAATTAACGAAATGGATTAAATAGATAAATTATTTTATTTTTATTCTTATATGATTAGTGTTTATTTGATTTTTTTAAGAATATATTAAAATACAGATAAATTATATATTGATATTTGTTGTTTCATAAAAAAATATGAATAAAATTATATCGAACAAGAAATATTAAGTTACATAATACAAAACACCCCCAAATACTAAAAAATATTTTATCAATTTATTCTAAAACTTGAATATAAATATCCGCGGCAGACGCGCGGGTTAAATATAGTTATTATTATTTTTATTAACATGTGAATATATCTAATAAATTTTAAGTAAAAAACAAATTAAAGCAATAAACAAGTGACATGTAGGTTTGCGTATCTCTCTTCTTCTTTTTCAAAATTTTATTTATATTGAGTAACTTGAGAAACCATCATTGAAGGTGCCCTAAATTTGCTTACTTCCATTGAATAGTTAAGTTATGAGTGTCAAATGAGCTGCGTTCACATCCAAATGAACTTTGTTTAAATGGATATCTTTTTTTTTTTGATATTGATGGTCTTAATTTAGATTGTGTATAAATATAACCAAATCCAAAGAAAACTATGATCAATTGATTGTCCACAGAATTTTAAATAATAAAACTAGTGTCAAAATGGATTGACTTTCAAATGTTTAAAATGATCATGTCCAATGTACATTTTATTTCTTTGGACACTCATGATTTTTCCATATCAATTTTGACATATAATTTTAAGTTATATGGACCGTACACTAAGTAACCGGTCCGAACTATCTTTTGTTCCGAATGAAACACATTTCACATATGGGCTTATTGATAATCGACCCACTATATTTTAGACATTATCTATGGGATAGCCGATTATTTAATACATGTCATCTTCATTACTGTAAAATAAAGAGGTAAATGGAGTGATAAACAAAAAATAAAATATTACTTTATATATAGAATAATACTTTATTTTTTCTACTCGTTACTTTAATTTTTTACTCCTATTTTTAAGTATAATAAAATAAATTATGGAGTGAAGATAGAAATGTTCTAAGAACATAAACATCTGTCTCCATCGCTCACTTAACTCTTACTAGGATAATTGTTCGCGAATTCACGAATACAAATAGTTTTTAAAAATTTAATATAATATAACATTTTCTATGTTTTAACACATTATAATATATTGTGTTTTCATCAATGAAGGTTAATATATTCGTGCCCTCCGTAGGCTCCAGCATATCACCTTGTGGTACTTAGGCCGTTTTTGTTTTATTCAGATGTGTCTGTTTTGGGTTTGATTGTTTGTAGGAGTTTTGATCCTTTCTCTCTGAGCATAGATGGTGATAAGCTTCGAGGTCGTGGGACTTACGGATTGTCTTGGTCACGGTTGCTCTTGTGACTGAGCTCATGAAGAAGCTTGGGGAGGACTAAACCGCGTTGAACTCATCGGTGGTGGCGGTTTTCATTGCTCAGCATTGTTAGTTTTTTAATCTTCTTGCGTGTTTTTTCAGACCAAAACATTGGAGTTTGTTTGTATTGAAGCTGTTTCTTTTGAAGGTTTTGGATTGATACTGCAGATAAGCAGCCGTGTATAGGAACCGGTGGTATGATTCCTGGAAGCTTCATTTCACCGGAAAGCTTTCCACAGCGGTTTAGCTCACAAGGTCTGGTCCTGTATTGCATATGAATTGGTGAAGCTGCGAGCTTGGCATTGATCCTTTTTTTCTTTTGTCTATGCGCAGGCGATCAACGCAATGGAGTTAGGCATGGAAGGGCTTAAGGAAGTTCAATCCCGGTTCTACAGAGACTTTCCACCTCACCCACAAGAGAAGTTTATGGTTTTGCCACGCCATCCACCATGAAGCCAACACAATGGAAGTTGTAAGTTTTTGGACTGTATGTATGAGTAATGACTCCAAACGTTGTCTACTTAACTCCCAAGGATTTATCTGTTTTTTCTTCAGATCCTGGAGGTGGAATCAACCAAATCCCTGGAGAATGTACCATTTCCGGTGATGTCAGGTTATGTTTTCTAAGTTGTGAATATCGTAAAACCGAGATGTCTCATCATTTACTTCTTCCCTATTCTTTTGCGTTTCAGGTTGACTCCTTTCTATGAGTATGTCTCTCTTCTCTCTTTGTCCATAGTTGTTTAGACACACTTTTAAGAATTTGCCTTGCTTTTGCCAGCGTGAAGGAAGTGATGAAGAAGCTGCAAGAGTATGTAGACGACATAAACACTAACATAGAGAATCTTGCGACCCGTGGTCCTGTTTCCAAATACGTATTACCAGATGAGAACTTACGTGGAAGGTTTGTGTTTTTGCTCTTGCACCTGATTCATTCTTTCACGCATTTTATTGTTAACAAAGTCTCAATTGTCTCCTGTAGGTTAACATTAAGCTTGAATGAAGCATCAGCTGGAGTTGCATGTAATCTTGATTCCAATGCAACCAAAGAAGTTGTCGGACACGTGAAGCCTTACTCGATCACTGGTACTTTGGCCTCTTATCCGAGACCTCAAGGTAAGCCATTAGATAAACCCTAATCACACTAAACTCAAGACTGATCTTCCAGAACTTTCTGGCAAATTACTCTTTCTAAACTCATGTAGGATGAAGGTTTCGATGTGCAAACTTCAGGATACGGTATTACAAACCCTACTCAGATTCTCTCTTCTTCTCTGATTGTTCCGTCTTTGATCCTGATCTCTCTCTCTCTCTTTGTGTTTTTGTTTATGCAGGTCTCATGGCTACATATCATGGCAAGAACGAGTACTGTCTTCTTACAGACATGTGTCAAGGCTTTGATGTCTTTGTTAGGATCATTTCTCAACTTGAACAAGACTAGAAATCAGTATAGAAGACAACAAAAATAGAAGCTTCACGTAGCTGCTTCTCTTATTGGTCCTAAACACTTCTATCTATTTGTACAAGGCAATGGTGGCTCATACAATTTACAATTTAAACACAACAAAGGGTACTAATGTTCTATTCACTTATTTTATCTATCTTGTGTTGTTTGTTTGTCACCTTCAGTTTTCAAGCTTATGTACCCGTAGACGCAGTCTCTTGCTGGGTGATGGTGAAAGCTTCCAGAGACGCATTTCCCAGTACAACAGCTGAGTATATGCCATGTGTGATGATAGGAGCAAGAAGATTGTTTGTCTGCAAATTTTTTTAAGTTATGATCTTTAACTAGGACAAGTCGATGAAGAGAATGAGTTAGTGATAGTACCTGAATCCATTCAAAGCCGAGGTACAGACCAAAAGTCCTTCAAGAAGAGGAGAGTATATTTTCTTCATCTGTCTTCTCTCATACCAAGCTGCAGAAAAGAACATAGAACAAGTGTTTGAATTG
The DNA here is from genome assembly GCA_905132765.1 of Moricandia arvensis. Classification (NCBI taxonomy): domain Eukaryota; kingdom Viridiplantae; phylum Streptophyta; class Magnoliopsida; order Brassicales; family Brassicaceae; genus Moricandia; species Moricandia arvensis. The sequence goes on along the minus strand of CAJHQP010000393.1, from coordinate 187,409 downwards.
TGTAAAGAAAAACATTATCTAAAGCATTACACTTAACGCACCTGCAAACAACTTCTTCAGCTCCTCGCGGGCAGAACGAGTTTTCAAGACGGGTGCCATTATATAAGTAGGATCTTTAGGTGAAGCAGCAATGTAATAGAGAGAACCAGTGAGTGCGGCTGTAATAGTGGCTGCAAATGCTTGAGCAAACGGTACAAATGGAGGCAAGATTCCAGTCTGAAAGTTTCAATAATTTGAAGTCAATTTGGAGTAGTCTTAAGGAACGTGAAGACGAATGTAGAAAGAAGAGAGAACATACCAAAGCGACCATTCCTCGAGAATCTGAGATGAGATCTGTGCCTCTTAGGAATATATCAGCTAGTGCACCCTGAAACGCAGCTCGATAGAAGAGCTCCTCTCCAGCTGAACTTGCAGCAACTACTAAGATAAACTGAAGAGACAAAAGGGCTCAATGGTAACAGTTCTTAAGTCTCAAAAACATGTTATTTTAAAGAATTATTCACCTGCCAAGCTGACATTCCATGGAAGAAGCCTCGAAGCTCCTCATCTTCAACATCTCTAATGGCACGAGCATGTGGCGACACCTTCACAACTTCATCCTAAACAAGAAAACAATCTCAATCAACACTAACCATACACTACAATCAAAAGAGAGAGAGAGAGAGCTCCTTACTCTACTATTAACTTACATCAAGAATGAAGAGAAGAGCCATGATAGGTGGAGAAGCATAACCAAGACGCAGCAATAATAGCATCTAAAGAAGCATTAAAACCTCCTGTGTAATCAATCCCTGCTACTTCACATATAAACCTTCCCGCTACAGGCCATTCCACAGTATATTCCTGTTTTTTTTTTATTTTCCCCATTAAAAAATCCAAACTTTAATTTACTTTGAAACGAAAGTTTGAAACTTTCTTGTTTACCACCGAGTTGACTCACCGATTCCATAACTCAGCTTAACAACAGCACCGATCTTATCCCAATCTCCGCCGCTTCCACCGACAAACTCGCCGACCGATGTCACCTCTCCTGAAGGTCCAGCTAACCGCCGCTGCTGAAACTTCCCACCGACGTTACATCTCCGAAGGTACAGCTAAACCTCTCGTCGCCGCCGCCGCAGCAGCATCTCCGTCTTCGAGCACTTCGCCGCTACTCTGTCCCGAAGAAGACGCTTTAACTGCCCTCGAACTCTCTAATGAAAGACGGTTTCTCTTCCCGCTACGTTTCCGCAACTCTGATCTCGAACTCGCCGGAGAACTATAACTACTACTCCTAAACCCACGGCTTCCACTACACCATGAGGGAAGACGACGAAGAAGAGAAAGCCGACTCTTGTCGTACTACAAGTCAATAAAGGAAGGCCCATTAAGTTACACGCGACAGCTCTCAGGCGAATACGCCCGGTAATCTCGCCGGAGGGACTCTGTTCTTCATCTAGTGAGAGAGAGAGACTCTGTTCTCAGTATTTATTTTTAATTTTTAAAATTAATCTAAACGTGTAAAAGTTGTTGACCGTCAGATGATGGAGACAGAGTTAATCTAACGGTTCAGGAGAGTTTTTAATAGAGACCACTCAAAGCTGGCGAAGTTCCACTTGGACTTGACTACCTCACCTACGTTCATTTGATTTTCATCAGCTTTTACATGTCTACACGTTACTATACTTTTTCTTTGTGCATGAACTCTAATGGGGTATATTTCAAATTAATGGACGCTTAGGCCTGATTAACCCGGGTCTCTTAAGGTGGAGTTTTTAACGTAAAATTTGTCTTTTTATTTTTTTTTTTTTTTTACATTTTTCCCGCTAAGAGACGTCTCTTATGGTTCTTATTTAAGAGACGGTTCTTAGGTTTTTTTAGTTAAAAGCTAAGAAACGTCTCTTAGAAAAGCTAAGAAACCCCACCTTAAAAGACCCCCATTAATCATGCTCTTAGTGCCGTTGCTTTCCTAAAATGCTTGCTTAAATGGTGATTCATATTTTTTTATGCTCTTAGAAGCATTAAAAAGATTTTTTTTTGGCCTTTCTAAGAGATGTTTTTTCTCACCATAAGAGCCTAAAATAATTAAAATGACCAAAATAAATGTAAAATCCAAAACCTTTACTTATATATATATATATATATATATATATATATATATATATATATATATAATTCTTTAAAAATAAAAAATAACTTTTCAATAGTTTTAGAATGATACATTTTTAAATGTACAATTTTCTCAAACAACCCTTTTATTTTTTTTAACTAAAATAACCTCCAAAAATGACCAAAACAAGTTTATTAAAGAGGCAAAGACACTTCAACCTTGTTCCATAAATATATAAATATGAATAATTACTTAAATAAATAACAAAAAAATAAAAATATTTTTTATAGTTTTAGAATTGTATGTTTTTCAAATTTTAATTTTTTATAATTTTTTTCCAATTTTTTTTCATTTTTAATTTCTTATTCTAAAATTTAAAAATAATTTGTGGAATGATTTTAAAATTTTTTATTTTTTATTTTAAATTTAAATATTTTTCTTTTTTCTTAAATTGTAAACTTCACTTCTAACATCACATCACTCAAATTAAAAGCTAAAGTCTCATTTGTTTTGTGTGTAAAGCTTTTGACTCTTCACACTTTGTATTTTTATCTTTTTGGATAAAGAGAAATTATTTTTGTATGTAAGAATTGACTGATTGAGAGATCTTAATTCTATGGATAGTGGGTACATGGCGCGTTCTTAGTTGGTAGAGCGATTTGTCTGGTTAATTCCGGTCATGTACCATCGTCCATTTTTCTTTCCCTTCATTTATGTTTAGCTCTTCATCTCAGGACTGTAAATTGTTTTTTTTTATGGGTCTGTTGTATCCCAGGGAGTGAAGTTTTATTATTTTAAGAGTTGAGTTGAGAGTTACAACTTGAATTCTCTTTGGTTGAAGTAAGTAGAGTTAGAGCTTTTGTGTTTGAAAATGTTCTAACAAATACTCCAATTTTAAATTGTTCTAGCAAATACTCTGATTTCAAATTGTTTAAGTTGTAATTTGTTTAACTTTCTTAAGCTGAAGACAATCATGTTACGAAACCTTGAAAATTTAAGTGGGAGAAGCCTGCGGACGTGCTTTCAAGCTCGATGGGGAAGCTGCAGTTTGAGTTAATGGAGAGATGATTTTGTGTATCTGCAGCGAAGAAGTTACCGAAGATGAAGAAGAGTCTTCAAAAGCGTGCATGGTCTCAACTTCTTCTTAAAATGCCATGTGGCCAATGTTTTTAAAACCATACCAGAAGGTGATCTGGATGGTACAGTACCCGATTTAATATATTTATAGTATATCAATTTAAAATAATGTTAGTAAATATGATATGTAATTAAATATGAATAAATTTCAAACACAAAACATTATGAAACAAATTTATTACAATAAGTAGTTAATATTTTATTTTCAATGTTTTTTAATTTATTTATTATTTGTTATAAATAATACTATTTTATTTTAATTAGACATTTGATTTGGATATATAGTATATAGTTGGTTTGATTATTATTTGGATATATTGGATTTGTAAAAAATTCTCCAAATTTCAGCCATAACATTATTTGTTCTTAACCGATTAAAGTGTTAATTAGTTTTATTGTTTGTATTTAATTTGAATTCTTATTTAGATTTTAAAATATAGTTTAATAATTTAATGTATAGATTTACTCATAAAAGAAAGTAACTTAATATATAAATAAAATATTTTTATTAGTTTGATATATATAATATGTCACATATTTTATGAGATAAATTCTATTTCGTTGTGGTTGTATTTGATTCTATATCTCTATTTGTTCTTCAATATGTCAATCAAATATGTTTAAACGATATATATATATATATATATATATATATATATATATATATATATATATAATGTTATTTAAGATTCATTTTAAAGGAAGTATCTAATTTTAATAATCAAACTTATTTTTGTGAATTTTGCCTTTTTATAAAACCATATTATGTATAATATATTTTCTTTATAAATATTTATAATTTTTATTTCAATAATTTTTGTTTTTATTATATATGATATTTAGAAATAATATAAAAATAAAAATAATAAAAAAATATATACATATTTTATAATAACAATTAGATATAGTACTTTTTTTCATTAAGTGTATGTATATAATTAAATGTCATAGGAATTAAAATGAGCGCCATACGTAGAATTTGATTTCTCAAATATTAATCTTATAAGAATAACATAATTTAGTATTGCTTATAAAAATTATGTTATAGAATTCAAATATAAACTTATTTTTATTATGTTATTTAAGATTACATTTCAAAGAAAATCTGTTATTTTTAATATCATCATTGTTTTTTGTGTATTTTCTTTTTAATGAATGTATAATATATATATTTTCTTTTTAAATAATATTTGTTTCTTTTAATATTTTATTATATATTTTATTTGATAATAATATAAAGGAATAAAATTATAAGTGTACCTATGTAATAGCTATCATTATAATTAACGTAAGCGTGTCACGATAGGAAACCATTTCTCAAATAATATTATAGGGACTATAAATCTTTAATAAAATTCTATTGTTATTTAATATCTAAATTAAAAATAATGGAAAAGTTAAAATATAAAAATATCATATGTACATAATAATAATTAAGACTTAGTTGATTGTGTGAAATATATGTGTACAATTTATATAAAATTCATTAGTTTTATTTCATAATTATAAGATTCTAAATAATGATTCAATTTAGTAAATAATTATTAGACCTTTTAATACTCACCACATAATAATTTTTTCTACATTTAAGCGATATAGCTGTATTTTTAATATTATGTCATAAGAGTCCGTAGTTACAACCTTCTTCCAGATTTAGTATCATATGATTAAATTTTAATTATATATTGTCAGTTTGTCATACATTAATCATTGTCGTACTGCATCTATAAACACATCAAAATGAACTTTTATTATAACACATATAAAACATAAAAATGTTGTAAATACGAATACCTGTTAAAGTTTTAGACATATTATATGATGATCTAATATATTAAATTTGAATACATTTATGTTAAATAATTAATGAGAATTGCTAAGAATACCATAAGTTAAGGTATCACTTTCAAAATACATTTAATCAATATATATTAACATTTGGGTTTACGTTTTTATTGATTATTGTTTAGGGTTAAATGTTAAGGGGGTGGAGTTGAGTTTCTAAATGTTTTATTAATATTTTAAAAAATTAGTTTAGTCTATTTCATCATAAATTTAAAGTAATTTTGAAAATAGTCATTTCCTAAAAATAAATTTAAAAGTGATATCAAACTTATGATAGAATTGAAACTTTCTCATAATTAATGACTTTTAAAACAACATACCATAAAAATCAAAACCACCAAAGGTCCAAACTGTACTCTAAACAAATATTCCATATTTTAACAACTATTTAACAAATATCAGAACTATTCACAAATCATAAATATTTTTGCTAAAATCATAATGTTAATTTATTTGTATTTTCATAAATGTGATATTATTTTCATTTAATATAATCACATAATTTTAATATAAAATAAAATACCTAATACAAAATAAAATTCTAAAACCAATAAGTTAACATTAAATAACTCTTATATTTGAAAGTTATACATATCATATATCACATAATTATCAAATAAAGCTTTTTACAGTAATGAAATAAATCATATAATACTAATATAGACTAATACTATATGTTTTTGTAAATACATATAGAGATTCTATTAACAATGAATAATTTTAAAAATATGGAGAATTTCATTTCTACCCTAAGTTTGATACCTCTTTGCAAATTTACCTTTAATGATGATTATTTTCAAAAATAACTTAACTTTTTGACGAAAATAGACTTAGTTAATTTTTTTAAATATTTATAAAAAAATTAGAAATTTAACGCCCACTTCTTTAACACTAACCCTAAACAATAATCGCTAAAGTGTAAACTCAAATGTTAATATATTTTTGATAGTGTGCATTTTTTCAAAATGGTGCTTAACTTATGTTATTCTTGGCAATTTCTCTTAAAAATTTAAAATTATATCATTTAATTATAAAATTTGTCAGATTACATGTTCTTACCATTGCAATTTTTTGTGGTTTATTATGTGAAACATAAAAAATATTTTTATCACTTCTAAAATAAATTTTAATATTCACTTTTATTGTAAAAATATTATATCTAAACATTATGATGTATATTTTCATTTATAATATATCCAAAAATAAATCTAATGCAAGACATGTATGATTAAATGTTATCTCATAAAAAATAAAAATGCTAAATCAATACAATATATCTCAAATTGTTATCAAAGTTTTTTTTCTTCGGAAATTGCAATTTTACCACAATTTTGACACTATTTTGCAAATTTACCTTTAATGAATGACAATTTTTGAAAATAACTTTAAATGATGATGAAAATAGACTAAATTATTTTTTCTAAATATTTATAAAATATTTAAAAACCCAACCCTACCCCTTCAACACTGAACCCAAAATAATAATCACTAAATTGTAAACCCAAATTTTAATATATTTTGATTGAATATATTTTGCAAAGTGAAACTTAATTTGTGCTATTCTTAGCAATTTCTCTTCTTTGTTTCTTGAGAAATTATTTAAAATATCACATTCCTAATATCACGTATCATGTTATAATATTTAATAATCTATAGAATTATATATTTATTATGATCATTGTTTGACTATTACTATTTAATATTTGATAATCAATGTTTGACTATTTCATAATCATAAATTTAATAATTCATAATCAATGTTCACTATTACTATTAAATTGATTTTCTATTTGATTATATTTTCTTAAGAATAATTTAAACAAATATATTTTTGACTTTCATATATTATTATTATTATTATTTTGACATATTTATAAAATATGAGACTTTAGTTTGTAATCAATGTTATTAATCAATATTTGATACATTATAAATATGAGACTTTAGTTTGTAATCAATGTTATTAATCAATATTTGATACATTTATAAAATATGAGACTTTAGCTGTAATCAATATATTATTATTATTATGACATATTTATTATTTTGAATTTTCATGTTTACTATTTCCATAAACAATAAAATTTAATACTCCCTCCATTCCTAAAAGATCCATATTCTAGCAAAAAATATTGTTTTAAAATGTTGTATTTTTTATATTTTCAATGCAGTAGTTAATGATAAATTGTAAACTTTTATAAAAAATTTAAAATTCTGTTGGTTAAAAGTTATGGAAAATGGTAAGTTACAAAAAATTATGCATTGGTAATCTAAATTTTATATGTTTTATTAATATGCGTATAAATTTCAAAATATACATCTTTATGAAACAGAGAGAGTATTGATTATAATCAATGTTTGACTATTACTATTTAATATTTCATAATCAATGTTTCTTAATCAATTTCATAATCAATGTTTGACTATTACTATTGAATTGATTTTCTATTTGATTATATTTTCTTAAGAAAGAATTTAAACAAATATATTTTTGACTTTCATATATTATTATTGCTTTGACATATTTATAAAATATGAGACTTTAGTTGTACAAATAATTAGATAAAGACAATTTGAACAATCAATCGTTTAATTTTTATCAATTTTAATTTTACATAGTATTTACTTGTTTACTGTACATATAGTTAGATTTATGTTTTATTTTTATTTTCTCTAGTTAATAGAGAGAAAAGAGAATATAATATTTGTAGAATTACTTAATAAGTCTATGCAATGTAAATATTTGATTATATATATATATATATATATATATATATATATATATATTTTTAAAAAAAAAAAAGTTGGACCCGGTATTGACCGGTTGAACCGGTTAAACCAGTCAATCAGTAACAATACCGAGTTGGTTTCCGGTCCGGTTTTCAAAACATTGTGTTTACCTTAACCATTTTTACTCTCTCATTTTTAAAGAGGAAAAAACACTTGTATCCAATCTAAGATATATGGTTTAAAATTGAATAGTGTGGTAGAGTTCTGGAATGTGAAATTTAGGATTCTAATTAATCTAAGAGTCTTTTGACTCTTAAAAAATGTATTTATGAAAACGTATGTTTACTGAAGATAAAGATATATAATGATATCAATAATGCGGTAAACATGAAAATTTCCTTTCTTTTCTTTGTGGCATTCCAACGTGAAACGAATCAAATCTTGTGTTCCAAATTTTTTTCCTTTAGCATACTGTAAGCAAAGAAGTGTTGAATTTTGTTTTGTTACAAAAATTCGTATAGTTAGTGAACTGATCTTTGATCTTTGACCTTGATGCTGATTAGTTTAAGCAAGCCCACTTACATCTCTTAAACATTTATTTATTTATTTATTAAAACTTTAAATACTTTTTGAAACTATTTTAAAAAAAATATTTTGAAATTTTAAATATTTATTTATTTATAAAATTTTAAACTTCACTTCCAAAACCACGCTCTTCCAATTTAAAGCCAAAGTCTCATTTGTTTTTGTATGTAACGCTTGTGACTCTTCACACCCTGTATTTTTATTTTATTTTGTAGAGAGAGAAGTTATCTTTTTGTATAAGGATTGACAGATTGAGGACTCTCTCTCTTGATTTTATAGGTGGTGTTGCATGGCCGTTCTTAGTTGGTGGAGTGATTTGTCTGGTTAATTTCAGCCATGCACCACCACCCATTTTCTCTTTCTTTGATCTATGCTTAGCTCTTCATCTGAAAATTGTAAATCTTTCTTTTTCTTTATGGGTTGTTGAATGTTAAGGAGTGAAGTTTTATCATTTTAAGATTTGAGTTGAGAGTTACAACTTGAATTCTCTTTGGTCAAAGTAAGTAGAGTTTAGAGCTTTTGTGTTTCAAAATGTTCAAACAATACTCCAATTTTTAAATTATTCTAACAAATACACAAATTTCAAATTGTTGAAGTTGTAAAGTTGTTTAACTTCCTTAAGCTGAAGAAATAAAGTTATGAATCTGGCAAATTTAAATAGGAGAAGCCTGCGGACGTGCTTTCAAGCTCTGCAGTTTTGAGTTAATGGAGAGATGATATTGTTTATCTGCAGCGAAGAAGTTACCGGAGACTAAAGTTTATGCTCTTAGAAGCATAAAAAGATTTTTTTGGGGGGCAATTCTAAGAGATGTTTTTCTCACCAGAAGAGCCTAAAATAATTAAAATGACCAAAATAAATTTTATTAAAACTGCAAAAATCAAAAAACCTTTACTTATATATATGTATATACATAATTCTTTTAAAAATAAAAAAATAACTTTTCAATAGTTTTAGAATTATACATTTTTAAATGTACAATTTTCTCAAACAACCCTTTTAATTTTTTTTACCAAAATAACCTAAAAAAAATGACTAAAACAATTTTTATTAAAGAGGCAAAGACACTTCTAACCTTGTTTCATAAATATATAAATATAAATAATTATTTAAATAAAAAAATTAAAAATATTTTTTTATAGTTTTAGAATTGTATGTTTTCAATTTTTTTTTTATAATTTGTTTCCAGTTTTTTTTCATTTTTTAATTCTTATTCTAAAATTTTGAAATGATTTGTGGAATGATTTTAAAATTTTCTATTTTGAAATTTTAAATATTTTTATTTTTTTCTTAATTCTAAACTTCACTTCTAAAACCATATCCCTCAAATTAAGCTAAAGTCTCATTTGTTGTGTGTGTAAAGCTTTTGACTCTTCACACTTTGTATTTTTATTTTATTGGAGAAAAGAAATTATTTTTGTATGTAAGGATTGACTGATTGAGAGATCTTAATTCTATGGATAGTGGTACATGGCCGTTCTTAGTTGGTGGAGCGATTTGCCAAGCACCATCACCCCTTTTTTCTTTTCCTTCATTTATGTTTAGCTCTTCATCTCAGGATTGTAAATTGTTTTTTATGGGTCTGTTGTATCCAAGGGAGTGAAGTTTTTAATTTTAAGAGTTGAGTTGAGAGTTACAACTTGAACTCTCTTTGGTCAAAGTAAGTAGAGTTAGAGCTTTTGTGTTTCAAAATGTTCAACAATACTCCAATTTTAAATTATTCTAACAAATACTCCAGATTTCAAATTGTGAAGTTGTAAAGTTGTTTAACTTCCTTAATCTGAAGAAATCATGTTATGAAATCTGGCAAATTTTAATGGGAGAAGCCTGCGGACGTGCTTTCAAGCTCTGCAGTTTTGAGTTAATAGAAGAGATGATATTGTTGGAGAGATGATATTGTTTATCTGCAGCGAAGAAGTTACCGGAGACTAAAGTTTTACAAAGTGTGCATGTCTCAAATTCTTCTTAAAATGGCATGTGGCCAATGTTTTCAAAATCGTTCCAGAAGGTGAACCGGATAATTATTTGAGTCATTTTTCAATATGGTTCGACCAAGTATATGGTACAGTAACCCAATTTAATATATTTTTAGTATATCATTTTAAAATAATGTTAGTAAATATGATATGTAATTAAAATATGAATAAATTTCAAACACAAAACATTACAAATGCAAACTAGTTTTTTTGTTTGTTTATATGGTTGGTTTATGGATTTTTGATAGTCTAAATGATTTTTATTAATTCAATAATTTTGAAATCCAATCCAATAGAGTTAAAGCACTAACCTCTTATATGTTAAATTATATTTACTTAATAAAATTTATTTAGTATCTAAATTAAAAATAATGAAGAAATTAAAAATGTAAAAATATATCATATGTAGATAAATAATAATTAAGACTTAGGTTATTGTGTGAAGTATATGTGTACAATTTATATAAAATTTCACTAATTTTATTTTATAATTATTAGATCTTCTAAATCATGATTCAATTTAGTAAATAATTATAGTCACTTTTAAACTCACCACATAATAATTGTCTCTACATTTAAGTCATATAGCTGTTTTTTTAATATTATGTCATAAGAGTCAGTAGTTACAACCTTCTTCCAATTTAGTATCATATGATTAAATTTTAATTATATATTGTCAGTTTGTCATACATTAATCATTGCCATACTGCATCTATAAACACATCAAAATGAACTTTAATTATAACACATATAAAACATAAAAAATGTTGTAAATACGAATACCTGTTAAAGTTTTAGACATATTATATGAATGATCTAATATATTAAATTTTAGACATAAAAAATAACGTACAAATCTATAACAGAAACATTAAAAAAAAGTTGATTACATTGTCAAAGGTTAAAAACATATAATAATAGAAAATAAACATTTCACGTGGGCAGATAAAATTTTAGATATTAATTATGTCATTACAGTGGTCTCATCATACTTTCTATCTATTCAAACTATATCGTTTAGAATTGTTTAAAAATGAGGAAGTAATAATAATTCTCAGTTTAGATGGTTCTTTGTCATCAATATAAATCATAAGTCTAACACGATTTGGTTACGAAAAAAAAAATGCAACAGGTGTATCTGAGTATTCCAAACAAACTTATCTGCCATACCCGACCTGACCCGAACCCAGGTCCGATGGGTATCCTAAATATCTGAAATTTCTAATATATATTAGGCATGTAAGGATATTTTAATATATTTTTGGTATTATGTGTATTTTTTTAATTTTTTGGATTTAGATTTTTCGGATATGGTCTAGGGTTTTGGGTAAAATTTAAGATTTCAAAAATATAATTCGGATAATTGGATAAAAGTTTGAGTATTTTTCATGTTTTCAAGTCAGATTTTGAGTAAAATTTCATATTTTATGGGGTACTTAAATATTTTCGGGTATGTTTTTGTGTGTTTAGCTATTTTTTTGGGCCGTATTAGACATGACCTAACATAACTCGATCCGGAATCGAACCCAATCCGATAAATTCTAATTACCCTATTGGGTGCTCTGACCCAAAACGATCCGGACCCGACATGACCCGAACCGAATCCGAACCGATAAATTCCAATTACCTATTGGGTTTAAATATCTAAGACCTGAATGACCCAGATCCGACAAGACCCGACCCGAATACCCAGGCCTAAGATCTAACAAGTAAGCTTGTGAAATCTATGATTATATCAAATAAAAAGTGAAAATTAAGGGGGTTATTAGTTACAACCAATACATTTCCTAAAATTGAGGTTAAAATTAAAGGAAAGTAAGACGCTACCAAATATATAAGGGAAGTAGTATAGTTCGTCTTCTTCCTATTACCTTCACATTTTGGAGTTTTCTTTTTGCGTGAGTATTATTTTTTGTCTACCCTTTGATTTTTTTTCTTTGCGTCAAGAGATAACGCTATACATAAAGTTTTCAGATTTTTTTTTGTTTTTTTTGCTAAAAGCCTATAAAACTCTTCTCGGATGTTGATTATTTTATTTTCAAAAGTTTTTACTTAGTTAGCAATGATTTTTTTTTCTTTGTGGCATCCTAGTTATGATTTTAGAGCAGAATCATTTTTGACCTAGGGTTCTTCTTTCACTTCCTTGTATACAATTTAACTGTATTTCATTTAATATGTATTGGCTTTTGCAAAATTCAGTTTCTCTCTCAATTATCGAATCTATTAAGAAATGGTGAAGTATAAATTCCAAAGTTTGATCACTTAGGCTGCTTCTTCTTTTTTACTTCCTATAAAAATGTATTGGGATTTTTTCTTTCACTAGTTGTCATATTTGTCAATTCATTCAGACTTTTTCTGTTGAATTCGATTTTTATTTTGCTATTCGTTGTTAATGGTGTTGGATATTCATCAATCGTTTTTTTTTGTCTTTTTTCTCATTTAGGGATCTTGACTGCATAAAAAAAGAAAGAAAATATTTGAAATAAGACATTACAACTATGGTTTCAGACACTCATAAGGATGATCAGATTGTGGAATCCAAAGAGATCACACCAATATATTGACCTCGAAACACATATGACTCAAACAATGATGAACTGGATGAGGAAGAAGTACATAAAGATTCTTGCTTATAGACGGTTAACCAGATCTATAACTTAAGCTATTGATAACATGTTATATCAAATGATTTTTTTGGCAGGTGAATGTATGTGATACATGTGCTGTTCTAGGATTTATAAATATGCTTGCCATTTGTGATAACTGTTGAATTGGTGCAGAAAATACGTATGATTTATCTAGGTAATAGTCAAAAGGGTATATTTGCACATTTGTAATCATATTTTGGGTTATTGCATGGCTGTAAAACTTGAGGATGTTCCCGAAAGATGGTCTTGCTATGACTGTGTTGAAGATACTGGTTCTATAAAAAAGAATTCAAAGTCTTCTCTTGACCTGTTTGAGGTAATCCATAATATAAAACGTAGTTACGAAATGTTTGAACCATATTGGTAACTAAAAAAGTAAACAAAGATCAGTTTTGATTTGTTTCTTCTTGCAGATGGGAGAAAGTATATTTAAAAAAAAAATGATTTAAGCACTCAAAAGTCTTCTGAAACTGTAGGTCTGGACTTGAACATAGAGCCTAACCAAAACCTGAATCCTAACATAGATCTCAATCTAGATCCTTGCATAGATCTGAATGTGAACCCTAACCTAGACCTGAATTTGGATATGAACCTAAATTCAAACCTATACCTCACTGTGGATATTAACTTGGAACTTTCTTTAGATTGTGGTTCATCTTATCAATCGAGTTCTACTAGTAACATCCAATATGCAAAGAGACATCCTGTGGATACACAGCTCTCCATGAAATGGATCTGAAAAAAAAATATTTTAATATTTTTTTATTGTTCTACAAAAGAGATGCTTTGTATATATTGATAATTTAAATAATAAAGTAGTATATATCTATAAAACTGAATTTTATTTATCTTTGTAATGTAAAGATTTATATATATATACATATATAGTTTAACTTTTCTTTGGTTAGTAGATACTATTTGTTGTATACATATACTTTGTTGTGCTTTCCATCAATTTTCAAATATTAAACGGGTAATACTTATGAAGGTGAACGTTTAAAATAGCATCTACAATAATGAATATGGATTACTTGGTTTAGAGGATTCCAAAGAAAATATCAAATGAAGTTTTTCTGCTGATTATATGGTATATATAAAAATAGAAAATAAAAAATAATTATTTAATAATAAAAATCGGAATGTAAATGATTTCTTAACACTGATAGAGGTGGAAAGAGAAAACATGCCGATGTCTTCAATCCGAACCAAGCAACTCCGTTGTTTCAGACAAGGAGAATATGCACATGCTGCTGCTGCTGCTACATTAATAATAAAGTCTGAAATAATCTGATATTCATGCAGGCCAATGATGGGTTTGTACAAAAGAGGGTAACGAAGCAACAACAGTGAGAGTAATAAATCTTTGATGTAGACTTACATCTTTCCATGCGGAATTTGAAGCCATGATTTGTGCAATGCATTGTAGATAAGATGTGGATTTCACAATAGACTGTTTTGACTTGATGAATATAGTAGCCCTGTTCGTTTCAAGAACGCAGCGTCAAGAGTAGCGACCAAAATTTAAATAGAAAGAAAAGAAATTTAACAGGAAAGAAAAGACAACATAAAAGGAAATATGTGAGTTTTCAGTCGCTGAAAAATGATAAAGAAGATGAACAATGTTACTGCTTTTATAAGCAACTGCAACACCACCAAATTAAATCTATTATATTTTCTTTGCCCAAATTCAAAGCTCCTGGCCCTGATGGTTTTTCGGCTGAATTTTTCACATCATCATGGGATTTGGTAGGCTCTGATCTGATAAATGCAGTCTATGACTTTTTTACCACATCTTGTATGCAGAGGCAAACTAATGCAACTGTCATATCGTTAATCCCGAAAATATCAGGAGCCTCTTCCATGTCGGATTTTAGACCGGTTTCTCTGTGTAATATAGTGTACAAAGTAATATCCAAGATTTTGGCTTCCAAGTTGAAAGAAATTACGCAGGAGGCAGTGCAAATGAACCAAGATGGCTTTGTAAAAGGAAGATTTCTAGGTGAAAACGTTCTTCTTGCTTCAGAGCTAGTTGTTGACTTTCATAAATCGGGACATGTCTCAAGGGGATGTCTTCAAGTTGATATTACCAAAGCCTATGATAGTGTGGAGTGGGATTTCATTATTAACATCCTTTCGGCTTTTGCTTTGCCACCAGTTTTGATAGATTGGATCAGGATGTGTATCACAACACCTTACTACTCAGTTTTGCTCAATGGAGAATTGACGGGTTTTTTTCCCGGGAAAAAAGGACTGAGGCAGGGAGACCCAATTTCCTCTTCCCTTTTCGTGCTGGCTATGGATGTTCTGTCTAAGGAATTGGATTTGGCAGCCCAAGAAGGAAAGTTTGGCATTCATCCTAAGTGCTCTAATCCCCTGGTCACACATCTCAGTTTCGCAGACGATCTTCTTATCTTTTTCGACGGCTCTCAGGATTCTTTGAGCCAAAGTTTCTTGGGGATCTTGTTGCACTCCTAAGGAATGTGGAGGTCTGGGCTTACGAAGTTTGGTCGGCCAAACTGAGGTATATGGGTTAAAGCTGATATGGATGTTATTTTCTGGTAGTGATTCACTCTGGGTGGCCTGGATAAAACAGAACATCATAGTAAACAGGTTGTTCTGGGTTGCAGATTTTTCAAATCAAGGAAGTTGGATTTGGAGAAGCTTAATGAAGCTTCGAGATACAGCTAGGCCTTTTATTTTGTGTCACGTTAATTCTGGCAGAATTGCATCGTTCTGGAATGATGATTGGACTGAAGTGGGGCCGTTGTTGAGATTAACAGGCCCAACTGGTCCTCAGGTTTCAGGAATTCCCTGGATGCTTCAGTAGCCTCTGTTGTAAACGGAGCAAGAGCAAGAGTCAGCACCTCATTTGTTTTTTAATTGTCAATTTTCAAAAGAAGTTTGGAATTTGCTGATGGCAAGGACAAATTTGACCTTTCCAGGAGGATTTGAGGACATTGTCACTTGGATTGATTCCCTTACTCTTGAAAAGAGATTCAAATCCATTATTAATCTGATTTTTCAAGCAGCCATGTACCATGTGTGGAAGGAAAGAAATACCAGACTTCACTCAAATGTTCATAGAGTGCCTCAGTCGATTGTTAGGGAGGTTCATATACAGTTGAGAGCTAAGTTGATTGGTCTCGATAGAGACAGTGCATCATCTTTTTCGACGAGATCAAGGTTGCAGAAAAGGACTTATTTATCTATTTGGTTTGACAGAGTGCAGGGATAGAAGTCTATGAAAGGGCTCTTTGAAATATTGCTTCACATGAGTTTCGTATTACTTGCTTTAACTTCCTTATTAGTTTATATTTATCCTCTTCTGATATTGGAATTCAGTTTTTGTAAGAACTTCTTATGTGATGAATCAGAAAGGGTATTCAAAAAAAAAAAAAAAAAAACACCACCAAATTCTTTTGATTATTCAGTCGCAGCGTCTTTTGTTTCTCACTCCAACGATGAGTGAAAAAGAAAATCACATAACAACATTTGTCGCTGACTCTAATTGCCGCGTTCTTAAAACGAACAGGGCTACTGACATATTGGCTTGCGCTTTTCATCCCAAACTTTGCAATTTATACAAATTTCAAAAGCAAACGATACAAACACCCGCGAATAAGCATGCAGTGCTCAAAGTTTTCCAACATATATGAGATTTGTTGATCAAATTCCACCGTTCTCGCCAACATATTAAAAGTAGATGAATAAACCGTTATTTTGTTTTCTACTGTATGTGGAAAAAAAAATTGCATTCTCCAAAATAAAAGAAAACAATAAATTGAAATGCAGACATACAACCTTTTTTGTAAGAAGTACAAGTTATCTAAAGGAAGACATGTTATACCTTAAGAATGCATTTTGAGCATGTATTACCTCTTGATGAAAAAGAGCCAGGAAAAGAGAGAGAGAGAGAGAGAGAGAGAGAGAGAGAGAGAGAGAGAGAGAGAGAGAGAAGTTCCAGCATCAATAAATCATTAAAAAAGAGAATATCTAGCATAAAATACTTCCCAGGTTCCTTTTCAACATGGAAAAATTGGCTTGCTCTTAATCCTCCTCCTCCTAATGTTCCATGGCATCTGTTTGGTTTAAGCAAAATATCCAAGCATGCTTTGATAGAATATCTAGCAATTAGTATTTAAAATTTAAATAAGTACTTTAAATACTTCAATTATATATAAATAAGTATATATTTCTTATGTTTTACTTTTAAATTTTAGATTTTATTTAGGGTATATTAAAACTGATCCGAGATAACCCGAATCCAAACGATATATGAGTTTTAGGATATGATACAAAACCGACGCGAAACCGATGTGTTATATCCTAAACCAAACCCGTATTTGTAAATTTACTAAAATGGGACCTAGGAGATGTTATAAATAGAATTGAAATCCAAAAATCTCGACCCGAATGCCAACGGGTACCCGAACGTCCATGCCTATTTACACTATATAGACCTGTAAGAAAGTATTTCTACATATAATATGTTCTATGTTTTCTTTTATTAACTAGAAAATAAAGAATAAACATAAGTTTAACTATATATACAATAAAATGTGAATACTATGTAAATTAAATTGATAAAAAATTTACCGTATTTATTTATATAAATAAAGTCCCAAATTTTATAAATATGGTAAAACAAAAGTAGTATATGACAACTAAAAGATATTTTTATATTCTTTCTTAAGAAAATAAAAATTAAATAGAAAACTAATTAAATTGATTATGAAATATTAAATTTTAATAACAATTGAGAACACATTAATTCTATGTTGATTTTTTAGAACTTGGTTTTGAAATTGACCCGGGTCACCGGTTTTACAGGTTTTTAGCCAGTTTTACCGGTTTTTTTTAGTTTGGGTTTTAAACCGAACCGGAGTTGATTTCTTCAACTAGTCACGATCAGATCGGTTTGACCGGCCGGTCCGATCCGGTTTTCAAAATCATGAGAAAAGGTGAAAATTAAAGGGAAATATAAGATGTAAATACAGTCAACCTCATTCCAAAACTGAGAATGAAAATAAGGAAGGAAAATAAGGGAAGAAGGAAATGAATCTGTGACCCTGACTTTTGTCTAAAAAGTATAAAGTTAACTCTTCTTCTTCTTATTTGCTCCACATTTTTTAGATTAATCGTTCATTTTCTGTAAGTTTTCAAGATTCTTATTTTTAACTACGCTTTGATTTTCTCTTTCTCTTTGCATTATAAGATAATGTTCTCATTCTTTCAGAATTATTGTTTCTGTCTAGATTTTTTTTTGGTGAAAGGCCTTTAAAGACTCTTCTCAATAGTTAATTGTTTTTATACTATACGCTGACTCTGTCTAAAGCTTTTTTTTTTTCTCCATTTCTACTGTTTTAGAAAACCTAGTTAAAATTTCCATCTCAATTGTATTTTTTGATGAATTGGGTTTAAAATTGTGATTTGTTTTTAATGGTGTTCGAGATTGATTAACTTTTTTAAATATAAAAAAATTACAGATTCAAACAATATAAAACATCAACCATGGTTTCAAACACTCACGAGGACGGTCAGATTGTGGCATCAAAAGAGATCACACTTACGTCTCCACCTAGAAGCACATATGGTTCAAACAATGCAGAATCATCTTCCTCCAAGATAATTGCTTTATCAAATGTTATATATAATAAATATATTTTATGTTAATCAAATATATTGTAGCATATGTCCTTATATTTTAATGATAATGAATTTGATAACGGATTTGTATTTGTAGAATGAGGAACAACTGAAACCTTCTGTGCAACATGATAATGACAATGCTGAAAACAAAGGAGTTGTGGCAGAAAATCTTCCTTCATATAATGAAAATGATTTATCTGAGGAAGCCATAGCCGTCGACAATGAAACTGATCAATTATCTCATATTGAAGAAGAAGTATACGATGATTTTCTTGATTATTTAGTTTATCCGATCTTTAACATACGCATGATATCACATGGAAGTTTTTTTTTTTTTTGCAGATTAATATATGTGATCTATGTGGTGATCAAGGATTTGAAGATTCACTTGTCATTTGTAGCAAATGCGAAATTGGTGCTGAACATACGTACGTAATATAATTTTTCAGTAACATATACAATGTTTTCATTAGGCAATTAAATAACAAAATTTTGTTGGTATATTTTTTATCATCTGGATTATTTTAGTTACTGGTGGTAAAAGTGGCCGATCCCCACAAGGGATGGATTTGCTATGAGTGCACTAATGATAAAGGTGGAGTGCGAGTAGGAGAAGAAATTAGCTCCATGGAAGAACGAAAATTATCTCAAAAACAACCTGATTCGTTGAACAACGGTCTTAATATAGATTCGAATGTGGACCCTAACAAAGATATGAACGAGGAACTTAGCTCCAGAAAAAGAAAAATTGGACCCTCTACTTATTGTCCTAAGGTAACCATAACACACAAATATCTGCAAAAATATGTTTTGGAAACTTATATTTAATTAAAAATCAAATTATTTGTATTCCAAAAAATGAAAACAAGTATGTATTTGTTTCTTTTTTGCACATGGCAGAAGAAGCATCATCTCAAGCTGATTTCTTAAACACAACAAGACGTTGCAAAATCTTGTGGTTGGACTTGAACAAAGATCCTAACCCATATTTTAACGAAGACCCTAACATAGATGTAAATGTGGATCCCTAATATGTAATTATCCAATTATCGTGAGCTTGTGTACTTTATTTATTTGGTGAATTTTCTAGTAATTTATAAAATAATAAATCAATAAAAGTGTCATTAATTTTTTTAATGTTGGTTAACTATGATATTAAAAATAATAAATAGAGAAAGACTCTTCTCAATAATTAATTGTTTTATAGTACTTTATCTATTTGGTGAATTTTCTAGTAATTTATAAAATAATAAATCAATAAAGTGTCATTAATTTTTTTTAACATTGGTTAACTATGATATTAAAAAAATATTACATAGACGATTTTATAGTCATAAATTTACATGTATTTTAAGGGTTCATGTCTGACTTCACCATTTTTGTCGTCTTATGAGATCTACGTTTGAAAATATTCTTTGCACCATACTGAATATCTCATGTAAGTATTTCTCCGATATTTGATCTAATTCAACTTCTTAGGACTCAAAATTGATATATTTTGATGTAAAATCATTAATGAACCCTTAGTCAGAAACCAACCAAGGAAGCTTACAAAGTGTCATTAAGTTTATCTAAGACAATATTATGTTGACAAATAAGAACAACAATGTGCAAAGAAACTTTGACTCAAACTCTTCTTCTTCGAATAGATTTGAAAAAATTGTAATTCATAACAAAACAATAAATATATATAAATCTTCCCCAAACAAAAAGATACATAAGAGAAGAAAAAATAATATATATATATATATATATATATTAATATATATATATATATATATATATATTATTATATATATATATATATATATATATATATATATATATTATCTATATTCTTACCTAACAAATGTAGTCACCGGTTTTCATATGATAAAAAACCTCTGAAGTTTTATTCATCTAAAATGAACTATTTAAAACTATAATTACATTTACTTTCAAATTTTATTGGCAGGTGAACGTGTGTGATACCTGTGGTGGTCTAGGATTTAAAGATAAGCTTGTCATTTGTCATAACTGCGGAGTTGTGCAGAACATACGTAGTGATTTATCTATGTAATTATAGTAAAAAGGTTATCCTTGCGCATTTTAATCATATTTTGGGTTATTGCAGTTATTGCATATATGTCTGTAAAACTTGAGAATGTTCCCGAAAAAATGGTTTTGCTATAATTGTGTTAAAGATACTAGTTCTATAAAGAAGAATTCAAAGTCTTCCATTTGACCTGTTTGAGGTAATCCATAATATAAAACGTAGTTATGAAAAAAATTAAACCATATTGGTAACTAAAATTAAGTAAACAAAAATCACTTTCGATTTGCTTCCTCTCGCAGATGGGAGAAAGTGGATTTCAAAAACAAAATGATTTAAGCACTCAAAAGTCTTCTGAAACTGTAGGTCTGGACTTGAACGTAGAGCCTATCCTAAACCTGAATCCTAACATAGATCTCAATCTAGATCCTTCCATAATATCTGAATGTGAACCCTAACCTAGATCTGAATTTAGATATAAACCTGGATCCAAACCTAGACCTGAATGTGGATAATAACTTGGACCTTTCTTTAGATTGTGGTTCATCTTATGGTCGAGTTCTACTAGTATCTTCCAAGCTCATACGTGAATGAGAGCGTCCACGAATCCTTTTTCTTGGGCAAGGGTCCCTTGAAGAAGAAGACCAATATGCAAAGAGACATCGTGTGGATACACAACTCTCTATGAAATGGATCTGAAAAAATATATTTTAGTATTTCTCTATTGTTCTATAAAAGAATGCTTTTTATTTATTTATAATTTAAATATATTTATCGGTTATAATGTAAACGTTTTCTACATATAATTTAACTTTTCTTTGGTTAGTAGATACTATATTGTGCTTTCCACCAATCTTTAAAATATTAAATTGGTATTTACTTTCAAAGCTGAATGTTTAAAAACAGTAAATATAATAGCGAATATGGATTATTTGTTTTAGGAGACCCTAAAAAAGTACGAGATGAAGTTTTTCGGTGGTTTATATGGTATATCTAAAAAAATATTTAAATAATAAAAATCATAACGCAAAAATGATATCTTAACACTAGCATAGGTGGAAGGAAAGTTTTGGAAAGCGACACAACATGCAAATGTCTTCAATGAGAACCAAGCAACTTGATTTTTCGGGGAATATGCACATGTTTGGTGCTGCTACAAGAATAGAGTCTGAAAGGAATCTGATATTCATGCAGGCCTGTGATTGGTTTGTTCAAAGAGGGTAACGAAGCAACAATAATCTTCGATGTATTCTTACACTTCTCCATGCGCAGTTTAAGGCCATGACTTGGGTAATGGAATGACTGATCGCTTATCGAATACAAAGCAAGTGAATTAACAGGTAGTGCTCAAAGTTTTCCAACATATTTGAGTTTGGTTGATCCAAATCCACAGTTCCCGCCAACTATAAGTAGATAGATTTATCCATTGTTTTCTTTTCTGCTGTATGCTGACAAAAGATTGAATTCCCCTAAATAAAGAAAACAGTGAGAGTGATATCTCCAAAAAAGAGAAATTAATCACCCCCAACTGGAGGAAACTGCAATGCCGCAGATGAACACTATAAAGCTTGATTGATGAGTTAACACCATGATCCATGTCCAATGAGTTGTCTTTCCAGATATGTAGTTTGTGAAACCTACAGAAAAATTAAGCTTTGATAATCAATATTATTCAGATACTCGAGAAGATCATATAATGGATAACTATGGTATAGCTCAATCTGTACATATATCATATAACGACCTTCTAGGGCCTTATCCTATACGGAAACTTGTGCACATAAACAAATCGATTATATTCAATGAAACTAAGAGCAACTCCAACTAAAGTTTTATCTTATCTTAAATACATATATGTATGTATATATTAATATTATTATTATTTTTTAATTGTAAACTATGGTAAACCCAACTGAAATTAACACACGCATATATATATATATATGAAATGCATTTTGAGATCTTTATAGATACAACTCCTCTAAGCAAGTACATGCATCATGCCTAACAAACGCTGAAGAGACGCTCTGGGACAGCAGCTGCTGCAAGTGCTAGCGTTTAAGGCTGGAGACTTCTATATGACCACACTGAATTCATCAAGAGTGTCACCAAAGAAACGCACCAGCCCTGTGAGAAAGATCTCAAACACGACAAAGGGGTAGAAGTTTTGACGTGGAGATGGGGAAAATGGGTCCGGTGGGCGGTGGATTCAGCTGCTTCAGCGGATGACATGCTTCTCCAACCAAAGGGGAGAGAGAGAGAGAGAGAGAGGAGAGAGCGAGAGAGAGAGAGAGAGAGAGAAGAGGAGAGAGAGAGAGAGAGAGAGAGAGAGAGAGAGAGAGAGAGAGAGAGAGAGAGAGATGAGAGAGAGAGAGAGAGAGAAGAGAGAGAGAGAAATGAAGGACATAGTGGTCGGACAGTCTAGATCATAGAGGAAACTTCGACACCATTTCAAACATTGGGAGGAGAAGAGCAAGAATTGTCCTAGCACGTAGAGTTGAAATTATGCTGGCCCTAAGATTTATAGGACCTAAACAATTACGTATAAAATATATATATATATATATATATATATATATATAATATAAGTGTAGGATTAAAAATCGAATGATGCATATATACTAGGCACTATAAATATGGAAACCAAAACAATTGTTTCATCTGTCCATGACGAGTCAGAAACAGGAAAGAGAAGTAACACACCACAGATTGACTTTATATACTCTCTCGAAATTTGGGAAGTTCAATAATATTAAAGTTTGACTTCTAGTTATACACCCTTTTGCGAGTGTACGATCTCTTTAAAAGGAGGAGACAGTCACAACTTCGAGTTTCTTTTAACTGTCTCCTCAACTGTCACAACTAGAAAAGGAGGAGACTGACACACTTATCTTGTTTTACTAGGATAACAGCAATAGGGTTAATTCACAAGGGACACCATAGTGGAAATAAATTTCTGGATATGTTCAAGATATGTGTAAACTAGAGTTAAAAAGACCTCGACTCGAAGTAATGAGAAAGCAGTTCCGGAGAAAGATGAATAGGTATTATTAAAATTGGCTTAGCCAAAGAAAACCTTGAGTGTAATCAAATTGCCCTCTTCAGAGGTGCCCAGCATTAGCTTCTGAAGGACCTTAATTTATATAGGAGTACGATCTGAAGAACTGGAAAATAGATTATAAAGAAAATTAAATAAATACATAAACACCATGAATCAAATGAAATGGATAACAAGTTTTTGCGGAGCAAGACTTGGTAATCTCTTTCTTTAAACTCAAAAAATCATCTCGTAATGTGACTGTTGTATGACAATTAAAATCCTGGAATAAAAACTGCATCTTTCTTCTATTACATCGCTTGAATATAAAGTCTAGCAAACTTTCATTCTATGTGTACTCTCATTAACAAATAAAAAATGAATGAAAGAGATTGTTTGTTGTTCAGGTTCTCCTTTATGTGGAATGAGAAAGAACATTATATAGCTTAACAAAAAAATGCCAAAAACATTTTTGGTTTTAGTGGAGATAAATACTGCCATTAATGTTCAGGTTCTCCTTTTGTTTTCTCTTTTTTCTCTTCCTTTCCTTCATTGTTCGATAATATTTTCTGATTTGTGTTAGACATAGTAAGCTAGCAGCGATGGGTGGTGCCTGGAAGCTAGCGGCGGCAAGAGATGGTGGAGAATGGCTCGACGAGCAAGAGATTCTCTCAGGTATCCCTCATCCATTCACTTTGTACTTCTCTTTATACTCACCATTGGAGATTAGGATTGTAAGTCTCTTCTTCTCGTCATCTTCTTATAAATTTGTGATTGATTTTTGTTTTGTTTACAGATTTATTAAGGAGCAGGGAAGAAGAAGTAGTGGTGTGACATAGCGGCGTCACCGTCAAGCGTGGTGCGGTGGTGGTGTAAGCAGGTGGTGGTCGTGCCGTGTAGATGAGAGAAGCATGGTCATGGTGTGGTGGGCAGTGCGGAGGAGAGTGAAGAAGACTGTAGTTTGGTGGTTGTATTAGATTGAGTTAGGGTTAATAGTAAACAAATTTGTAATGTAAACCCTTTTAATTATAAACTAATTGTAATTGTAAACCATGTAAAACAAAAACTCAGTTTATAAAAATAGCAATTTATCATTTATTTTTTAGCTAAACCGATTTAATTAGAAATTAATTTTCTAATTTATGTTTTTAAAAAGAGCTTAAATGTATTTGATATTATAATATATATATATATATAATAATAATGTATAATAATTCTGTTGACAAATAAAATATATAATTCAGTGGCACTGAAATGTGTTATTAAAAATGATGTTGCAGCACGACATTAAATGTCATAAAAAATACATAATAGCACAAACATCAATACTATTAAAACAAAAGTAATATTTATCTACTTGCAAGTAGTATATGTTGGACCATTATATTTATTTATTTTTTATTTATTTTCTTACACTAATTTAGTTACTATTAAATATATATTATATCTAATCAATTATTTTTAATATTTTCAAAATAAGATGTTAAAAAAAATCTTAAGTATCTTTTCATTAAGATTAGATTTTAATAATATCTTTTACTATCTTTTATTTAAAAGTAAATAGCATTTCTTTAATATTTTTTTTTAAAAGTCATAGTTAATATTGACTATAATTAAAAACAAATGTTCATTCATTTTTCATTATATAATAAGAAATAAGAATTCTCTAATATTTATATATACATAATCTATATTCATAATTAAATTACTACACCAATTAAGTAATAAATATAAAGTAATTTAATCCATTTATTAACTATTTTATAAATTATAAATAACAGAATAAATATATTCATGAATTATAAAACATACTTTAACTTATTAAAATATTAAAGTATCATATATAAACTAATAAATAATTTCATAAGCTAATATACATATTTAAATTAAAATATTAAAAATAATTTAATATATTTATCAAGTATGAGATGATAAAAATGACAATAGTTAATTTGTATAATAATTATGAAAATATATAATAATAAAATAAATTTTACCAATATAAACTTTTAAAAAATTGTACTATAATTTAAAGTTTTAAAATATAAGTAAAATTAATATGAGGCAAGTTAGATAAATGAATTATCTTATATTTATGAAATTATATTCATGTAAATTTAATTTTATTATATATACTTTAAAACTAGAGTTTCTTTATAAAAAAAATGCATATGTATAAGATTTCTAATTTTTAGTAAATATGTTTTTGAAATAAAATTCATCGTGCACTTTAAAGTGCGTGGTTAAATCTAAAAATAAACATGATTATTAGATATATAATAAAAATATAAACACAATGAAAATTAATAAATATGAATTTTTTAATATGAATAATGAAGTTAAATTAAAAATATAAATAAACCAAAAAATAAACATCGAAAAATTCTGATAACTTTATGAACAATATATGTAAACTAAATAAATAGGCAACTGTATTTATTTCCAAACTTAAATCACTAAATTGTAATTAACCATATTTGAATCATTGATGCTCAAATCTATTTCTATTTATTATGCATCATGTCAATATTGATCCATTACACTTACAACAAAATGATAAATTAATTTAACTAAAAATTTCTATAGCTAATTTTTTGTAAATTAGAGCACACATTCATAATATATCAATCGTTAATCTAAATATTCATAATTAGAATACTTTATATATGAAAATTTAAGTCAAATTTATTACATATTGGGTCACTCATAGGTTCAATCGGTAGTCAGGTCTCAGGTTTAAGTGGTGTTTTGTGGGTTTTATAAAAAAAATTAAATAACGAATTAAAAAAAACTAAATTGGATTACATATAGAATCACGGTTTGTCGGTTTACCGCGGGTCTGGATCATGTTCCAGAACATTAAATATAACGTTTCATGTGTAACATTATAAATATAGATTACATAAACAAAATGAAATTTATATCATATAAATTTAGTTACTTCAAAATAATCTCAAAATCTAGTGTGCCATTAAATAAATTATTATAGCAAAGAATAAACGCTATAATATGTCAATAATTAAAACACACGAAAAATGCCACGATAGCAGAGAGGTCTATTTATAGTTGCAGCTAACATAGCGCTCATGAAAACGTTACCAAAACCCTATGGTAACGTTTTTGTGTTGATACTAATACTGATTTTCTTGTATTAGGACTACATCTTTTTGGAATTTCTCACTGAAGTATAAAGAAGCGTAAAACGCATTTCCTTTCTTTGTGGCATTCAACGTGAAAAGAATGAAATCTTGTGTCGGAAAATCTTTCTTTTAGCAAATTATTTTTTGTTACAAAATTCGTATAATTACTGAACTGATCTTTGACCTTGCCATTGATTAGTTTAAGCAAGCCGACTTACATCTCTGAAACATTTATTTATTTAAATTTTGAAATGATTTTTCAATTATTTAATAAATATATTTTGAATTTCTAAACTTATTTCCAAATCCACACCTCTCAAATTTAAAGTCGGAGTTTTATTTATTTTGTGTGTAAAGCTTCTGACTCTTCACATCCTATATTCTTATCTTTGGTGAGAGAAAAGTAATCTTTGTGGTGTAAAGATTGACAAACTCAGAACTGTTTTTTAATTCTATGGATGGTATGCATGGTCATTCTAGTTGGTGGAGCGATTTGTCTGTTAATTCGGGTCATGCCACCATCCATTTTATTTTTCCTGATCTATGGTTAGCTCTTCATCTCAAGGTTGTAATCTTCTTTTTTCCTTTATGGGTTTGTTGAATCAGGAGTGAAGTTTTATCATTTAGAGTGGAGTTGAGAGTTACAACTTGAATCTCTTTGGTCGAAGTAAGTTAAGAGTTAGAGCTTTTGTGTTTGAAAATGTTCAAACAAATACTCCAATTTTAAATTGTTCTAACAAATACTCTGGATTTCAATTTGTTTAAGTTGTAAAGTTGTTTAACTTTCTTAAGCTGAAGACAATCATGTTACGAAATCTGGAAAATTTCAGTGGGAGAAGCCTGCGGACGTGCTTTCAAGCTCGATGGTGAAGCTGCAGTTTTGAGTTAATGGAAGATGATGTCCGTACCAGAAGCTCAAACGGATAATTATTTGAGTCATTTTCATTATGTTTTGACCGAGTATCTGGTACATATCCCGATTTAATATATGTATAGTATTATCTTTAAAAATGTTAGTAAATATGATATGTATTAAAATATGAATAAATTTCAAACACAAAAAATATTAAATATAAAATATTTTTTGCTTATATGATTGGTTTATGGATCTATAGTCTTAATGATTTATTAATTCCATAATTTTGAAATCCATCCAACATAGTTAAAGCACTAACCTTTTATATATTAAATTATAATTATTTAGTATCTAAATTAAAATAATGGAAAAGATAAAAGGTAAAATATATCATATGTAGATAAATAATAATTAAGACTAAGTTGATTGTGTGAAGTATATGTGTAAAATTTATACAAATTTTATAATTTTATTTGAAAAATGATAGATCTTCTAAATCATGATTCAATTTATCAATAATTAGTAGTCACTTTTAAACCCACCACATAATAATTTGAGATAAGGACCAAAATAGATCTTAAAAAGTTTTTGTCCAAAAATAGCACTCAAAGAGGAAAAATGACCAAAATAGACTTTATTAATGAATGTAAATATATATTTATACCCTTGAGTTAACAAATCTAACTTAGGGTTTAGAGTTATAAGGTTCGGAGTTTTAGAGTTGAAGTTTAAAAATTTCAAAAATATTAAAATTTCAAAACAAAAATGTCTATTTTGGTTATTTTTTCTCGCAGGGTCTATTTTTGTGATAAAAACTTCAAAAAATGCTATTTGAGCATTGAAAATATTATAACTAATTACAAAATTTATTAATGTATTATTTTCTAAAAAACATTGAAAATTTTAAGTAAAATTTTGTTATATTTTTTCTCAACAGATTTGTTATAATTAAAAAATAAAATTTAAAATTAGAGTTGGTTTATTATTAATGTAAATAATCAAATATTTTATATTAACTAATTTTTAAATGGTTTCTACTATGACCTGTTAGTAGTAGAATAAAAATAAGTTCTAATTTAATAGATAAGATTATTAACCACTCATCACCTATTGCCTTAACTCTTTTCTAAATTCGAATCACCCCACAAAATACAATGGCATATTATTATAGTAGACTGCTTTATTATAGTTATATCATTTTTATGGTGAACCTAAACCATATAATTATCATATATATCCAGTCATGAAATTCAACAAAAAAACATATCATTAGTTCTTTACTCTCGGACTAGAATGTAAGCATAAAAACTAACAAAGAATCTTATCATTTGAATATTTCTAAAAGTTATATTCAAACCGGTTTATAGTACCTACAATTAAGGCCATTCGAAAATAATAATGTTTTTAGGCATAAAATTACCAAATAATATCAATTTTTACTAACACATCTAGAAATATATTTCAAGCTTTAAATGCTATATATTAAAAATATTGACTACTCTCTTATGTAAATAAAAAATTATTTAGAGAATGTGTACCACAAGTTTGAATATCCACAAACCAATATTTAGCTACTTTATCTAACATATCTAAATCTGTTATCTTAACTAAGCGTAATAAGATTGTCTATTCAAAAATGAATGAAAAGATATTATTCAAAAAATTTATATGCTCTATTTAGAATGTGTAAATCAAATTTCTTATCAATTATTAACTAAGAAATATTAATAAATAGAGAAATTAAATAATAGTCATTAAATTTGAAAGATCGATACATTCTATTTAAGATATAGTAAATTAGTTTTGACATCTTTTATGGAAACATTTTCAAGATACGGATATTCTCTTTAAACGTGTAAAATCGATTTTGATAATCTTTATGGTAAAGATTTCCTTACAACCTACACTCTTGACATAATTTTAAAACATCTGATATAGACCAAAAAATTAAATCATAACCAAATGACCCAATCCCGAACTTTAAATTATTTGCTAACTAAAATTGTCAGAAAACTACTTATTTTTTAATGTTACTGTCTAAACATGTATCTGTTTTAGAAATCCCAATATCAAATTTGAACTTTGTATACAACTTTAAACTAAAATATAATATAATTTAATAAAACCACAAGTATTCTTATTACTCTAATATTTTACGTTTTTCTGTTTATTAAAATAAAATGAATAGAGACTGTAACGCACAAAAGAAAAACACAAACCCATAATTTATAAATCTTAAAAGCTAAACACATTGAACAAACAACCAACGTTAAAACTGAATAACGTACAAATCTATAACAGAGACAAACAATTAAGTTAATTACATTGTCAAAGGTTAAAAACATTATAATAAATGAAAAATAAACATATGCGCGGGCATGCGAATCAATTCTAGGTTATAATTATTTTGTTGTAGTGGTCTCATCATAATTTTCTATTTATTCAAACTATATCGTTTAGAATTGTTTAAATAAATGAGGAAGTCATAAATCTCTCAGTTTAGGTCGTTCTTTGTCATCAACATAAATCATAAGTGTAACACGAATTTGGTTGAAATATATGAAAACAAAATGCAACTTATCCGCACATATGCGTTATTTGTACAAATAATCAGTGCAATATCAAAAGAGTTGAAAAGTTTTCAACATTTCAAAATTCCTTCTACATGATTTGTGAGTATATGTCGGTTTTAGAACCATTTGTGGAGAGTATTTTAAAACTTATTATCTATGTCGGAAGATAATCATACGTTCAACGGCTCAAATTAATGCTTCTATCTCTTCATGCAAAGATGAGAAACTGTCTTTATACTTCTGGTCTCCAACAAATTTTCTACTACATCTTAACTGCTGTGCTATTTCTGTTTTGAAAAAATTATCTGAATTCTTTTATGAATCATCTTCATTACACCTTACCACATCTACCCATCCATGATTTCTATGAGTGATCCTTTGTAACAACGCCTGGATGGTTGGTATTTATGTCATCTATGATTTTAAGGTAGTTGATAAATGTAAACTAATATAAAAAATGAGAAACACAAAATTAATTTGATGCAATATGCTAGTTACAGTTTAGGTATTTCTATTAGACCCACATTGCAGGAAGCACACATGCATACTTTAGGCTTATTCAACAGTGTTTGGAGCATGATTCCTAGGGAGATTCACGTAATTAGCTATTTCACCCGACATAGGCCCAACAACTTTGTCAAAATTTATTGATTATTTCATTGCAACAAATGTCATATTAAAAATCTAGAAGAAACAACCAAAATTAAAGAGCATCTTTAAAATAAGCTTGTGAAATCTATTATTATATTCAATAAAAAGTGAAAATTAAGGAAGTTATTAATTACAAACCAAATACATTTCCTTAATTGAGGTTAAAATTAAATAAAAGTAAGACACTACCAATATATAAGGGACGTATGTATTACGTCTTCTTCCTATTATCTTCACATTTTGGAGTTCATCATTTTGTGTGAGTATTTTTTTGTCTACCCTTAATTCAAATCATAATTGCCAATTCATCATACTTTTTTGATGAATTGAATTTTTGTTTTGCTATTCGTTGTTAATGGTGTTTGATATTCATCATAGTATTGGGGTTTTTCTCTCTACCTTTATTGTTAACTAATTTGATTCTCACTTTCTCTTCTGTTTAGATTTTTTTTGGGTGAAAGGCCTTCAAAGACTTCTCAATAATTAATTGTTTTTATAGTATACGCTGACTCTGTCTAAGTTTTTTTCTCCATTTCTACTGTTTAGAAAACCTAGTTAAAACTTCCATCTCAATTGTATTTTTTGAATGAATTGGGTTTAAAATTGTGATTCGTTTTTAATGGGTGTTCGAGATTGATTAACTTTTTTAAATAAAAAAATTATAGATTCAACAACAAAAAAACATCAACCATGGTTTCAAACACTAACGAGGACGATCAGACTGTGGTATCAAAAGAGATCACACTTACGTCTCCACCTAGAAACACATATGGTTAAAACAATGCAGAATCATCTTCCTCCAAGATAATTGCTTTATCAAATGTTATATATAATAAATATATTTTATGTTAATCAATATGTTGTAGCATATGTCCTTATATTTTAATGATAATGAATTTGATAACGGATTTGTATTTGTAGAATGAGGAACAACTGAAACCTTCTGTGCAACATGATAATGACAATGCTGAAAACAAAGGAGTTGTGGCAGAAAATCTTCCTTTATATAATGAAAATGATTTATCTGAGGAAGCCATAGCCGTCGACAATGAAACTGATCAATTATCTCATATTGAGGAAGAAGTACGCGATAATTTTCTTAATTATTTAGTTTATCTAATCTTTAACATAGCATGTTATCACATGGAATGATATTTTTGCAGATTCATATATGTGATACATGTGGTGATCAAGGAATTGCAGATTCACTTGTCATTTGTAGCAAATGAAAATTTGGTGCTACGTAATATATTTCTCAGTAACATATACAATGTTTTCATTAGGCAATTAAATAACAAAATTTTGTTGGTATATTTTTTATCATCTGGATTATTTTAGTTACTGGTGGTAAAAGTGGCCGATCCCCACAAGGGATGGATTTGCTATGAGTGCACTAATGATAAAGGTGGAGTGCGAGTAGGAGAAGAAATTAGCTCCATGGAAGAACGAAAATTATCTCAAAAACAACCTGGTTCGTTGAACAATGGTCTTAATATAGATTTGAATGTGGACCATGACAAAGATATGAACGAGGAACTTAGCTCTAGAAAAAGAAAAATTGGACCCTCTACTTATTGTCCTAAGGTAACCATAACACACAAATATCTGCAAAAATATGTTTTGGAAACTTATATTTAATTAAAAATCAAATTATTTGTATTCCAAAAAATGAAAACAAGTATGTATTTGTTTCTTTTTTGCACATGGCAGAAGAAGCATCATCTCAAGCTGATTTCTTAAACAAAACAAGACGTTGCAAAATCATGTGGTTGGACTTGAACAAAGATCCTAACCCATATTTTAAGGAAGACCCTAACATAGATGTAAATGTGGATCCCTAATATGTAATTATCGTGATATTGTGTACTTTATTTATCTATTTGGTGAATTTTCTAGTAATTTATAAATAAAAATCAATACAAGTGTCATTAACTTTTTTAACGTTTGTTAACTATGATATTAAAAAATAATAAGAAACATTACATAGAAGATTCTATAGCCTACAAATCTACATGTCTTTAAGGATTCTGACTGCACCACCTTGCGTCGTCTTATGAGATTCACGTTTGAAAGTACTCTTTGCATGATACTAAAGATCTCATGTAAGTATTTTCTCCAATATTCTATCTAATTCAACTTTTTTAGGACTCAAAATCCAGATATCCTGATGTAAAATCATTAATGAACCCTTAGTCAGACAACCAAGGAAGCTTCGAAAGTGTCATTAATTTTATTTGAGACAATATTATGTTGACAAATAAGAACAACAATGTGCAAAGAAACTTTGACTCAAACTCTTCTTCTTTGAATAGATTTGAAAAAAAAAATGTAATTCATAACAAAACAGTGAATATATAAACAAGATAATTATGACATCTATATTTTAATTAGTTTTTTAAATGTTTGTGAAAAATAGGAAACAAGAAAATTATTTATCAAGAATTAATCACTCAACTGATTGATAATATAACCTTCTAAAAAGATATATTTGCTCGTTAAATTAGCACCATTAAACAATTCAAAGCTTTTTGACCAAAAAGGTCTCTGAAATATTATTAAGTTCATGTGTACAATTGTTACACGAAACATTTGAAGTATAAATAGCACAAAAATAAAATTAAAACTGAAGAAAAAATTGAGATATAAATATACCATTGAAGATTTGTAGTTTGTGAAAGATATCGGTTCATTGCATGAATATGGTGATGTGATTGTCAATGTGTATGTATTATGTTTAATTGTTTATATATATATTATATATATATATTAATGTTCTGTAGTTGGAAACATAGAATGCGTATATATTGTAAATCTAAAAGTTTATTTGTATTGTGTTACTGTTTCATAAAACCCCATAAAGAATCCTAATCTGCAGATAACATCAATTTATGAGAGACTATATCCGTTATTAAATGATTTCTTGTAGGATGTCGTCTATAGGTTTATGATACGGAGGAAGACTATATGCAACCAAATGTGGAATTCGTATTTTGTATATATATTTATATATGGGTTAAATTTTGCAGTTTTTGTAGTTTTGGCCTCTCTTTATTTTCCATCATTCTGATCTTAAATCATTTAGGTGTTGCATTTCTGCACTTTAGGCTTTGCATTATCTTAAATTTTATAGTCTAAACTTGAATATCTTATATTTTTCTGGTTTTCAACTTTTTAGGTAATGAATTGGAGATTGTGGAGTATTTTGGAGATGAGCTTGTAGTGGTAACCCCAAATTGTTTGGATGGCCAACATGAGTCTTAAGATTGAATGGAATGAAGGACTCACCGGTATCATCCGATTTCACCACTAGAACTAGGAGTGGGATGGATCCGGATATCCGGAATCTGACTACTACGTACACCCACTCTATATTTCTTTAGTATCCGCCTCGGTTTTCCCTTTAGAGCTTCCCCATCTAGCTGTTCCGGATTTATGAGGAACGTGAAGTGGAAGACTTCACTAGGGACCTCTCTTCCGTGTCGACAACTACCATGATGTCTGATGGCTTGGATATGTTTGGGGGTTCGAGTTAAGCCAGGGTTTACCGTTCTCTGGTTTTCCCTTTGCCCTTCATGCGATGGGTCTTCTTCATCCTCTCTATGCCAAAGGGAGCTTCTTTCTCTTTCACGCTTCAAGTTTCAGAAGGAATTTGAACTCCTATGCTGCCGGAATCTTTTGTGCTCTGCTTGTTTTGTCAGAACTGGAGTTGTCGGCTTCCATCAACATGTACTTCACCGGTGCTTTATTGCTGGCCGCTTCGTCTTGGTTTGGATTTTTCAAGGAGTGGTCTCGTCAGATTCCCGGAGTAAAGCAACGTCTCGAGTGGACTCCTTTGGTTGCGATTGCCGGACCAGAGCTTGGTCTCCCTTGCTTCCCCGGCCTCCTCTCGGAGTCGCCTACAGGACGGTCTGCAGCCCCTCGACTGTTCTACAGTTGCATACTCTCATGACTGCTTCTCTTGTTGCAGGTTTAGGTGGCAAGGTCAAGTTGGTGATCTGCTGTTTCTTAAAGGTTGCTCTCTTCTCTTCATCATGCCAAGCTTTAGTCTTGTCCTTAGGGGCTGTGGCTAGACCTTAGATTGTTTTAGAGAGTCTTTTTAGCTTTTTTTTGCGGTTCTGTCTAACACTTTTACTTTGATAAGCTTCTTAGATTCCTAGGTTTTGATCTCATCAAACTCTTGTAATCTCCCTGTATCATTAACTAGTTTAATGAAAATTCACATACTTAAAAAAAACCAAAAACATAGACCCCAAGCCTAGGTCTGAACGCACTTCCTAATATAGATCTGATATAAACACTAACATGGATCAAAATGGACTCCAACATAGACATAAATGTCGGTTCAAAACTAGACCTATCCTAACTCTAAATCAGGCTCATGCCAAATCATGGTCATTTTGATACCAAAATGCTATTCTCTACTATAAGTTCCGTTTTATAAGACTTTTGTGACCCCAATTTTATCAAACTCCATAATTCATGGAACGAGTAAACTATATGGATGAATGGCTTTTCCTTAGTTGAGAAATATAGATGTGAGAAACAAGGCTTGGTTTGATCAGTGCACCAAGATCTATATATTAACTAGGGTTCTATGTGTTTCATGTTTTTGTTGTTTATAATTCCTTGGTTACTCTTACAAAATGAGAAAATTAGTCTTATGTCCATCAGTAATTAATTTTAAGCTCTGTGTAAAGTTTTCAGGTTTCATTTGAAAGAGTTGCTTATCATATCGAGATATTCTCCATGAAAGTTCCACTCCGTTATCAATTATGGGTAGCAAACATAAACGCATGCAACATAAAGGTTTCACTGTGCTACAAAAATATCCTACAAAACTCACATGACCTGACCAGATGGTAATCGATGAGGACACTCACCATCAGTTTAGTGAATCTTTAGAAGAGGAACAATTGTTAACTATCATATTGTAATCAACTTAATACCTAATCGATTCTGAGTAAGTGATGCTGATAACATTATAATTACGGGTTATATTAAACTGCAAATAAGATTAACACTTTGCATACCTCACATGCCTCGACCAGATCACGTGGATGGTTTAGTTTGATGGAGACACGCTGCTGCCCAGCAGTTACAACATAATGTTATCCAGAACCGCTTCCATCCACAAGCATATCGAGACCTCATCTGGGCGTCTCTGACGAACTTTTTTTCGGTAAAGTCATCTCAATGTACGTCTTTGAGATCTGTCAACTGCACATATTATTATGAGGTTAGCTTTCAGCGAATCATCTTATTAGTGAGACATGATGGGAGTAGATTTTACCTTCAGATTTTGTAATGGCGCTACAAAAAACGGCGATATCGAAGGGTCACTCAATTTAAAACCCTAAAACTTATTTGGATACACGTCTTTAATGTTTCAGTTCAGACCTCTGGTCTCTAGATTTTCTCTCACACCTTTTAACATATTCAAATATATATATGCCTCATCATTAACATGTGAGGGCGATTGCATCATTTATCTATGTTTTTATAATTCATTTAGCACATAATAATAATAAAGCTAAATTAATAAATGAATTTTTTTTTTGTAGAATTACTTTAGGGGCATACTGAGAGTATCTAATCCAATCTCTTAAATTTTAATTAATAAAATTAAATAAGATTTTTTTTTAAAAAAAATGATATTGCCTAGTCTAGATTGGCAATGCATTTGCACAAATATTATACTCTTTGTCATTCAGTCAACTATTGTTAAGCAACATTAATAATAGAAATTGAAAATACTCTTCAAATGTTTTCACTCAATGCTTTCATATGGAACATTTTAAAATATTATTTGCACTTAAAATATATAAAATTAAAAATAAGCTAATAATTAATTTTTTATAATATTAAAAGATTATTTTACTATCCAAAAATTAAAGTATATTTTATAAACTAATATTTAAACTTAAAATATTTTTAATTTTTAAAATAATAATATTTCAAATTATAAATATAATGTAATATGATGCATTATTTTCACTAATAAAATAAAATTACTATATATATTATAAATAGATTTATATTAGTTAAAATAAATAAATTGTATATCATATACTAGTCTCATATTATAATTTTGTATATGAATACTCTACTAATCACTTTAATAAATTCATTAATAACATCATACAGTTTTTACATCATACTAATTCTATAACATATTATTATCGCTTTTTCATTATCTCTATCAATCAAAACCGAAGTTAGAAATTCTAACTTCTTACACTTTCTCATTAATCCATTTATATTTAATATTAAATTTTAAGTATATTAATATTATATAGATATACAAATTGAGAGTTTCTAAGAATATTGTATTTTAGTTAAGAAAAATATTTTTGTTTCTCTCTTTTGTATCTCACTTTTTCCATATAGTTGTTTTTTATTGTTAAACAACCATATGGAAAAAACCTTCAACCGTCTTTTTAGTTGTTACAATGCTTCTGTAAAAGTTGTTATTTTGTCCCTTAATTTTGAGAAATTTTTAGTATTTTTATTTTATTGATTTTCACTAAATGTAACAAATATAGGGAAATTCTCTCAGCTATTTTAAAGTTTTTATCACCCAAAAAGTCCTTAAAAAGAAATAACAAAAATAACTATTTTTATTTTGAAAATTTTAATATTTATTTTTTTTCTAAATTTTAAATCTCACCTCTAAAACCTCACTCCATGACTTTAAAACCTAAGTATAAATTAGTTCATCTTAGAGGTATAAGTATATAACTAGCCTTTGACCCGCGCGGGTGTTATTTTTATAAATGTCAAATATTTTAAGTAATTTATTTGATATAACTATATATATTGACTGGAAATCGATATCCATTATCCGATCCGGGATCCCATCTGCTTCGAAAAACGGATATTCGGGGATCATAATAGTGATTTTACGGATTCGACTGATTCCACGTACAAATTCGGATAGTAAAATTTTAGGTCTAGATGTCCGGATCCAGATATTAAATATTTAAAATTAGTTATAGTTATAGGTATCCATGTATATTATATATACTTTTATATAAAATAACTAAAATTTCAATGATTTTAAGTATTTTTTAAATAATAATTTTAAGTAAATAGATGGTTAATATTTAGTTTTTGATATATTTTAAATGAAAAAAAATAGGTCTGGATATCTACGTGTATTTAGATTTTATTATGAATATCCTAACCTTGAATATCCAGATCCGGATAACAATTTACGAATCCAATGAATACATATCCGAATCCGTATATAATAAAATATTCTGGATATTCAATCCATCCAAAACCTAACTATGTATATGTATTATATGGTGATAAAAAAATTTAAATTTATAAATTACATAGGTTATTCTTATTAGATATATATCGTACAAATGAATAATACATTGTATTTGTTTGTATATATAACCATTTATAATAAATATTAGTACGTATTTTAGTCATTAAATTGTTATGGAAAGTCACATGATTTTGTTATTATAAATGAATAAGTTCAGATTATAATCGAACATTATTAACATTACTATCTTTTTATATTTCAAATATAGTTGGTAGATTATATGAATATAAATAAAAAATTATACTAATTTAATGCTATATATATGTATAATTCTGTTTTTATTATAAAATTTGGAAATACATATACATTTTTTATGAATTCTTCAATTTCAGTGACAAAAATTGTTAATGGGCTTAGCCGAATTTTATTTTTTTCTTGTTAAGAATTAATGTTTAGATGTTTGGATGTTTGGATGCATGGATAATATCAGTGACATTTTTTTGTAAATATTAGTTAAAATCTAGAGTTATTTCCTATTTGTATTTTAGTTTTAATAGATTAGATTTTTTTTTCTTAGATGTTTGGAAGCAAGGATAATATCAGTGGCATTCCTTGTAAATATTA
Source organism: Moricandia arvensis (assembly GCA_905132765.1). Taxonomy (NCBI): domain Eukaryota; kingdom Viridiplantae; phylum Streptophyta; class Magnoliopsida; order Brassicales; family Brassicaceae; genus Moricandia; species Moricandia arvensis. The sequence goes on along the minus strand of CAJHQP010000393.1, from coordinate 148,563 downwards.
AGCAAAAATCAAGGGTTATTTTCATTTGTACTTTAGTTTTAATAGATTAGATTACACCATTTAATAAAAAAATATTTTGATCATTTTTTCCTTAAAAATTAATTTTTGTGACAAATTTTTTTTTGTTATCCTTGAGTATTTTTCAACTATATGACAAATTTAGATTTTCAATAATTTAAGAAAATTAGAATAATTTAATATAAATTCAGTCCAAATTAACTGACAGTAATTAATAAAATAATTATCAAAAACGAAAGAACAAAGAATTTTTTTTGTTTACTTTATGATCTAAACCTAAAATCTCAATGATACTGTTCGAGATATGGTTGCTCAGTTAGTTTCGACAATGTAGGAAGTGTTTTATCAATGATATTGTATTATTAAGGAATATGACTATAGATGTTGTTATTTACTTTTTAATGAAAGTATACTTATAAATTGTAAAATAATGAGCGAAAGGTCCTTGGCATCGGCGTTTTAATCAAGTTATTTGGCAGAGAGATGCGACGGCGGGGAAAAAAATTGAGCAGTGGTGCAGAGAGCTTTTCGGCAATGAAGCTATAAGGCAGTAACCGTGCCAGCCACTAGATGCAGTGGTGAATCTAGAATTATTATTAAATGGGGCACAAAATATTCTAGTAACTAACCCATTTAAATAAAAAAGTTTTACAATTAAAAATAATATATTACAAATTTTATTCTATGAGAGTTTATACTTTGGAATCTTTTCACTATTATTTCATTTGTTATTTTCTCAAATAATTTTTTTCAACAAAACAAACAACGCAATCATTCAAAAACTGATTACTTAGTCGATTCCGTAAGCTAGTCTTCACAATTTTCATCGCTGAAAAACATCTTTCAACTGTAGCGGTAGCAATATGTAAAGTCAAAATTAGCTTCAAAAATCGATAAACCGAAGGATGTGAAAAATGTTTCTTTGTCTTCACCATCATATATGTAAGATCTCTAAGATCCTTCAAATTAAAAAAAATCTTTCATCTTCTCGAATATTGTCAATATAGAGATTTAGCTTCTTTAGTTTTACCTTATAGCTTTTTTCTTGAATTTGTTAGGCACAATTTTTTTGGTCTGCGTCTGCGTTGTTTGGTTTTTAATGATTAGGAAGAAGACAATAAAAAACATGTAGATAGTAACGAGGTAAACTTTAACTTCCTTAATTATTTTCTTTTAGTTTTTGATTAGGCTTTTTAAAAGTAACTTATATGTTAATAATGAGTACAATAGATTTATGTAATATAGTAATGTGTTTTTTTGTTAACACTGAAACATAAAAGTTTATTCTGTTACGTAAAATTACTAGTTAATATACATATAATTTTTTTTAAGTAGTAGGGGGCACGTGCTCTCATAGTCACCTTAGGGCATGTTTATTGCAAGTCTCTTAGCATATGATTTTTAGTTTTTCTAAGAGACGTTTCTTAATTTGTAACTAAGAAAATTTAAGAATTGTCTCTTAAATAAGAGATTTAAGAGACGTCTTTTAACGGGAAAATTAAAAAAAAAACCGTGAAATTATAAGTTAAAAACTCCGCCTAAGAGACCGTGGATAACATGGCCTTAATACATCCGCCACTGACTAGATGCATGTTGAAGATGTTTTCCAAGTCGTCGAGGAACAGACACGTGATTTCTGAAGCTTGTCGTGTTTTAGTATTAATATGTAAACGTAATGCCATCTTGTAAGCAATGCACATTGGTCATAGTTAATGAATTAGTGGATAAGGCCTGAACGCAAGAAAGACCAAATCCGCACATAGTTTCGGCCTTTGGGCATCGATAAAAAGAAAGAAGTATTTACACAGACAACCATGCAAATATATCAGGAATAGTAATTATTAGTCTATCTTTGATCCAAAAATTCGAAATGCGATTTTAATTTTTTTTTGACTAAAAAAGAAAAAAATTAAGAATTTCATTTAAAGTTTTTGGATTAAAGATGATCTTAATAAAAAAATTAAAAATAAATCAATCATGGGCTACCACGTGTCAGTGGAGTCCGGGAACAGTACAAAAAACCATCAAAAGCAAGTTCTTAATTAAGAATTTTAAGAGATGGTTCTTGCACTGTTCGCGGGCCACACGTGTCAGTGGGCCCGCGAACAGTGCAAAAACCCTCTTTAAAAGCCTTGGATAAAGATGCCCTAAGGTTGGATATTTTACTCGGACCCGAAAACCCAAACCGAAACTGACCCAAAAAAATCAGTTCGGATCGGGTACGAATAATGTCATTTTTACCGTATTGGCTTTGTTGTGGAGGACTTGTGGATCTTGGATCTGACCTGACCTGAATCCGAGATCCGATAGGATACCCGAAATACCTGAAACTTCTAATATATATTAAATATGTATGGGTATTTAGTAAATTTCGGTATTAAGGATATTTTTTAAAGTTTCGGGTTTGGTTTTTTGGTATCGTTTTGGGTTTATGTAAATTATAGATTAAAAAAAAAAGATAATTCAATTAATCAAATAAATTTTGGATATTTTTCATGTTTTCGGGTCAAGTTTTAGGTAAAATTTAGATATTTTGGGTATTTAAACTATTTCAGAATTTTATGTGTGTTTTTTGGTATTTTTCGAGTCAGACTCGGTAGGACCCGAACTGAACCAAACCCGGATTCCGAACCAAATTTTTTAATTACCCTACTGGATCTCACATCTAAGATCCGACAAGACCTGAACCGATTAATTTTAATTATCCTATTGGGTATAAATATCTACGATCCGAAAGACTTTAACCCGATAAGACCCGACCCGAAATCCAACCTGATGACCCGAATGCGGGCCTAGTAATAATTTTAGTTCAGTTTGGTAATCTGACCAAAGCATATTCGATCGTCTTGGAATTTTACAATATAAGCAGACAAAAGTCATGTGTGCGTACAGTTATGGCAAGATAGGACTGATGATTGCATTGTTATTTATAGTAACTGCTATAAAAGGTGTACTAATTCAGTCCAAACCAAGAAAGCCCAACAATTTTGTTTCACAAAACTAACTAAAAGCTCTATAGATCTTCGAAACATTTTACCTGGATCTTGTAGATGTTTTACACAACCTCACAAAGCATCTTCAACCTCATAAATTTATATTTGAAAGAGATAACTTTGGAGTGACTATAGTCCATTGTATGTACAAACAAGAACTCGTCACTTTCGGTCTTGTCTTTAATTTATTACTAGCTTAAGATTCTTGCATTGCGTGGAATAAATATTATATATATAAATAACTATGTATTATTATTTACTTTTCAATATAATGAAATAATATATATATATATATATTGAATAGTTAAAATTCAGTAACTATTACATATGTAATTTAATTGGTGTCAGCATATAAATCAAAAAAATTATTGTTATTTATTTATAATCATTATGGTAAATAAATCCAAATAATCATATGATACATAACTAAATTTAAATGAGATTAATATAGATTTATCGTATTTTTAATATAACTATTTATTAAATGAATTTTTTTACTCATATGTTTTGTGTCATTTGTATCTTTTTAATAATCAAAAATTTAAATCATTGATAAAAAATTCAAAATTATAGTTTTAATAGTTTTATACTTTATAATAATTTTAAAAATTTAATGCAAATTTTGAAATTTAAAATATTAAATATTCAATACTTATCCAATGCAAATTTCAAAAATTTAAATATCTATGTATATTATATGGTATATATTTTAGTTTAAATGATATTAAATAGATAATTATTTTAATCTGACAATCTATTAGATGAGACTTCATACTCATATAATTTATGACCGTTTTTATTTTGTTATTAAAAAACTAAAATCATTACATTCAAAATGTAATAACACGTGCATAAATTATATTTCTTATTTCTTATAATCAATTTTTTTGTCAAAAAATGATTATGATTAACGTGTTGATAGAAAAAGGACAATTACAAATCAAATAAGCCAGTATTAAATGTAGCCAGAAATCATACGGCCAAAATATTAATGTAATGTGTTATAGAAGTACTAATGGCAATTTTCTGTAATTTATCAAGTAAGTAAAAATCAATTTATTATTTTGGCCGAGAAGGATTGTGGTGCGAAATAGCATAGTTGTAAATAATTTACTCATCTAAAGTTATTCTCTAAAAATGCTTCTTGATAAGTAAGGGACGGTAATAATATCCCCAAAACAGATGCTTTTTTGTTGCGCATGCTTTCCTCTTCTTCTTCTTCACCTCTATTTGCACGTTCTCTCAATCTTCTTTCACTCACTCCCACACACGTTTTTGAGTATCATTGCTTAAAAAAGAAAGCAGAAACAATAATACATTTTGCAGAACAATCTCTTTAATATTCGACCACACATGTCTCCGCATTTTTTTGCATTGATTGAACTTTCTCCTTAATATCCTTCCAGAAATAAGCCCATCTACCCTCTCTTTAATAATCGACCACACATGTCAGAGTCAGACCTCTTGTTTTTATTCCTCTATACTGAAACAGCTCTATGCACTCTAAAAATATAACTAAGAAAACACAAGAGTCTGCATAAAAATAAACATTATGAATCAATAAAAATTCGATTCGAAATCACATTTCAATGATATGATCTAATAGAATGAACATCATCATACACATCTACACTAGTTTTAGGTCCTAATGAGAGGTGTGATAGATGTAACTTAATACATATTGAAGAGAAAAAGGTATATTCTTTCCTAATAAATTGGATGCCTCTTTTGATGCTAACTTCCAAAAGAATTGTATGTGGTTGAGGTGAATTCACAAACCTTCAATTTTACATAACTACAACAACAAAAATTACTTGAAAGTGAAAACTCAAAACTTAATTCCTGTTTTGATTTTATTAATAACAAAGAAATCCTTATTTCATTACATAATATGTACACACGCAAATACATGCACCAAATAAACCAAAGATCTCATGAAAACCTTAAAGCCAAAACTAATCGTAGCTACTAATTACCATCATCAAACTACTAAACTTAAGAACTTCTCCTCTCTAACAAAGCATCAACAACAACCAGTGGTTGCTCTGCTGCAAAACTACCCTTACACAATACAGTTTACACTACAAATCACATGAGATTTTTATCGGTTTTATACTATATCCTTGTTGATTTTATTAACCTCTTGAGATGATAACTTTTCATTCATGTCACACCTTCTCAAACTCTCTCCACAAGAGCAGCCTTAAGCTGATCCTGCGTGAAAAACTGATTCCCCATTTTCACAGTCGCTTGTTGGATCATGAAATCATTCACTACCGATAAACTCGCGTGATTCACTTCCAAATCCAGTTCCTTGAGTGCTTCCATGAACTTATAACCAGGATGATTCTTCTTACCGCATTGGATCCGTATCATTGCATCCCAACCAATGATCTTCACATCGATCTCGACCTCTACCGACACACCTGAATCTTGATCCAAACACTTTTGATGATCTTTAACCGAACTTTTCACATTCCCACTTGCTACCTCTTGGCTCATCCCATCAATATGCTTCTGCAACTCTTCATTATCAGATTCAGCCTTTTGCAGCTTAGCTTTAAGCTCATTGATATACGAAATGGCGTCTCCTAGAAGTGAGGCTTTATCCATCTTAGAGACATTAGGAACCACAGCTCTCAAGGAGTAGAATCTCTGGTTCAACTTCTCTCTTCTCTGTCTCTCTGCCTCCACATGATTCAGCGGCTCCTCTCTTCCGTTGGCCGGTTTCCTCCCTCGTTTTCTCGGTTTCTTCTCCGGTTCAACCACGATTCTACCACTCTCTGCTTCTTTAACAACCGAAGCCTCGAGATCAGAGTGATTGGAGTCGTTGGATTTCGTAGAAAGTGGAAGAACGGAAGTGAAAGACAGCATCCCTTCTTCCTTGTCTGAACCCAAACATCTCTTCTTGTTGCTGTCTTCCTCCACAAACCCAGAACTCGAGATGTTCTGCTGCTGAGGGTTACTAGGATGTTCCACTGAGCTTCCATTACAAAGCTTCTGAGAATCAGAGTTAGAAGTCGAGTTATTATTCATCGCCGGAGCCCCAAGAACCGGTTCGATTCCGGTTAAATCCGGTTCGTTAATCCAAGTAACCGGATCATTCTCTCCTTGATCCGGGGCCAAATTAAACGTCCAAGAACCCGATTCACCTCCACCACCGTTGTTGAAACTGAAAAAGGTGTTGACTTTATCAACAAGATCCGAGCTTTGATGTATAACCTCCGAGGAGCCAAGCTCAACGACGCCGTTTTCCGTCGGTACACAAACCATCGTCTCTAACCGTAAACCTGACCTTGACGAGCTCTCTCACAACCCGACCCAGCTAAGGCGTTTGACCCGGAGAGCCAAATGATCTGCGAGTTCGAGAAAGCTCGACCAGGCAAACCAGAGCCGTTGATGAAGCTCTGCGTCATCGAAACCAAGAAGAACCATTCAGTATCCGTCACGTCTTCATCTCCAGCTTCGTCGGAGGAGCCGCCGCTGCTGACTGTTCCTCCTCCTCCTCCGCCGCCGGAGATGAGAGAGTTGAGTTCTCGAATCACTCTCTTCCGGTGCTCTTGCTCCTCCGCACTAACGGGATTTGAGTTCTTCTTCTTCCTCGGCTTCCTCTCTTCTTCGCCTTTGTAGTAACCATCACCCCAGCCTAACAACGCCGCCGTGTCGCCGTCGTGAGATAGTTGCCAGAACACGGCGTAGGTCCAGCTCTCTCTTGCTCCTTCGATTAAAGCTTGGAGACGTTGCTGGAGAGTGTCTTCGGTGACCTGAGATTGAGCCGGAGGAGCAGGAGGAGGATGTGGTGGTTGAGGCCAGAGAGAGGAGTGATCGGAGGAGATGAAAGCTTCCATCACCGACGCATCGTCGTCTTCGGTTGACCAGAGATTTGTACCGTTTGCTGAATGGTTGAGGTGGTAGTCGGTTGTTTGTACTTCCGTCGGAGACATTGAACTTCTCCGATGGACTTAAGGAGATAAACTTTTTTTTTCCGGCGAGAGATAGAGAGGAAGTGGTGAGAAGGAAGGTACTGGCAATTGTTGGGGGAAAAGGAATCTGTATATATTTAAAAATAACTGTAAGGACATAATTAACCCAAAAACTTCAATTAGGTTTCTTAATTTTTTTTTTTTTTTTTTTTAATTTTTTTTAAATGAATTAATAGTGAAGCGTTATGTGTCAGTGGGGTCCGTGAACAGTGTAAAAAACTATTAAAAACCAATTTTTATTTAATAATTTTTGTAACCGACTCTTACATTATTTATAGACCTCACACCTTAATAAACCCCACAAGAACTTTTTTTTAATCATGGTCCAAATTATTATGTCGATGGATGAAATGTTTACTTACAAATTTATATTTACTGACGTAAAATTTATATAGTTAAAACAGACTACTGTGATTGATATTTTCAGTTCAATAATTGAATTAATAAAATAATTTATTGTATTCGATATGATTGGTTATATTTGAACAAAACGTAAATGCATGTTTTTATTCCATCATGTTAAGCTATTACCATTTACACTGTAAGTCCAATTATATTTAGTCTATAATATTTTCTGAGTTAATTATGGTGTCCTATTTTATACTTTTTGTGTGTGTTTATAGACATAACTGAATTTAATATAGATGACCCTGGTCTAGATTAAAGAATTTCAAGAGTATATATGACTATTATTACTATTATTATTATTATTATTATTGAAAATGAGTTATTTAAAAATATTTTAATAAGAAAATATTTAACTAATTATGGTATTGAGATTAGAATTGCTCTATATCGACTTTAAATGATTTTTTTAAATAAATAAGTTTTGCAAATATTATAGCAAACAACCATTTCTAAAAATATTTATAAGTTCGATTTGTGAAAAATTAACTATTTATCCTGACATAACTTGATTGAGAAAAAATAAAATAAGTAATGGTTGTTCCTTAAAATAAAATCCATTTCTCATCCACAATTTTTGAATTTTGAATTAACTAATCAAAATGGTATCATTTTTAGGCTCAATTTCGACCCAAAATAGTTTTATTATGAACTAAAACAACTTGTGGTAATGTAAAAGGAAGATTTTATATCATCATTGTCTTTTTCATATAATCGTGATAATTAAAAATCAATAAAGAATGAAAATGATTCTTCACTTAAAATAATTATCTTGTCGTCCCCATTTTTGGTGATTGGGTCCATGTGTGCTTTTATTGTGAATTGTGATCAACCCATCACCTTAATTAACTATTGCCAGCAGATATTAATTTAATTATACAATAAGTGAGCTGTTAAATTGGTTCTTGACTTCTTGGAGTGAAAAAGCTGCTTCTTTAAGAAAAATCTATAGAGAAAAATATAGTTACATGATGATTAATTACAAAAAGTCTAATTTAACGATGAATGTTGACACAAGATAACTCACAATTAGCTGTGAGATTTGGATACAACTTAAAAAGTTTCTAACATTTATTTATACAGAAAATCAATAAAGTAAATAGTGCATCTAAAATAGGTTATCAACCACAACTTTTTGCATGATAGACAAAATTTAAGCATCGACAATTTCGAAATGAAAAAGGGTGAAAGAGACTTGAGAGCATAAAGGCAAATAAAAGGTCTCGCAGTCATTTAATTAATTTTTCAGTCGATTGTTAAAAACTATATGACCTTATAAACATATCACATCATGCGTTATATAATAATGCGGGTCTCTTGTTTTTTTATTGGCCAAGTGAAATCTTGCTTTGTATTTCAGTGAGAGAGCAAATGCCAAAAATGCAGGGATCTATCTGCGTATATCCGACGAAACCGTAGTGTCCATCTGTTGTACAGTGACAGTTTTGGAATCGCACTAAAGTAAACAAGACCAATTCAGATGGGCTTAAATGTATCGGGCCTATCACATTTCGGCTCATTAATATATTTGGGTGACAAATATATATTCTTTTCTTCAAAACTAGATTTCACATATCAAGATTTGTTTGTCACACAAGCTTTCCAAAAGGAGTAATGGTGTACCGCGAACATGAAGTAGGTGTGTCTCTTTCATAAATGCGATAGTGTAACTAATCGTTTTATTGATTTGCAGTCATGAGAACTGATCGTGGCCAGCAAAGCAGCTTTCATCAAGCCTTTTTGCAGATGGACTGTGCCGAGAAATCAATCTCAGCTAGAGTAAGCCGTGTTGTTGAAGAAATCAAGTTCTCAAACTGTTAAGTTTCTTTTACGACTTAATATCAATTGGTGGTAAATGTAGTGGTTCAAATCTCTTATATATTACTAAAGTCCCTTTCATATTTAGTGTGTAATTTTATCTCTAATATCTTTTCTCGAGATAATAGTGTGTATACATACCCATTAATCTCGATAAAATCCATTATACCCCTCCGAGATAATATTTTTTTTTTAATGATCTCGAAGAAATTGAGCCTTTTTTTAGACCATCAATTCATGGGATGATCAAATCATTTTCCGGATCGAATTAATGGGTTAGAGTGTGGACCCACTATGATACCATGTTAAAATCGAGTTTATCATAAATTTCCAACTTAAAAATAATTCTGGATAAGTGGATTGTCTTTAAACCTTTATATATTACTTATGTGCTAGTGAAACTCCCAATGTGGGAGCTTTGTATTCTCGCACCTTCCCTCAAGATGATGGTTCTTATAACTATTAATCTCGACAATATCTCAATGTAGGATTTGGTTCAGTCAGACCGTTGAACCATTTAGATTAGGTCGGTTTAAAATCGATCGGGCCTCTTTGGATCGATTTCAGTTCAATTGGGTAGGGTGTGTTCAGGCTCCGATACCATTTTAAATTTCTTGTGTTTCCAACTTAAAATCAATTGACGGTAAGTAAAGTGGCCCAAATCTCATATATACTTAAGTTTCTTCATATTTTTAATGTTCAATATTATCTTCAACACAAACGCAAAGTCCATTTTCTTTTGTTTAGTTGTTTTTTTTAAGATGAGGATAAAGCCTGCTGATCTTGAATCAAAAACTACCACTAAGAAGGTAAGTAGATTTTCCACCATTTTATCATAATCATCAAGAAAACAACTGATGGGATATTCTCTAGTTATAAGATGTCTCTTTGATTTAATATGTTATTTATCACAAGTGAAGAGAGATTTATGGTCGTTAGTCAGCAACTCATCGGAAATAGTTAAAAGAGAAGCTTGATAGAATAATATTATTTGTGGTTTCACAAGAATTTCTCAACAAAAATAATACTAATAAACAAATAAAAATAAGAAAAAGGAAGAGAAATTTTTTAAAATCGTTTTCATTTTGATTCTTTTGTTTTAAATGATGAGAGGTTTTAAAATCCTTTGTCATTTTCAGAATTATACCATTCCTTTTTGAATATTAAGATACCCATCGATAATGTTCTTAAGCAGGAATTTATGGTTTCTTAATTCCATTATAAATTTTAAAATATACTTATAAGAAATGTAAGTTTGAGATGACTTTTTATAACACTGGTTTCTTATTATGAGAATTCAAATCAAAACAACGGACTTCCTAACAAGAAGATGTAAGTACTCGATAAAAAACAAGAAAAGAAACAAATAAATGGCTAACATAAGTGCCGAAAAAATGAACATAGGAAATACTAGAAACATCCATAGCCAGACTAATCTTGAGTAAGCAAACAATCCATGAACGAGCAACCATTAAGACATTAATTATCTTCTCTCACCTCCAATGCTTCGTCAAACCTGTCCCAAACAAACTTTTGCTCTGATATTACTTGTCACACACTGATTCTTTCGATGAATCGGAATGTGCGGCTTTAGCACCTCTACCCTTGTAGTTGCTAAGTCTGTTGGGTAATTCCAAGCTTGTGAAACTTAACATATTATTAGATGTTTAATATGTTAAGAGATAAACATAAAAAAGAAATCTAGAATAGAAAAAAAAAATTTTTTATTAGGTTAGTTTGTGTTTTCCATATCCCACATGTTAAAGAGAATTGTCTTTCACTATAAATATAGGTCTATAAAGAAGTATTCCATAAGATCTAAGAAAGTAGATCAAAAGATCTAAGAAAAACATTGAGAGCTTTAGTTTTTAGTAGTTTCTAAAGTTAATAGGAAAAGTTGATCTTATAATTTCATTATTTCTAGAGACCTTGAATTGGTATCAGAGTTTATGTTGAAGCTTCGATCAAAGCTTATGTTGAAGCTCCGATTCTGGTGGCTGTGAAGCAAGGGTTCACGACACAAGATGGTTGTCGTGAATAGGGCTCCACGCACAAAGGACTTTGGATCCGCATCAATCCAATGTCCGATGTTGAACTCGACAAACTATACGGTTTGGTTGATGAAAATGAGAGTGTTACTCAGGGTTCACGATGTGTGGGACACAATAGAACCTGGTTCTGATGATCAAAAGAAGAATGATGTTGCGATTGCTCTTTTGTTTCAGTCAGTTCCCGAGTCATTGATTCTCCAATGAAGAACGATGTTGCGATTGCTCTTTTGTTTCAGTCAGTTCCCGAGTCATTGGTTCTCCAGGTGGGAGAACAAAGAGAATAAAAAGAGATCTGGAATGTCATCAAGTCACGACACCTTGGAGCTGATTGTGTAACGGAGGCAAGACTTCAGACATTGATGACGAAGTTCGACATGTTGAAGATGGATGATAGCGATACCGTAAATGATTTTGCGGGGAAGATATCAAGTATAACATCCAAGACAGCCTCATTGGGAGAAAACATTGAAGAGTCCAAGATGGTTAAGAAGTTCTTGAAGGGTCTTCCAAAGCACAAGTACATCCAGATTGTAGCATCCTTAGAACAAGTCCTAGACCTCAACTCGACGGGTTTTAAGGATATAGTTGGAAGGTTAAAGGCATATGGGGAGCGTGTAGGGGAATACATTCAGAAAGAAGACCAAGGGAAACTCATGTTTTCAGATAACAATCACCATAGTCAGAGGAGTTATGGAGATTTTTGTGGTAAAGGTAGAGGACGTAATGAAAGAGGCAGAGGTCGAGGTGTGTTACACAACCAAAATCATGTGTCACACACGGACATAAAAAACTTGAAGAAAGATCGATCAAAGGTGATATATTGGAGATGTGACAAGCCGGGTCACTATGCAAATGTCTGTCCTGAGAAGTCAGTGAAGAATCAAGAGACTAACCTAAACAAGACACAAGAGGCCGATGCACTCTATGTACACGAGGTGGTTTTCTTGAATGAAGACAAGGTGATTCCGAAGAATCTTGATATCAACAAAGGCAGTGCAAGTGTATAGTATTTGGATAATGGAGCGAGTAATCACATGACGGGAAATAAAGAACTCTTTTCGAGTTTGAATCTCAACACCAAAGGGAATGTGAAGTTTGGTGATGGATCGTGTGTTGATATAGAAGGAAAAGGGGTTGTTACCTTTGTGTGCAAGACATGCGAGAAGAAGGCACTCAAAGACATATACTACATACCCGACCTGAAGCACAACATATTGAGTCTTGGTCAAGCAACAAAAAACGAATGTTAGGTTAACATGAAAGATGTCTATTTAACACTCACAGATTCGTGTGACAGGTTGCTTGTACGTGTAACAAGATCTCCAAACCGTCTCTACAAGACCCCAATGGAGATTAGTTATCCGTAGTGTTTACATATCAGGGATGAAGATGCTACATGGAGATGACATGCTCGACTAGGACATATAAGCTATGGCATGATGAACAACATGGTGAAGAAGGAAATGATCGTAGGAATGCCGAGTGTAACACACAAAGAAAGCGTGTGTGACGCATGTCTAGCAGGGAAGCAAATTAGACACTCCTTCCCGACTAAAGTCATGTTTCATGCGACCAAGCCATTAGAGTTATTGCATGAAGTTTTGTGTGGACCAATCACACCACCAACGCAGCAAATAACAAGTATGTTTTTGTCCTGATTGATGATTTCTACAGGTATATGTGGACTATACTTATGAAGGAGAAGAGTGAGGCATTCGATCGATTCAGAAGGTTTAAGGAAAGTGTAGAGAAGCAAACTGGTTCAACCATTAAGACCTTTCGCACCGATAAAGGATGAGAGTTTACCTCAGCTGAGTTCAATCTATTTTGCGAGGAGAATGGAGTTAAAAGGCACATGACCGCGCCTTACACGCCTCAACAAAACAGTGTTGGTAAAAGGACAAATTGAACTTTAATGGGTATGACAAGAAGCTTGTTGAAGGCAATGAAGATGCCGAACTACTTATGGGGAAAGCTGTACGACATTCATCTTACCTCATCAATAGAATTCCTACAAAATCCTTGAAGGATCAAACGCCATATGAGTGTCTCACATCGAAGAAGCCAAATATCGAGCACTTGAGGATATTCGGTTGTGTAACACATGTGAATATATGTGTGACTCATCTGAAGAGGTTGGATGAGAGATCAAAGAGGGTGATCAATCTTGGAACCAAGCCGGGTTCTAAAGCCTATGGACTCTACGATCCAGTCACAGGAAAGGTGATGAGTAGAGATGTGATTTTCTATGAGAATAAAGCTTAGGACTGGACATCTACAACAACTCAAGCTGATTGTGAACCAAGTATTCTTAAGCTTCCACATGAGGATGATATAGAAGAACATAATGGTCAAGGTGATGATCATGACGCTATAAATCAAGATGGGGAAGAAGAAGAAGATACTGATTACAATGCAAACCCTTCAGACGATCACAAGGCGAGACTTCAGACGGTAGTCAAAGGAATGTTGAGTATAACACACGAAAAAGTGTGTGTGATGAATGTCTAGCAGGGAAGCAGATTAAACACTCATTCCCGAGTGTAACACACGGAAAAGGCATGTGTAACACAAGTCTCGCATGGAAGCAAATCGGAGACTCATTCCCGAGTGTAACACTTGGAGAAGGCATGTGTAACACGTGTATCGCATGGAAGCAAATCATTGACTCATTCAAGTATAAGGCCATGTTATTGAAGAAGAAGACTGAGACATTCTATCGGTTCAAAATATTTCACACCAATAGAGGAGGAGAGTTTGCCTCAAATAAGTAAAATCTTGGTTGCACCGATAGAGGATAAGAGTATGCCTCATGTAAATTCAATCTAGGATGCACCAAAGGAGGAGGAAAGTTTACCTCAACTGAGTCGAAGATGTCGAACCACTTATGGGTTGAAGCGATGGTAGCCGAGTTGGAGTCTACCATAAGAAACAAGACATGGGAGCTTGTAAGGAAAGGAGGAGAAGATCGAGTTTATGTGTAACACAAGGATTTGTATGGGTTACACCAAGCACCTAGAGTGTGTAACATAAAACTCTATCAGGTCCTAAAGGAGATAAGCTTTAGGAAGTGCACATTAGTGTATCGCAAGAATGAAGGAGGAGACTTTTTGTTGTGTGACACAAAGATAGAAGTGTGTAACACAACTCACGATGAAGGAGAGATAAAGGCTACGAAATGCAGAAGAAGCATAAGATGTTTGAGGTATCCACTTCACACGAGACTAGACGTGTGTTACACAGTTGGTGTACTAAGTCAATACATGTATATTCCGGGTGTAGAGCAGAAGGCCGACATCCTTACCAAGCCATTGGCAAAGATTAAGTTCAAGCAAATGAGGGGCTTAACTGGAGTTCAAGAAATTGATCTCTCTAATTCAAGTTGGAATTAAGGGGGTGATTGTTGAGTAATTCCAAGCTTGTAGAAACTTAACATATTATTAGATGTTTAATATGTTAAGAGATAAACACAAAAAGAAAATCTAAAATAGGAAAAGGAAGTTTTCAATTAGGTTAGTTTGTGTTTTTCATATTTCACATGTTAAAGGGAATTGTCTTTCATTATAAATATAGGTCTATGGAGAAGTGTTCCATAAGATCTAAGAGAGTAGATCAAAATATCTAAGAGAAGCATTGAAAGTTTTAGTTTTGAGTAGTTTCTAAAACTAATAAAAAGTTGTTCTTATAATTTCTTTGTTTCTAAAGACCTTGAAAGTCATCCATTTATCAGAACTCGAACATTGCAGAATAGTTGAAGAAATCTTCATTTTTGTAGATTTGAAAGTCCAAAATTGAACACAAAAGAAACAGTGAAAATCGTAACAAAAAAAAAGTATACGTCTGTAGAAGGCATGGTACTTTCATAAGTTCCATTTCATGAAACCTACAAACTAATAAAATAGACAAATAATAGATAACTATTGTAGTTGAACCCGTCACATACGAGAAGTTATATAGGAGGCTGGCCAGTACACCACGAATTAATATCAGTATTAGTTGATGACGAAACATCCAAATAATTACACTAAATAACTTCTCAATTAATCCCCATATAATCTCGGACTAATTGATTCGAGCTTTAGGTCCTATCAAACCGCACGCGTTATGTCTAGCGCAATCTTGAGCATTGCTATAACCACAACCAAATATTCACCATTCTCTATCTTAGAATAACATTACTCCAAAATTGTTCTCTGATTTGTAAAGATTTTATCGTATATCTATGTTTCAACGATTCTGTTAATTTTATTTTTCTATGGCCATGTTTGACAATATTATGTATTAATTTAATATATGTTATCAGAGTTAGAGAAAGTGAAAAACAAATTATGGTTAGTTAGTGAGGATGTTAGTCTATAAACAAAGGGTCCAAAAAAAATCTGCAAAAACCAGATTGATCTATATGGTTCAAGGGGTGTATAAATTACCAAATTTCCATTAGTGAAAGTTTTTATTCAAATGTTAGATCAAATCATTCTAAACCTCACGGTGAAACTCATTTTCTTTCTCTCCACGAAAACAACTAGTATAACTTGTATAATCAAACACTTAGTGTAACTGATATATAAATAATATAACTCATGTACCATATACAACTAGTATAATTGTTATGAGTAGTAAATATTGTATTGAATATGAAATAGACAAATAAATATCATAATTGGTCTAAGGTGACAAAGATTCATCTATTTTATTTGAAGTTTTTCAATTTTTATTGGGGGAGGGGGTTAATTTATTTAAAGAATTTCATGGATTGTAACAATAAATCCTCCCATGTTTATAGATTCTATATATTTTGTTGCGTGGAATGTCGTGGATTTTTTTGGATATCTTTTAGAGACCTTGTATTGGTCATTAACATGATAAAGTAGCATGAGAGCCAAGAACCTCTACGTGTTTTGATTAGTGATGTTAAAATGGACCTCAAGCCCGTGGACCTAAAAGGGTTTAGTATAAACAAGCGGACCCGTGGTCTGTTTATTATCATATAAAAATAAACGCGTTTATACGGATCTGCCAGTTTAGGTCCGCCTCGTTAATGAGCATATTCGTTAAATAAACGGATATCCGTTTAAGCCTGTTTATGAGTTTTTTTTTGAAAAAAAATATTTTTAAAACGAATTTAAAGATTTTTTTATTTTTTTTTGAATTTGTATTTTTGAAATAAAATAGTTATATTATATATAGTTTTTTGTTTTTTAGAAAAACATTTATGTTATAATTGTGTTTAAAACCTACTATAATTTGTTGATATTTTTATGATATTGTGAACTAATTAATATTCAATAAAAGTAAAGTATTTTTTTCAAAATTTGCTTTAGTTTGGATATCTATTTATTATAAAAAATTAAATCAAATAAAAAATCACTTATATGAGATATGACAAAAGGTTATTGAAACAAAATAGAATTCACAAAAACAAAATGTAAACGGGCCTAAACGGGCACTATCAACATAAAGGAGCTTAGCATTAAACGGGTTGAAACGGATAATTGTATAAACGGGCGTAACATTAAACGGGCATGCCCTAAACTTTGTCATTTCAGAAATTGAAACAATCAATATCTAAATTGGTATATGGTCATAAAGTTTTCTCCTAATTTATTTTATTACACCATACCATAAGTTTACATGAGTTATCTTATATTTCTAAAGATTAGTTACTTGTTTTACTCACATTATTTTGGAAAAAATACACCAAAAATATATATTTTTTTAAATTATTCTAAAATGTAAAACATAATATGTACACGTAAATAAGTGGTACAACTGAAGCAATTTTATTTTATATATGATACAACAACAAAAATTCAATTGTGCAGTCAAAGTCCAACTTGGTATAACTATGTGTTATTATGTTCTCTCAGTTGTATCATTTGTATTATTCACACTAAATTTAGCGTAGTAAAACCAGTATACCAAAATTAAACTTTAACACAAGTTTCATGCACAATTTGAAATCCAATTCTACATAACTCCACACAAGTTTTATAAAATATTATGGTACAAAGCTTCATTTATTTTATTCAAAAATTTCAAGAATATAATATTTTCACATTTTCTAGTTATAGAGTTATACATAGTCTAATGGCTTCTACATTACCTTTTTACAAATTTTATGATTTCAAAATATGTTGGACAGAACTCAAGTGTTGCCATAATTAAATTAACAATACTACTATTGTAGTTAAACCATGTATGTACATGTTGGACTATTATTCTCGTAGTTCAAACATCAAACATAAATAGTTATGCATTTTCTGAATTCGTGATGGTTTCTTCAACTTTGCAATATATTCTACAAAAGAATCTACTGCAATCTTTTCAGGCTCTGCAACTGCATTTTGGCTTTGAGAGCAAAAAAAAGATAAAGACGACTTTTCTGAAAATAATACAACTAGTCCTACTAATACAACTAGTAAAAAATTATCTAAATTTAACTATAATAGGAAAAAAACCCCAACAAGTCTCAAATATGAGTAGATCTAAGGAGGTTGTCCTCAAAGATAACAAGATAATTTATCACATCACATAATCTCAAATGAAAAAACGAATATTATTTTCTTAGGAAATAGTAAAACTAATACAATTAGTAGAGCTCATAAAACAAATCACTTTCCATAACAAATACTACAGAAAACAAACTATTAACAATTTTTACACACCCATTCCGAGTAGGATTAGACCAACATGTTTCATTAGTCTTATATCATCCTCTTCTAAGGCATCATTCATCATTCGGAGGCTGGAAACAAAAACCAAAATGTAATTATATTAGTTGCAAAGATGTACTAAGTATACTCGTTTGAGTTGTACCAATTATATTAGTTAATAGTAATATTCATTTTAATTGAATTAGTTGTACTTGTTCGAGTTGTGCTAGGGGTACTAGTTATAGTCCATCTTTTTCATTGGCGTAAATTTTAGCGGTATTAAAAATGAAATTTAATTTTAAATGATATATATTGAATTATAGATGATAATGGATTAAAGACTTAATTTTATTTGAGAATGAAAAAAAAATTCAAAGAAATCAGAAGGAAGATGAGAAAAATAATAAAAATTAGTGATTTAGGTTTTAAAATTGGGTTGGGCTTTTGGTCAGGTGGGTTTAGATCTGACTAATTGTGGTTGAGTCTATAAGTAACAAGAAGTTGAAGTTTCAAAAAAAAGAGAAGAAATTGCTGGATGAAAGGTACATTTTATATATTTTTAATTATAATATTTTATATTTTTTTATTTAAAATAATAATTTTATAAGGATTTTATTGTATATCTATCTTTTCAACGATTATGTTAATTTTATTTTTCTACGGCCATGTTTGACAATATTACGTATTAATTTAATATATGTCATCAGAGTTAGAGAAAATGAGAAACAAATTGTGGTTAGTTAGTTTGTTGTGTACTAAAGTGGGTTAAACTATTTTAACAAAAATTGTATGAGGATGTTAGTCTATAAACAAAGGGTCCAAAAAAATCTGTAGAAACCAAATTGATCTATTTGGTTCAAGGGGTGTATAAATTATCAAATTGCCATTAATGGAAGTCTTTTTCAACTGTTAGATCAAATTATTTTGAACCACACGGTGAATCTCCTTTTCTTCCTCTTCATGAAAACAACTAGTATAATTTGTATAACCGAACATGTTAACAAATAGTACAATTGATGTAACTGATATATAAGTAATATAACTCATGTTCCATATACAACTAGTATAAATTTTATGAGTAGTAAATATTGTATTAAATATGAAATAGACAAATAAAAATATCATAATTGGTCTAAGGTGACAAAGATTCATCTATTTTATTTGATTTTTTTCAAAATTGTATTAGGAGGGGTTAGTGGGAAGCTAATTCATGGTGATTCAAAAATTGATGGATTTAATTTATTTTGAAGATTTCATGGATTGTACCAATAAATCCTCCCATGTTTATAGATTCCATATATCTTGTTGCATGGAATGTCGTGGATTTTTTTGGATACCTTTTAGAGACCTTGTATTGGTCGTTAACATGATAAAGTAGTGTTATAGCCAAGAACCTCTACGTATTTTGGTTCAGCCTCCAAAAGTGTTTCAAACGAAAAATAATGTTTTAAGTTGTTGTTGTTGTGTGACTGTGCAATCACGTATCATCTGACAAATAGGGACTAGTTTGTCATCTCAACTTTGAGAATACAAGAGTTAACTATAGTATTTTAAAACTCGTGATTAATGAATAAAATGTAAAAAATTATTGTTTCAATAACATCATAGTTTGTAGAATTACAAAATCAGAAAATACTTAATCTTTTGAATAACAAGAGATTTAAAATTGAGTTATAAAATTATCACACCAATGAAAAAAAGATATATAAGGAATTATAAAATCATCACACTAATAAGACAAGACTTTTCAAGAATTTAAGAAGCGTATTACCAATTGTAAGCCCAACAACATTGGAGGCCCATCACCAAACTTCAAACAAGACTAAAGCCCCTGAAACCTGCAACCAACGGTCTTCCCTCTCTTGTAAAGAAGCTGGACAAAAGAGGAGTACGGAAGTGACGACAATGCAGCTCCTCAACAGATTTGATCCGTTGCTGACCCTAACAGCAGGATGACTCACCTTTCCAGCTGTATTACCTTATCCCTTAGATTGTATCTAGATTGTTCTATAAGCACTATAAAAGTGCACGATGTAAGCTCTTCCTGACTATTAAGAAAGCTCATATTATTCAGTCATTCAAATCCTCTCCTTTCCTTTTTCTAGTTTTTCACATGGTATCAGAGCCATTGATACCCTAACAGGTCAATCATGGCAGATCCAAACCCTTACCCCTTCCCGAGTAATATTCACATCCTCAGTTCTGTGACTCTAAAACTCAACGATGGCAACTACCTTCTCTGGAAAACTCAGTTTGAGTCTCTCCTGTCCAGTCAGAAGCTTATCGGTTTTGTGAATGGTACTGTTACGGCCCCAGATGCTGTGAGGATGGTGGAGGTAAATGGTGTCCAGACTGAAGCTCCGAACCCCCGGTTTGAAGCCTGGTTTTGTACGGATCAACTCGTACGCTCTTGGCTGTTCGGCACTCTGTCTGAAGAAGTCCTGGGTCATGTTCACAACCTTCCTACAGCCCAAGAAGTATGGTTATCCCTTGCCGAAAATTTCAACAAAAGCTCGCTTGCTAGAGAGTTCACTCTCCGTCGCAGTCTTCAGCTTCTCACTAGCAGAGGAAAGACTCTTGCTTCTTACAGTCGGGAGTTCAAGACTTTGTGTGACTCCTTGAGTTCTATTGGTAAACCAGTTGAAGAATCCATGAAGATTTTTGGTTATCTAAATGGCTTGGGTCGTTAATATGACCCAATCACAACTGTGATACAAAGTTCCCTCACCAAGTTCCCTCAGCCTACCTTTAATGATGTGGTCTCGGAGGTTCAGGGATTTCAGAGTAAACTGCAGTCCTATGAAGACAATGCATCGGTAACACCTCACATTGCCTTCAATACGCAGACAACAGAGTCTAACCAAGGATACAAACCTTCCACACCAAGTTACAATCCCAACTACCGAGGACGTGGAAAAATGGCATACCGAGGCAGAGCTGGTTATACAACACGAGGAAGAGGTTTTGTTCAACATCAGGCACCTCCTAACACGTCTGGAGAGCGACCAACTTGTCAGATATGTGGGAGGATAGGTCACACGGCCCTGAAGTGTTACAATCGATTCAACAACAACTACCAGAGTCCCGAAGCCTATTCTGCTCTGCAGGTTGCTGATGAGTCCGGTAAAGAGTGGCTTCCAGACTCAGGTGCCTCAGCACATATCACCTCATCCGCTCAACATCTTCAGACTGTTCATCCTTATGAAGGAGAAGAAGCGGTGATGGTCGGAGATGGAGCATTCCTGCCCATTACTCACGTTGGTTCCACTGCTATCACCACATCCTCAGGTAACATCAATCTCAGTGAAGTTCTAGTATGTCCTGATATTAAGAAATCCTTGTTATCAGTTTCCAAACTCTGTGAAGATCTTCCTTGCGGTGTATTTTTTGATGTGAACCATGTATATGTGATTGATATACCTAATCAGAAGGTGATAGCAAAAGGGTCTCGAAGTAATGGACTTTATAAGTTGAAGAGTAAGGAGTTTGAACTTTTCTATTCCAATCGGCAAGCTTCTGCCTCTGAAGAAGTTTGGCACTATCGTCTTGGACACTCACACTCTGGTATTCTTCAACAACTTCATAACAGCAAGGATATTCACTTCAATAAGAACAGATTGCTTCCTGTGTGTCAGCCTTGCCAGATGGGAAAGAGTAGCAAGTTGCAGTTTATTACTTCTAGTTCAGTTGTTTCAGTTCCTCTTGGTTGTATACACTGTGACTTATGGGGGCCTAGTCCTGTTGTTTCTAATCAAGGGTTCAAGTTTTATGTTGTCTTTGTGGATGAGTACTCTCGCTTTTGCTGGTTTTATCCCATGCATAATAAAGCTGAATTCACTTCTATTTTCTGCGGTTTTCAGAAGATGGTTGAAAACCAGTTCAACACTAAGATAAAGATTTTACAGTCTGACGGTGGTGGAGAATTTATTAACATCAAACTCAGAGAACACTTGACCAATAACGGAATCCAGCATCGAATCTCTTGCCCCTATACCCCACAACAAAACGGGATTGCTGAGAGAAAACACAGGAATCTTATTGAACTTGGGTTGGCTATGATGTTTCACAGCCACTTACCCTTAAACTATTGGGTTGAAGCCTTCTACACCGCTTCCTATATCAGTAATTTGCTACCCGCTGCAGCCACACAACACAAGAGTCCTTCCGAGATCTTGCTGGGCCAGAAACCAGACTACTCTCACCTTCGTGTCTTTGGTTCTGGTTGCTATCCGTGTCTCAGACCAATTACAGAACATAAGTTTGAGCCTCGGTCCCTTCTTTGTGTTTTCCTTGGTTACAGCTCGCAGTATAAAGGCTATAGATGTCTATACCCTCCTACTGGTAAAGTATATATATCTCGGCATGTCATCTTTGAAGAGTCTTGCTTCCCGTTTAAAGATCAATACAAGACGTGGGTTCCAAGGTATGAGTCCAGTATTTTGAAAGCTTGGCAAAAAGCAACGACTCAAACAGAAGAACACTCTTCCGAGCAAATATCAAGAAACCTTCCACCACCATGCCTCCCGACACCTGCTCTAGTTCCAGTCCCCCCTACTCCGCCTATCCCAGAGATTGAGTCAGACCTGGATGAACCAGAACAAGTCGCTCCTGAAGAAATTGCCATACAACCTGCAGCTCCACCTGCCCCAAATCTCCACCCTATGCGAACTAGAGCAAAGTCTGGAATACAGAAGCCCAACACAAGATATGTAATGGTAGCTTCGAAATCTGATACAAAGACGCCTAGAAACATTCGTGAAGCAATGGCTCATCCGGAATGGAACAATGTTGTGTCTGAAGAGATTACTAATATTCATATGCTCCATACTTGGACTTTGGTTCCTCGAACTGATGATATGAATGTGATTAGTAGCAGATGGGTCTGCACTACTAAATTAAAACCCGATGGCACAGTCAGAAAACGCAGAGCTAGGCTGGTTGGTAAAGGCTTTGAACAAGAAGAAGGCTTGGATTATCTAGAGACATTTAGCCCGGTTGTAAGGACTGCAACCATACGACTTCTGCTGAATATAGCTACCGCCAAGGGATGGACGGTAAAGCAGCTTGATGTTTCCAGTGCCTTTCTTCATGGTGAGTTATCTGAACCTGTATTTATGTATCAGCCTGATGGATTTATTGATGAAACAAGACCGGATCATGTCTGTCGCCTCACTAAAGCTCTCTATGGCTTAAGGCAAGCACCTAGAGCCTGGTTTGATACCTTCAGCACCTTCCTCATTGAGTTTGGCTTCACTTGTAGTAAATCTGATCCGTCTTTATTCACCCTGCATACCCACGACAAAAGCCTGGTCCTTCTTCTCTATGTGGATGATATTCTACTGTCTGGAAGTGATGAAGAACTCCTCAACACGCTTCTTCAAGCTCTGAACAAAAGATTTGCAATGAAGGATCTCGGTGCCCCTAGTTACTTTCTTGGTATTGAAATACAGACGTACACTGATGGAATCTTTCTTCATCAACAAGAATATGCTCAAACTATTCTCAGTAAAGCAATGATGTCAGACTGTAACCCAATGCCAACCCCTCTGCCTATACGAATTGAAGACAGTCCATCTCCTCTGTTCCCTGAGCCGACTTACTATAGGAGCTTGGCAGGTAAACTTCAATACCTCACCATTACTCGACCGGATATTCAATATGCTGTTAATCTAGTTTGTCAACGAATGCATGCTCCTACTACATCTGATTTTGGGTTGCTCAAACGTATACTTCGGTATATTAAAGGTACGTTAGCGCTTGGGTTACACATCAAGAAAGCTACTGGTTTAGTGCTGTCTGCTTTCTGTGATAGTGACTGGGCAGGGTGTAAACAAACAAGGAGATCGACCACCGGTTTCTGCACTCTGTTAGGCCCCAACATCATCTCCTGGTCTGCAAAGAGGCAGCCTACTGTATCGAGATCATCAACGGAAGCTGAATACAGAGCTCTTGGTTCCACAGCTCAAGAGATCACTTGGTTATCATTCCTGCTACGAGACCTAAAGTTACATCAGTCTCAGTCCACTAAGCTTTACTGTGACAACCTCTCTGCGGTGTACCTTAGTGCAAACCCTGCACTTCATTCACGTTCAAAACACTTCGACACGGACTACCATTACATCCGTGAGCAAGTGGCCTTGGGTCTCATTGAGACTCATCATATCCCGGCTACCCAACAGTTAGCAGACATCTTTACCAAGTCCTTACCTCGTCGACAGTTCTATGATCTTCGTGACAAACTTGGAGTTGGCGCTGCCCCCCACCTCAAGTTTGAGGGGGAATGTAAGCCCAACAACATTGGAGGCCCATCACCAAACTTCAAACAAGACTAAAGCCCCTGAAACCTGCAACCAACGGTCTTCCCTCTCTTGTAAAGAAGCTGGACAAAAGAGGAGTACGGAAGTGACGACAATGCAGCTCCTCAACAGATTTGATCCGTTGCTGACCCTAACAGCAGGATGACTCACCTTTCCAGCTGTATTACCTTATCCCTTAGATTGTATCTAGATTTTTCTATAAGCACTATAAAAGTGCACGATGTAAGCTCTTCCTGACTATTAAGAAAGCTCATATTATTCAGTCATTCAAATCCTCTCCTTTCCTTTTTCTAGTTTTTCACACCAATAACAAATAGAATTTTAAAATTCTGTAAATCTTTACAAATCAATCACCCACTCACCCCCCCCCCTTAAATTATTACATCACACTTAAATATACATTATACACCTTTTATTTTTAAGGTTTTGTTTTTACTAGATTATCCATATTATTATGAAAATAAAATAGTGAAAATATTTTACAAAATTATGGTATGAAAATATTGGTACAATCCTTAAAACAGAACATACACTACAAGAAATATGGCCATTGTTAGCGCGGATTTTATGCTATGTTAGGGGTTTGATAGCGTTTTACCAAATGCTATGTATACGGCAGTAATCATAGGTACTCCCCCTAAGATAACGTTTTTCTGTGATGCTACGAAATGTTAATTTACAATAGCACTAACTGGGTGATGTTATTAACTAATCTATGGCACGTTTATTTTCTGTTACAATTCAATTACGATACATATTTCGTGCAATGGTAGAGATTTCTACAATAGCAAAAGCTTATTCTGGTAATTGCAGTTATTAAGTGCTATACAAAAGGGTGTAATAGCTTCGAAATATATCATGATAATTTAAATTATATGTAATTTGGAATGCTATCATTTGTAATGACAATAGTTTTTTGTAGCTATTGTTTTTTGTGTCTAAGAGCTATGATTTGCTTAATACGTAATTTGTTTCACCAAAACAGAAAGTCAAATCCAAACAAATCCATTCATAAAATAAGTTCGAACTACATAAGTCATTACACATAAGTGTTACATATGCCGTTTGAAAACTGATACCAAAGTCATAAGAAATAATATCATACATGGAGTTCATTAGTCTAGCTTAAAACTAGCTAATCTTGACCTAAGTTCTTCATTCCCCCTGCTCCCTGAGATGAGATAAACTCTGATCATCAACAAAGCAATTACATATGCAAGGTTATAACAAAAAGATACAACACTTACAGCAGCTTAAAAGATGACCAATTTATCAATTGGCCAAGAAATTGATGAACCATGTGCATCTTTCACACACTCAATCTCATCTGATTTCCTCCAAACTTCTGCATCATCTACGAGCACAACATCTACCCAAACTCTAGCTGCTTTCGGACCTAAGCGTACAAAGTGGACCATTTGAGCTGGGTCTGTTGAATGCACACGTCCTTCAGCAACAACTTGTTTCTTCACACCAACGTCCATCAGTTTGCATTTCTGATTCGGTTTCACAGCTTTAGATCCAAGCTTCATCTGACACTTTACAATATGCATGAGCACAACTTCAAACTGAGACTAATATAATCAGATAAAAGCATAATGAGTAAAAAATAATTACCTGATCAGTTGGTGGAGAATCCTCAGTAGGAGCAGACGTTGTTGCACCTGATTTTGCACCTTTTGTAACACCTTTTCCAGCGGGTGAACCCACCGATGTATCTTTGCTACCAGTTTCTCTTCCGTGTCGTACTGATGAAGGGACAGTGTTTGGAGAAGGAGAATGTTGTCTTGTTGATCCTGGTGTGTTTTCAAAGACAACTTTCCGAGCAGGCCATGATATAAAAGAGTTTAAACAGTCGTCAAGGCATGCAAGATCCATCGTTGGCCTCCATAAATATGTTCCCTCCTCAAGCACAACATCCAGAAATACTTTAACAGCTTTAGGTCCGAGAGAAATGCCATTAACCAGTGCCTGTGGTTCTTGTGTCTGCCAACGCCCTTCACCGACAACTACACTATCATCAGACAAATCCAGTATTTTGCATTTGTTGAGAGAATTTGCTCTCGAACCCTGTCAAACATATTCAGATATCAAACTCATCATAGACAAAATCTTGACCTTAATTACTATGTGAATGCAAGAGAAATAGTATTTACCAGTGGTGCAATGTCTTCTGATCCAAGGCCCATACCTAGTTCGACACATTTATTCTTCGGCCATGCAATGATTTGACCAACAGCTTCCTTAATTGTGCACATGTTACTCGCAGGTCTCCAGAGGAATGCTTCCGGTTCAGTAGCAGTTTCAACTAAGACCTTTGCATCCTTAGGTCCTAGGCGACTGTCATTCACTATGTCATCTGGATCAGAAGCAAGGATACGGCCCTCAGCAACGTTCCCATCTTCACCAGCCCAATCAATCAGAAGACATTTCTTTTGTGATCTCTTGTTTACACTCTGTCAAATGGTCAAGAGTAAAAATCCTAGTGTAAAATAAAGAAACAAAACCATTGATCTCATATATATATGACTTACTCTTGCTGCAGAGATTTCCCCCACTTCATTGTCTTCTCTCTGTAACATAAATCCATTCCAAAGCTTAAAATTATTGCATAACTACTTATCTTTATGAATTCTACAAGATGTATCTAACCTGGCTTTTCACTTTCGCAAGTTCAGACTGTAACTCGTTAACCTTTTGCATAAGCTGAATTTGCTTCTCTTGCATCTCAGAGATAGACTTGTGGTTGACATTGAAGCAAGCTAATTTCGTTTTACTAATACTTCTCCCCATTGCTCTCATTCGACCAGGATTATCAGGTCCTAAGACCTGGATGAGTGTGTCTTCATCTACATTTTTAGCAGTCTGATTAGCACCATTAACTATCTCAGCTGCCTTTTGCTGTAGAGAACATTAAAAAAAGATCAGGGAAATTAGAATTTTGTTTTATAGTATCAGAAAATGGGTTAAACTCACAATCTTCTCAGCTTCATTTGTGTTGACTGGTGTTCCATCTTTCCTTGTACGTGACTTCACCCAGACTTTAAGTCTTGACACTTCAAACGGGTCTTCAGAACTATTTTTCTATGGCAAAATAATATGTCAACACACTTGTCTAATTAATATGTAGAATGTCAAAAATAATATGTAGTATGTTTAATTACCATCTCTTCTGCTAGTCTAACCATTCCCTTCCGACTACATGTGTGAGGAATCTGTTTGCGTCTCCTATTCTTGTAGCTATCACTCAGAACCTATCAAATGGTTGACAATATGTAATCAAATGAGTAATCCAATGCATGTTTAGGGAACATTCTTAGGCCTTAGTTGAATTGCATACCTTGAATTCTTTGCTAGTTTTTAGTTTAACAAATTTGCGCCACTCAATAGGAGAAACATTCTTAGGCCTCAGCTGCATCCTCTGTTGGTTATTATCTGATTGATTAATTTGTGTAGCTAGGCGTGACTTGGATGCTCTCCATAATCCTCCCATCTGCTTCAGAACTGAAACCCGTTGGTAGTCCTCATCAACCTCAAACCTTGCCTACACTCAAATTGTCAAGAAAGCTTTATTCTCTTGAGATGTTAGAACAATATCCATCCGGCCCTTTGAAGTCAAATAGACGTCTGCAAAAGATCTTCTTCTCTGCCTTGGACAACGACCACGGTGCTGGAGGAAGATATGTGCGTTTACCCTGAACTCTAGGGTGCAACTCTGGCCTAATACCAAGCTCCTCGAGATCTTTACGAGCTGCAAGACCATCCTTTGATTTACCACAGTGCAACAAAGTTGACACTAGACTCGCAGCCACATTTCTCTCCACATGCATAACATCTAAGTTGTGTCTCACCGGAAGTTCCTACTCAACCATAAACAAAAGACAAAAAAAATTAATCAAAAGGCAGTTGGAATAGAAAACCATTTAAGGAAAAAAAGATAAGTTTCTTACCTCCCAGTAAGGTAGCTTGAAGAAGATTGACCTCTTCTTTCATCTAGATAACTCATCTTCATCTACTTCTACTTCTTCTTGTTCTTCGTCCTCTGATTCACTCGATAAATCCTCACTATCATAGCCTTTATTATCAGCACACTGAACCCTTTCTCTTTCTTGCAGATCCTTTGAAATTTCCAAAATCATTCTTGAAATTTCTAAGGTGTTGAGAAATTTCACGCCCAGTCAGTATTCTTCCTCTTCTTCCTTGTTCAGCTTTGCCATCAAACCATCTTTTCTTTCCCCGGAAACGATGACCTGGTGGGAGACCCTTCCTATGGCACATGTACACATGTTTTCTGTTGTACTTTAACCACATGCTATCTGTCTTTTTCCCACATAATGGACACCCCATTTTACCCTTTACTTTGCAGCCTGCAAGATTCCCGTAAGCCGGAAAATCACTAATTGTCCAGAGCAGTGCTGCCTTAAGAGTAAATGTTGATCGAGTCAGAGCGTCAAATGTTAACTCCCCAATGCTCCACAGGCTGTTCAGATCCTCGATGAGGGGTTCTAAGTATACATCTATACTATTACCAGGCTGCTGTGGACCAGGAATCAACAATGAGAGCATGATGTTCTCCTTCTTCATGCATAAGTCAGGTGGCAAGTTGTAGTTTACCAGTAATACAGGCCAGCAACTGTACATGGAGTTCTTCATGTTGAATGGATTGAATCCATCTGTTGAAAGGCCAAGCCTGATGTTCCTTGCTTCTGCTGCAAACGTTGGGTATTTAGCATCCATATGATCCAATGTCACTGAATCAACAGGGTGACGAAGCTTACCATCACTGCTTTTGTTCATAGAGTGCCACCGTAAATTCTTAGCCATTTCCTCCGAACGGAACATTCTCTTCAGTCTAGGAATTATAGGAAAATAACGTAATACCTTCTGTGGGACGCCCCTCTTCTTCTCACCAGTATGCATATTTGTCTTCCATATCGAAGCCTTACACTTTGGACACTTCTCAAGCTTCTCGAACCTCTTTCTGAACAGACAACAGTCATTAATACATGCATGAATCTTTTCATAACCCATGTCGAAGGATTTCAGAAATTTCTTCACGTCATACAGTGATGTGTGAAGCACATTATCCTCTCGTAACATCTCCGGCAATGTCTCTAGTAGATCATTGAAGCTCTTGTCAGACCACCCATTCTGAGTCTTCAGTCGAAATAATGAAACAATTGCAGAGAGCTTACTATGGTTGACACATGCTGGATACAAGGGTGTTTCAGCCTCAGCTAACTTTTCCAAAAACTCATCTTCTTTCTTGTCGTCTCCCTCTGTAGCTTCAGATAAATCCCCCGTCTCAGCTAATTCTTCATCAAAAAGCTCAGCAGCTCTGTACAGCCCAACGATCTCATCATTCCATTCAGTTGCTCTACTTACGCCTGCAACCTCTGAGTTCACTTCTCCATGTAGATACCAATCACTCCGCATCTTATAACCCTCCTCCATTCCCCTGGTAACTAGATGGTGAACTACAACACTTTCTGAATGACGATCAATGTTACGGCAGTCTATGCACGGGCATATAATCATATCAATCCCTCCCATAGCTGAAGCCACATCCCGGACAAACTGTGAAGCCCCTCTCTCATATCCAGGATCAACTCTTCCATTAACAATCAAAATGAAAACAAAAGAAACATGTTAGTGCGATGCACAAAATGAAAACTAAAATATATATGCTTAAGATCAGTACCTGCTTAGATGTACCCAAGCTTTGTCCATCGTACTGTGATGTCAAGTTGTCCTCAGAGCATATAACGATACATAAAATCCAAAAAAATCATCAAAATAATTCAGAGCAAACAAGACCTCAAAGCAACCAAGAACTCAAAGCAAATAAGAACTCAAAGCAAATAAGAACTCAAAGCAACTGAGAACTCAAAAAGTAAAATAATAAATTCGATATTATGTAAATCGATTTCAACTCAAATTAGGACTCCCACTACCTTCGATATGTACAACCGGAGCTGAATCGAAGAACTGTTTGAGAGGATGGGATGAATTGAAGAACTGTTTGAGAAGCGGCGAGGATGGGAGAAGCGGTGAGGATTGGTTTCGAGATTGGAAATGAGGCGGATTTCGTTTAGGGTTTTCGAGATCGAGGTTGATAGATATTGATTCCCGAGCTAATTGGTTTCCAGATTTTTTTTTTGAGAGAGAATCAATGGGGATTTCATTTAGGGTTCAAAAGAGAAAGAGGGAAAAATGAGAGAGATGAGAGGGAACGCCGATGAGAGTGAGGGAAAAGCTAATTTTCACTAAGTGTTTCGCGTAAAAGCTAATTTTAAGTTCCCGCTTACTAAAACTCTATCATAGCATTTATCTAATGCTGTTCTATGATAAAAAAAATATTACCCTCATCAACGACAATAGTTCGGTAAAACGAGCTATAACAATGTGCTATGAATAGCAACTTTTTTTGTAGTGATATAAACAACTGGTATAATTGGTATTAAATTTCATTATATACCATATTGATATTACCAGTATAACTAGTAAAACTTTTGTCATTTCGGAAATTGAAACAATCAAATATTCAAATTGGTATGCGGTCACAAAGTTTTCTCCTAATTTATTTGAAAATTTGCATTTTTTTGAAAATTATTACACTACACCATAAGCTTACATGATCTATCTTATAATTTTAAGAATTCTTTACTTATTTAGTCACATTATTTTGAAGAAAATACACCAAATATTATTAGAAATTTTTATTCCAAAAATGTAAAACATAGTATATACACATAATAAGTGGTACAACTGAAGCAATTTTATCTTATATATGGTACAACTATGTGTTATTATATTCTCTCAATTGTATAGTTGTATTATTCATACTAAATTTGGCGTAGTTGAACCAGTATACCGAAATTAAAATTTAACACAAATTTCATGCACAATTTGAAATCCAGTTCTACATAACTTTTATTTAAAATTTAACACAAATTTCATGCACAAACTATTATGGTACAAAGCTTTATCTATTTTATTTAAAATTTTCAAGAATATAATATTTTCACATTTTCTAGTTATAGAGTTATACATGGTCTAATGACTTCTACGTTACTTTTTACAAAATTTATGATTCCAAAATATGCTAAAAAACTCAAGTGTTGCCAGAATTAAATTAGCATTACCACTACTACCATAGTTAAACCAGTTGTACATGTTGGAAAATTATTCTCGTAATTCAAACACCAAACATATATAGCTATGCATTTTCTAAACTCGATATGGTTCCTTAATCAACATTGCAGTGTATTCTCCTAAATATTTTTCTACTGCAACCTTTTCAGGCTCCACAACTGTCTTTTTGGCTTTGGTGGCAAAAAAAAAGATAAAAATGATTTTTTTCTGAAAATAATACAACCAGTACTACTAGCACTACTAATAAAAAAATTATCCAAATTTCAATATTATAGCAAATATCCCAACAAAACTGAAACCCCACCAAATCTCAAATATGAGTAGATCTAAGGAGGTTGCCCTCAAAGATAATGAAATAATTTATCACATCACATAATCTCAAATGACTTTTTTTCGGCTTAAAGAGGAAAAAAAGATGACGATTACTTTTTTGGAAATAGTACAACTAATACATTTAGTAGAACTGATAAAACAAATCAATTTCCATAACAAATATTATAGAAAACAAACTATTAACAATTTCGACACATCTATGCACAGCATGATTAGACCAACATGTTTCATTAGTTTTATACCATCCTCTTTAAAGGCATCATTTAAAATTTAATTATATTAAATGCAAAGAGATACTAATTATACGCGTTTAAGTTAATTATATTAGTTAATAGTTATACTCGTTTTAGCTGAGTTAGTTGTACTCATTTGACTTGTGCTAGGGGTACTAGTTATAGTCCATCTTTTTCATTGATGCCAAATTTAGTGGTATTAAAGATGAAATTTAATTTTAAATGATAGGGAATGGATTATAGATGATAATGGATTAGACTTCATTTTTATTTGAGAAGAAAAGAAATTCAAAGAAATTTAAAGGAAGATGAAAAAGAAATTAGTGATTTAGGTTTTTGAA
Source organism: Moricandia arvensis (assembly GCA_905132765.1). Classification (NCBI taxonomy): domain Eukaryota; kingdom Viridiplantae; phylum Streptophyta; class Magnoliopsida; order Brassicales; family Brassicaceae; genus Moricandia; species Moricandia arvensis. The sequence continues at coordinate 116,263 of CAJHQP010000393.1, read as the reverse complement.
ATTGGGTTGGGCTTTTGGTCAAGTGGGTCTAGATCTGAGTAATTGTGGTTGAGTCTATAAATAAAAAGAAGTTAGAAGTTTCAAATAAAAAGTTAATGGATGAAAGGTACATTTTATGTATATATTTAAAATAATGAATTAAATAAATTAAAAGATAAAGGGTCTAAAACAGAATTTTGTAATGATCTCGGGGCCGAATGAGAATTTGATCCATTACATGGTGCAACACAAAAGTATATTTATGTATACATACATAGCTATTTATTGGATACAATAATCAAAATAATAAAATAGAAGGGGACGAATAGGTAGAGACCACCTGGCAGAAGACTAAAAATACAGTAATGGGATTGTAAAGGATACGGATGAGATGTCAAAGCTACAATAATGGACCAATAGTTTTCTCCACTTGGCTAATAAGTATAACTAGCCTTTAACCCGCGCGCCCGCGCGGATGTTATTTTTATTATCAAATATTTTGAATAATTTGTTTGATATAATTGTATATAGTTAAAATTTAATATTCGATATTCATTATCCGAATCGGGATCCACTCTTATCCGGTTTGAAAAACGGATATTCAAGGGTCCGAATCGGGATCCGGATAGTGATTTTACGGATTCGGCGAATTTGAGTACAAATCCAAATAGTAAAATTTTAAGTATGGATATTCGGATCTAAGTACAGATTCGGATATTAAATATTAATTATATTTTTATATGTATATTATATATACATTATAAGTAAAAAAAATTTATTAAATTTTAATGATTTTAAGTTTTTTTTAAAATAATAATTTTAAATAGACCAAATAAATAGGTTTAGATATCGATGGGTATTCAGTCGAATATCATAACCCTGAATATCCAGAAACTTGAATCTATTGTATTTGGATGATATATTGTATTATATGGTGATTAAATTAAAAAATATGTGTTTGTAGTATTTTATTTTATTTTGTTAAGAATTAATATTTAGATGTTTGGATGCAAGGATAATATCAATGGCATTCTTTGTAAATATTAGGTAGAATTAAGAGGTATTTTCTATTTGTACACCCCTTTTAATAGATTAGATATCTAACCGTGAAACCTACTTTTCTCGGATAAAAATTACAGTAAAAATTTTAAAATTCCTTATTAATAACGAAAGAAATTTTCTTATTTTATACTTAAACAATAATTTGTAATGTAAAGCTCTGATACGGAAAAATATTAACCAGTATTTAATGAAAGCATAATAAGTGTTTAAGATATGTCCAGCAATGCCAGAAACTTATTTAAAAAAACACACATCACAAAATAGGGAAAGTAGACTTATTAGAGCCAAATTTAGAAAATTCTTATAATATTGTAAAATATATCAAAAGTTACTAAAATGTATTTTTTTACTTAGGTTGCTCTATTACTCAAAATAAAAATGGTCTAGAAATCAAAACCGAAAAAGAAAAACCAACAAAAAAAATAAACTTCTATAAAAAGCATGTGTTGAAATGTACTTATAAACTTAGTAAAGAGGGGGTTTAATATACTTGTAATAGATTTTTTTTTCATTTTCTCAAAAAAAAAAAATCTCATAGTGGATTAATATAATAAGAGTATTATTTGAATATAATTGAGACAAAGACGAAGGAGGTTTTGTTGGTCGACTTTGCTAGGATAAAGAAAGAGACCGTCTCTTTTCTCCTTCCCTTCCTCTGCAAGAAATTTCCTCACTTTCTCTCTCTATAATCCATTTTCATTCTCTCTAGGAAAAAATATCCAAGCTTTACTCGAGAAAAGACTCTCTTTATTTGCTTTCCTGCAGTCAAGTTTCTCAAGAAAATGGCAATCGAAGATCAAGATAATACAATCCGAGAAATCAAACCTAAAAACAGAAGAATCATGGTATTTCAAACAATACCATTTATCTAGAATCCTCTGCTTTTTTATTCCATCTAGGTGCTATGCTCTGTTTTTCCATCTAAGTGCTCTGTTTTTCCATCTAAGTGCTCTGTATTTTAAATAATACTCTTTATCTAGGATACTCTATTTTTTTTTTCCATCTAAGTGCTCTGTTTCGTGTACCTAACAAAGAGGTTTGATTTATCTTGAGGAATCAGAACAATGCTCTTCTCAAAGAGTTTTTCTACAGGCTTTGATTCCCTTACTAGCTTTACTTTATTGGTGTCACCAGTTGGTACAATATGCTTTTTTATTATATACTTTTAAACCCTCAGAAATCCAGTAAAATAGTTAGCAGGAATCTAGGACATTTATGGGTTTTATATTTGATTCCTTTATAGATAACTTTTTAAGAAAAAAACTGAAACATAAACAAAAGAATCAAATGTCAAACTTGTCCCACAAGAAGAAGTTTATGAAGTTTAATGGTGGTTTAAAAGATATGTTTAAATGGTCTCTTGAGGTATATATAACCAATCATATACCAAATGGTTATGTTCCTGAAACTGATCATCAAATGTTTTTTGGTGTAGGGAGCTGGTGGACCGGAGGAGGAAGATAACAGATGGCCGCCATGGCTGAAACCTCTGCTTAAAGAGCAGTTCTTTGTTCACTGCAAGTTTCATGTAGACTCTCACAAGAGTGAATGCAACATGTATTGCTTAGACTGCACCAACGGCCCGCTTTGCTCTCTCTGTCTTATCCATCACAAGGGTCACCACACCATTCAGGTGCGTTCTTGCAATAGTTCAAAGTAGATTCATTGAAAGAGTTCTTGGTGTTGAGGTTTTGAATTTGTGTTTGAATGGTTTTTGGCAGATAAGGAGATCGTCTTATCATGATGTTATAAGAGTGAATGAGATACAAAAGTATCTTGACATATCAGGTGTCCAAACTTATGTGATCAATAGCGCTAAAGTCGTCTTCTTGAACGAGAGGCCTCAGCCTAGGCCAGGCAAAGGTGTGACCAATACCTGCAAGGTTTGCTATCGTAGCCTCGTTGATGATAGCTTCTGCTTCTGCTCTCTTGGCTGCAAGGTACATTGTCAACTTTACATTTTGTATTTGAGTTCAAAAGAAAGAATCTTTGGGTATTGGGTCTACACTTGTTTTCCCTCTTTACACGTTTCAAATACAACATTTATATGAGTAATATCTCTCACGTTTTTAAGGGTTTTTCACCGCTTCACCTAACATGTCCTTGCATTTTTTTTGGTATATTCAAATTCCCCTTTTAAACACCCAAGAAAAAAGATGAAAACTTTTTGAAATGGGTCATCTTATAACAGCTCTTTCTCATTATCTGATAGACTTTACTTTTCTATGTTTGTGGGAAATGAAATAAAGATTGCTGGATCATCTAGGGGCTTTGAAAATGGAAGGAAGAACCTTGCAATGGAATCAGATGATTCAAGTAGCAGCATTGGAACTGGGAGGAACATATCACATGTCCAGAGTTTCAGACCATCAACACCTCCACTTACTTCATCTAGTAATTGCAGAATCGCCAAGCGAAGAAAGGGAATCCCTCACCGATCTCCCATGGGATAAAAATTGATTAAAAAGAAGCAAAAGAGTTAAAGCTAATACAATTGCTTTTTGCCCTTTTGCTAGTTTCTTGATCTATAAGGTTTAGCTAATACAGAAGCTTTGTCTCTAGTCTTCTTTTCATATACCCAAGAAGTGATCTTTTGCTTGTGTTGGCAAAAAGAGCCTTAAGTTAGGTTTTGTCCTACTAATGGTAAGTCTGTGGATATGTAATGTGCTTTGTATATTTATGGATGTGATGCAAAAGTGTAGAAATGGAAATATAGGGTCTTAAAGGGGTAAAAGTGGGAATAAAACATAAGTTAGATTTGGTTTTCATTTGTGTATGTAATGGTGTAGATTTGGTTTGGTTAGGTGCATTGTGCATACATGGATGTGGAATAACATGTAAATATTGGGATTCCCAACCTTTATATTCGTCCATTTATATAGTGTGCAAAGAATTTTTTTTTCTATTTGAAAATTGCATTTTTATAATTTCAATAAATTTTTCTATCCATATGTGATATATCTATTTTTCCTCGTAAAAATATAATAAAACTATGAAATAATAAAAATACATGAATTATTTAATTTCTAAATGCATAATAATGATAATAATAAATCTGAAGTTTAAGTTAAAACACAATATTTTTTGAAACAGAAGAGCAATTGTATGAAAATATAAAGATGAGTTTTTTGCAAAGAAAATATAAAGATGAGTTAGGATAATATGATTCATCGTAAGAGTTTGGACTTAGAGAAAAGTAGATTTTTGGTTCAAACATATTATACTGTATGGTCCCGTAGTCAAAACTATGGAGCCACTTTCTTTTGTTTGCGATTTTTTTCTTTTGTAAATGATTATATTAAAGGTTCAAAGAGCTTACATGATTATAAATGTTTATAATCGGAGTTATGTTCAATGGTAAAACGATTACAATTGGAGTTATATCTGGTGGTAAATGATGAAGAAAAGTAGAACAATAAAATATGGAATAAAAATGATAAAAGGAGAGATTTGTTCATCATAAAAGAAAATGTGGAGAAACTTCACTGTACCCGTTGCTTCAGCAAACTTGATAAGTCGGAATCAACGTTAAAAGTAGTAAATTTAAATTAGTCAAAATAAAAAGTAATAAATGTAAGTGGTTTTATATTTTAAAGTCTATTCGGTAATTCTCATGGGGCATTGGAAAGCAATTGGTGGGGAAGGAGTAATCTGCTTTCTCTTTTAACTTTTTCGAGAAGGAACCATTTGGAAATTGGAGTAAGCATGAGAGACCGATGACAATAATATATACTCCTCTGTTTTAATATATAAATTGTTTGAAGGTGTTTTTGTTTCACAATATAAATTGCTAAGTCCAATATACAAAGTAAAGTGATCAACTTTAAAATCAAAATTTGAAATATAATTTGTCATTGACCCTTCTTTTTCATTAATTAAATGCTGAAAACAAAAGCAAGTTTATCTTAATATTTTTGGTTTTAGTCTAAACAACTTACAATTTGAAACAGAGGGATTATGTTTTTTTCTCATATAGTAGTAAATAGTTCTTCAGTTTTGTTTTTCTCGAAATATCATGATTTCTTAATTAGTACCATTATAATGGGGAGGAACAAAAAAGGAGAGAACCTAACTAAAACTCACTTTAAAAATTGGAAAATATAACATGAAAAAGTTAGATACCTGTAGTTCGCACTATGAAAACCAAAGCATCTAATATTAATAAACTTTGGTAACTTACAATGAAAAGAAACTTATAAGAACATATATATTTAAAATGTAATAAAATGAACTTAATGGTATGTGTCTATGTGATGATGGCGAGACTATTATTTTAGAAAATTTCAGTGAGATGAAATAAACATATAGATAACAAATATAAAGACAGTGATGAACCGAATGATGAATGCATCCATTATATATGTATTTGTATAAATTTCTCGAAGTGTAAGTACAATAATACTATATGTTTCAGAAACTAACATGGTTTCAAGGAAGTAGGTTTAGGATCTCCTAGTCGGTCCTTGAGTCCCAAGAACCAATCCACCACTTGAGAACGATCTTTTTAAGTAGTCTACAAGCTTCACTCTGTTTCCATTTTCAAGATCATAACTTCTCTCTTCCTCTTCTCCGTCTCTTCTCATCCACAGAACAATATCAGCGGCCGAGAATCGTCGTGGATGATGAGAACTAATCGATACACTAACCTCTTCACGAGGATCAAGAACAACTACATTCCCTTCTGCTGATCCAACATTGCTAGTAAACCGATCAAGATTCATCACCACAAAGACATTATCGGTTTCTTGAGTGGTAGGAGCAACGATCTTACCCCGACAAAGTGGACAGTTTGAGTGAGAGTTGAGCCACCGATCAATACAAACCACGTGGAAAATGTGGTTGCAGTTAGGCAATAACCTTAAGCTCTCGTCTTCATTAAACTCTCCAAGACATATGGAACAATCCGTAGCGTTGATCTTGAGCCCGTTTTGTTGCTTATTCAACTTGAAAAACCCTATCTTCTTTATCACGGCATCGTCCAAACCGGCGTTTGAAGACTCATGAGGAAAAGGGTTGTCTTGATCTTGACTCTCTGGCGAGTTAACATCGATAATGAGATCAGATCTTCCCGTGTCTGAGGTAGCTTCATCGTTTGTGTCGGTGGAGCAATGCTTTGAGACAAGAGTGTAGTAAGTTGCTAAGAGAAATGCACTTCCAAGGATACCAATGATGGCGATGAGAAGAGGAGAAACACTAGGGTTTGATGAAACACCGTCGTTTAGGAGTTGTTCATAGGAAAGTGGTGGTGGAGAGAACTTGATGTAAGTACACCATTGAGGACAAAACGTGGAACAAAAGCCTAGAGTACAATCTCTTGGGTTTATGTATTGATTTAGAGCATTAGGGTTTGGATCGGACTCCATGAAAGAAGAAAACAAAACTTATATCATCAAGGGATTATACATTGATAAGTATTATCTTTCATATACAATAATCAAAATCATTGGACATATGAAGGATGTAAGAAATTGTATACATACATATATGTGTGTGATAAATGTGTTTTGTGTGTGTGTGACAAAGTGTGATGGATGTTGTTTATGTTTGTGTAATGAACGAGAAAATCTTATAAAAATAGAAGAGTGATTCCTTTGGTATATGAGAAGCTTGCTTTGTTATCTTTCCATGCTTTTTTCTTCTTTTAATATGGCTTTAACTTTGTTCTTTAGTTCTTTTTTCTTTTCTTTTGATGAGATAAATGGCTTGTTGACTAAGACATCGAATCTGCTACATAAATAAGGTAGCTACGATTTTATTGTCTATGATTCTATTTGTAATATATATAATTAATAGTCTTAAGTGCTTTTAAAATAACTAATACAATTCAACTAAATGAAAAAATATGTTTGAATAACTTATCCAAAATCTTTTATGTTCGAATAACTTATCCAAAATCTTTTATGTTTGATTAATTGAAATAGTGCCAATGTTTTAGATCAATTAAATTTGACGAACGAACAAAGTAACCCAGTGTCTACCGTACTCACTGGAAGATTAGTCTCCGGCTGGTCCTGGTTACACCTTGTTAACAAAAAAAAGGAAGGTATTGAAACTCTTGGAGTTGGTGTAAAATGTCACAAGGAAGTACTCTTGGTGAGGGGTGGAAACAATGTTTATGTTTGTTTCTTTTCTAAATTACCACGAGTTAAATGGCTCATTATTTTTCATTTTTTTGTCACTTACGAAAGAGAGAGATTTAAAATGTGAGTGTGTGAATATTTAAATTGTGAGAATCTATCCTTCTTAACAGTAGTACCTCAAGGATTGGTAGAGAGTTTTATGGTAAGAGACTACTTGCCAAGGCTTGTATAAGTTGATCCAGGGGTCATCTTCACATACTTTTTCATTTTTTTTTTGTCGACTTACTGGACCACAACGGGCCGGCCCAGATGGCCCAGTCGCCTCACCGCAAGAGACGGGCTTCGTACCCCATATGCCTGGGAGATTTACGTGGTTACACAGACCACCTGTCTCATTTAGTACCGTAATACTACTAAGTTACTTTTTAGAAACAAACTTCCCTTTTACGATAAAGCTTTACTTAAATAACTATTGAATAAAACCATAATATCAATTTGCCTACCAAATTTTTTTTCATGATGAGAAACTCATTTGAGCCAATTGAAATAGAAAATGACTAAGAATACTTCCAGTTCCAGCAGATTCATTCAGTTTCATCTTTTTATTTCACATTTCTAGCAATAACCATTACCATTTAGCAAGTAGATAGGTCACTGTTACGTAGAAAACCGTAGTCCTTAGTTAACATGTATGAAGCAAAGCATATTGCTAATCTTTGTTTTTTTTTGCATATATTATGTTAGGACAATGATACTGAATTATTCTTTTTGTTTCCGTTTTAAAATCAATTAATTGTGAAAATAATCAAATATAAATAATCGTTTTTATAACTGTTAAACTTATTTAACCACTTTCTGACGACAATAATAAATAATTGTGAATATACTTTCCGGGTAGCTGCTAGTGAAAAATTTACTATTAGTACGGCCAGAGGACCATTGTTCCTAAGCTATCGGCCTATGCAATAGAAGAAGGGGGAGACAAGGAAGGTAGACGACTCGATGGAAGCTTCTTTCAACGATGATACAGCCATTACACCAAGACCTGATGTATGATATGCTTGTCACAGAATGAGCTAAGAGCAACTCCAATAAGAAATTTTCATAGAGTTTCTTTTTATTATAGAAAAAAAATAAAAGAGGAAAGAGAAATCGAGAAACAGTCCTCAAAAGAGCTTATAAAAAACTCATCTACTATCCAATTACCACGTGTCTTCTTCTAATTGGTTTGATTTTTTAAAGTCAAAGGAATTTAATTAACAAAACTTATTAAATATTTTTTTTTTGCTTAGATACGCAATTGGGGTTATGAGCGTTAAAGTTACTCTAAAGCTCCTTAAAGTCGTATGTTATAGGTGTTGCTGCTATAAAAAGAATCCCATTGAGACACATGAAACAAAAAAAAAATAACTCAGTTAAGATGGTTACCCTATCAAGGGACACCCGAGCAAGTTATGTTCCACATGACTGACCACCAGAATCCAAATTAGTTCTGGTAACCTCTTAACCAACCTAGAAAGTAGAAACCATGCTTGGAAAGTGAGAATGATTAGATGTACTCATAACTAGGGAAACAAAGTTACTATTCTACCTAAAGTTTAGTCATTATTTGTGCAATGTATCTATCTCTACCCAGACCAAGAAGTATTCTGCAAGCCGACGGTCTTAGATGATCTGAGGTAGCAGGGGGATTCACTTTTATTCTGGACCGAGGAAGTTTGAAGGGTATTTTTATAACGCCTCGACCGGTCACGGAATATGGGTCTTTCACGCCCGCTCTCTCGGCTCGTAGGTCACATTCCGTGTAACGGACGATGCATTAATTTTTTGGAGGCTCGAAACCATGTTTACTGACCATGCAATCACCACATGATATTTTCCCGTGATCACTCACACGGTATCGCGAATCACTTCCCGATAAGTCATCCATCCTTCCACTACTTCAGTGCAATCACGCTTGACTCTAGAGTTTTAAATGGATGTGTGACGGAAAAGGTAAACGCACTTTGGTGACATAGGTAGCCAAATCAATTCTTTTAAGCTTTCCGTCGCATACCAGAAATCGAGATGTTACAGTTCACCCCCACTCACAGAGCGCAACGTCTCTGTTGCGCACCAAGGCAGGTCTCAAGATGCCTCTCGGGTCAGAACCGAGATGCTAACCAGCTCTGATATCACTTGTAACGCCCCAACCGGCCACGACTAATAAGCCTCCCACACCCGCTCTCTCGGCATGTGGTCCCCATTCCGTGCGACGGGCGGTCCGTTAATTTTCCGGAGGCTCGAAATCATGTTTACTGACCCTGCAATCACCACATGACATTTCCTTGTGCTTTGGCCTCACTCACACGGTGTCGCAAATCACTTTTCGATAGGTCACCTATCCTTCCACTACTCCGGTGCAAGTACGCTTAACTCTAGAGTTCTAAACGAATGTGTGACAGAAAAGATAAACGCACTTTGATGATATTAGTAGTCAAATCAATTCTTTTAAGCCTTTTGTCATATACCAAAAATCGGGATGTTACAATTTTCTACCATCATTCCTACAAACAACTTCACGTGCTAGACAATAAACCTGCTCTATCTTAGCAGCAATGCCAGCAGAACCAGTTCCTTCTCCTAAGAAAATTCTTCAATCCCCGACCAAACCTGAAGACGTTGCTGCAATATCGGTTGACATGGCCAAGAACAGGTGGTTGAGGAAGGCTGTATGATCTTCAATAACAAAGAAAACATCAAGAAGGTAAGTGTCAATGATAAACCGGCTGTGTACAGATAAAAGAGAGGACATGTTGACAAATATTTCATTAGACTTCGTAGATCTAATGAAGCACATCAATGAACTTATTACTCTACTCAGAAGACCAGCCAGGCAGCCACTTGTCTTTACAAGTAACTTCCCTTTTGTGTGAACTTCTAAGAAATGTTCCTTCACTTACGCGAGTTTTATTCACTAAAGTGTATTTGGTCTTTCCTTGTAAACACTCTTACGCTTGTAATATGTTGCTCTCCCTTGGCAAGTAGCAATGTTTCTTCTAGGGCTGGGCAAATAAACCAAACCTGAAAATCCAAACCAAATCCGATCCGATAAAAATGAATCCAAACCAATCTAAACCCGACATAAGTACTGAATGGATCTTGTTTTAAGGTATTTCGGGTTATGAATTTTATCCGAACCGAACCGAACCCGAAATAGATATTCAAAAAACCCTGAAATTTCAACACGCCAAAAGTATATGTACCATACTCAATTTCAATTTCTAATATGTATCCTAAACACACTAAAGATATTATTGAGTACTTAAAATAATGAGTTATTACATGAATAATTAACTCAAATATTTAATCTAATATATATTTTTATTTGGTTAATATTAATATTTTTATGTTTGAAATTACATTTGAAGTTTAGTTATGAATAAATTTGTTTTGAAGTTTAAACAATGTTGATATTTTAAATTGTAAATAGTGTTTCTTACGTTTATAGAATTGTTAGTTGTTAACTTTATTTTTTTATGTTTTATTATGTATGATTTTCATTTGTACAAGGCTTTGGTTTGTCATGAATCATGATATGTTTAATGTTGTCGCGTATAATGACAAGTCTTGTATGGTTGATAGACGAGTTTCACAAAATTAAGTATATTAATTTTAATCAAGTATAAATTAGTATTTTTAGAACTCATAACCCGATTAGTATCCGAAACCGGAACTATTTTGGATTTAACGGATCTTGGACATGTAACTAAACCCGAACCGAACCCAAATAAATTCAAACTGAATCTGACTCGAATTTTTATAATATTCGAGTGAGACTGAATTCATGAACCCGATAATCCTAACCGAATGAACCCAAACGAATACCAGATTGGGACCCTGATTGCCCAGCCCTAGTTTCTTCCCTTAGACCAACTCTAATGGTGTTCTATTTTCCACTTTTTACTTCAAAATTTTTGTTCCACTTGTGTTTCACTTTTTTCTTCATTTCTTCAAATTTTGAAGAATTGAAGATTTTCAATTTTTGAAGATGAATTTATTTTTTACAAACTCATCCTTAATTTATTTTTTTGTATTGTATTTAATTATATTATAAGTATTGATGTCACTCATTTAATTTCAAATTTTATACTATTAGTTTTATCTAATTAAATGTTAATAACAAAGAACATTGAAACATTAATTACCAAAAATTATACGTTAGATTTGGAAGAATTTAGAAGAAAATAAGCTTATTTTTTGTTTTGAAATACTTTGTTTAATGAGTTTTAGGAGTATATCTTGCTGTTGGATTTTTTTTGGAAATTTCAGATGCAGATCTTGGCAAAGAAGATGATATCGGAAGCAGAAGAATGTGAGATTTCTAAACAACAATTAATGTCTGGGAATTCGGTCGGGTTTGGGTTGGTTATATTGTATCTGAATCAAATCCTAAATATTTGAATCCAACTAAATACTTACATTTTTGTTGGATTTGAATAATTTTTTCGAATTCGGCTTGTTTTATATTTAAAATATTTTTAAAATATTTTTAATTTTTTGTAACATAATGGATCTGAATCGGTTTGGGGAATTTAGGATCGAAAAAACAAAATACATGAAACCTGAGAAATATCCACAAACCCGAAAACTATACAAAAAATATAAATACTCGAAAAGACCTAGAACTTTACCCTAAATTTGATCTAAAAACTCAAAAAAACACTCAAACTTTTATCTGAATACCTAAAATATATTTGCTAAAAATTTAAAAATTTTACCTGAAACCCAAAAAATACAACCGAAATCCCAAACTCAAAACCTAAAAAGTATTTGTGATACTGAAAATATACTTAAAATACCCTATCGTTTCGGATAGAACCTGGAGCCGAAGTGAAACCCGTGGATCCAAAAAATACCCAATATGTATTTTGCCTTAGATCTGCATTCAAACCAAGCATGTATTTTTGGATCAATTTTGGTTCGATATTTTGGATCAGAGTAAAATGCCCAGACATACAACAATCCCGCTTGCAACATATGAGAGGGATATACAGAACAGTCTTCCACTTCCACGTTTTTATTGCAATGACCCCTAAGTTTACTTTTATCCTATTTTACTATATATACCAAGCATGTGGTTTTGTTTACAAAGGTTCTTCGGTTCGGTTTATTATTTGTTTATGCCAGTTGATTTGAAGTGTGAAATTTGTTGTTGATTGTTTGTAGTTTACAGAATAGATTTTGTTTTTTTTTCAAAACTATTTTTATTCGATCAGGAAGATTTTTGTTTTTCAAACCCTAGCTGCCAGAAAGAAAGAAAATAAAATGAGCTAGCTTCAAGCCGATATCGGAGGCTTCTATAGCTCCGACATCGACTAGGTTGATTTGTGTTGTTCTGTTTCTTTGATATTTTTTGGTTCCATTTCTTTGATTTGTTTTATTTCTATTCTTTTAATTTAATTGATTGCCAATTTATTTTAAATCTGGTAAAGTATTTGTTTGTTATTTTGCTGTGTTTCTTCCAATGGATTTATAAAGATAAAAAACTTCGGTTCAGTTGAAAAATGTTAGTTGTGGACGGTGGATGGTGGTGACAGTTCTTACCAACTCCAATCATTGATGGTTTTTTATTTGTTGGTGATGGAGTTTTTGATGCAAACTGTAATTACTCTCTAATGCATCAATATAGAAAATTGCCTTGTCTCCATGACTTCTACTGGGGCAATAGAAGAGAGTCGCAACTGTTATTAATTCGGTCTGAAGCGTGATGTGTTTGGATTATTATGAATTACTTCCATTGAGCTTCAACTATTCTAAAGGCAAAATGGGGTTTTGATATGAAAATCTTAAGTCATCTATAGGCAGGATGTGTTGTTTACTTTGATCTCTACTAGTGTATCTCTTTTGTTTAGAATTCTTTAATTAAAAGGCCACATGGTTAAATAAACAATTTTATCATTAAAAAAGAAGATTCTAGTTTTATTTTTATGTAAAAACCAATTCGTCAGTAGTTCAATATTTTTAACAAATAGTTCTAAAATTCCAAAAAATAGTTTTTTCAAAATATTTTTATTTTATGAACAAACAAAACTCCATAAAATATTGATTTTTTTATAAAAAGGAAAACCAGTCTTTTTTATTGCAAACATTGCTATTTTAAATATTATTAATGACTGAATAATATTTTTTTAGAAGAGCAAAATTATGCATAAATTTAATTTATTATAGATTATAAAATTTTAGCTACTATTTTTAAAAAATCCAAAATTATATGTTTGATGATTTTAAGCACATAAAACAACACTAAAGTTTTAAAAATTCATTATATATTTCAAAATAAATCAATTATATTGGAAATTAAAATAAAATAAATTATCATTTGAAAAGCTAAAATAAAATTCAAAACATAAAAATTAAAAGTGAAAATATAAAATCTAAAAATTAAAAATAAAAGTCAAAAATTAAAATCTAAGAACCACAAGCTATATAAAATAATCATTTCATTAAATTTAGGTTATTTTGGGAAACTTGTAACTGAATTCAACTGCATTTTTTTCTTCTTATTATTTTTGGTTAACTGCAGATAATTTAATTGAATTCGAGTATTTTGGTTATCAAATTAGATGCTCTAATTTATATTAGTTTGCTTTGAAAAAAATTGGATATAACTTAGGTTCAAAAACCAGATATAACTTATCCACATGAAGGAATAAACAGAAGGCAAATACTAAGAGAAAGGAAGCATTGGTCGATCGGATTGAGTTGGGTCGTACAAGACCGTTCGGTTTCACCTTCGACCAACCCTGACCAACTTAGTTTGGATGACAAGGAAAAGAAGAGAACGAGCCAACTTATCTTCTAGAAGGCAAAAAGAGATGTTGGGCTTCTAACAAAACACAGTGACATGTTTGCCTAAGAGAATGTGATTGTATTTAGAAGCAATCTTAGACATCCGATTCAAATGAAGCTTTATCTAAGCCATTGAAGCAGCCAAATGAAGAGTAGAACATATCTGCCAAGAACTAAGTGGAGTTGGTCTAGAGATACTTAAGAGAGAAAAATTCAATACGATATCCGCAGTTCGATTTCTCTTATCTACCAGGGATTTAACATGATCTATTGGAGTCCATAAAATAGTCGGTTGGTGGCAGACGATGGACGCTGTAAATAATAAAAAAAAAACATATCAACCAATGGGGTGGACCTAAGAGATTGTTTCTCTCTCGGCCACACATTCAAAAATAGAGTTATTGAAATGAAAAAAAACACTATATTATCCTAATTCAAAAATAGAACGGTTAGAGAAAAAAAACTCTATTATCTAATTACTTTCTCTTTTTGTATGTCTTTAAATATGTGTATATGCAGAATAAAAGAAAAAATGTATATGAAGAACTAAATGAGGAAGGAGAGTTACTCTCTCTTCCTCTTATTTCTTTTTCTCTCAACCTCCCTTATACTTGTTACACACAACCAAACTCTTAATCTTACTCAGTCTCACTTATACTTTCCCATAAACTCTCATTCTCAGCTATTCTATACTAGACCATTCTCTCATTTTCTTTATTCTCACTGATCACAACCACACAAATTCAACATGTTCATTATTCTCTTCATATACTCATCAAACTTAGTATAAGCAGTATGATTTGTTGTTTGATAATATAAATCAGTAAGATTCAGTTATAAAAACAATTCTATTACTAAACCAATTAAATTTAATTTTTTTGGTTTAGTTCAGTTTAAAACCGCATTGCTATATAAAACTATTGCCTAGTGGGAACATATAAGTCTTCTATTCAAATGGAGTTAGTTCTGTATATAAAGTTGATTCCGAAAACTTATACTTACACAATGATAGACTCACAAATCCGCTTTCTTTTCTAGGGTCAGCCACTCACAGTTGGTTTAGCATTACACAACAAATTGTCCATTCTTATTGATAAAACTCTGGGAAAGAAAACTATTAAAAATCACTAATTAACACCACTAATTATCATCTCAATTTGAAAATTCTACCTAAAAGATGTATATATAATTCAATACAACAACAAGAAAATAAAAAGAACCTTTTTGTCAAGAAAGACAAATGCGAGTCTAGTTTCTATTAGTTCTTCAATTTTCTGATTGTGTAACAACGGTTTGATTGGAAACTTCACCAAACCGGCGATGATCATCATATCTTTCGTTTCTAACACAATCACCAAAAGTAACACAACTCACTGTTTGGCTATGCCCTCTTGTAACCTTAATCTTGACATGCTCCGGTAATCTCAGTCTATACTTATCTTCTTCCTCCGGTTTGTTTCTCACTATTGAATGTCCCGTCGAATGCGACCTCGAGAATTTATCAGGCAGAGTTTGTTCTTTTCTTGATCTTTCATTGTTTTGTCCTGAAGACGGCCAAGTATCAATTTGTGTTGTTGTCTGAGGATGATGATGATGATTGTCATCATCGTCGCTGGTTTCTTGTATCACATCAATGATCATCTCATCGAGGTTAGGCAGAACAATGCTGGTGTTTTCGGGCGGTGGAGGATCAAGATCATGGCGACAAACAGGACAAGTTTTGTGAGATTCGAACCAGAGATCAATGCATTCTTGGTGAAAAACATGGTAGCACGTGGTCAAGAGACGTAGCACGTGATCTCCATCGAATTCTAGTAGACAAATGGCGCATTCGAGGCCGTACTTCTCTTCCCGAAGATCTTTAACGGAAGAATAAGGAAAAGTAGGAAACGAGTTTATGATCCGAAGTTCGAGACCCGGGTTGACCGGTGGAGCTTCTTGTGGCTGGAGTGGATTCTCGGTTGCTTCGGCTTCTCCTCCTCCGTGGTGGAGACGCCAAGCTTGCATCATGGTGTCGAGGAAACACTTGCAGAAATAAAGTGTGAAGAAACCGATGAAGAAGAAAACAAGGAGTATTACAGTGAGGATCACCGTCAGAGGCGGTGTGATGTAGTTTTCTGATTGAGAATGTGGCGGCAAAGGTGAAGTAATTGTCGACATTACGGTGGCCGGAGACTGATTAGCTCCGCCGTGAGAATTCTCATACACGAAAAAAAACAAGAGATCTGGTGTTTTTGTTGTTTTTGTTTATAGTTTTTTAGTTAAAAGAAAACTTTTATTTGGTTGAGTGTGTGGAAAATGTTGTAAGTGTAGAAGTTGTGATTACTAAAAATAGAAAGTGTGTTTTTGAGTTTGGGTTTGTTTGTTGCTCGGTTTGCTTAATACTATGCATTGAACGAGTCCTCTGTGACATTTGCTTGACGTTAAGACACTTAGTCCTTAAAAATAGTATGTTTTGTTTTCTTTTCTCTGGTTTCAAGGGTATAGTCGCTTGTTAAGTCACCTTCTAACTAAAAAAATAAAAGGATTTTGTTTTATTCTGCTGCCAAACACGTATATACGTCATCGCTACTGAAACATGAAATTTACTATTTACATCCAATAAAATGTAAAATTCCTTTCAAAGACAGACAAACTGCAATTTCAATGCATTTTTAGTGACCAACATTATAATTTGAGATTATGTTGGATTTTGAGTGATGAGGATTTTTTTTTTGTTGATCCGATATATTTGGCGGACCATGATCCAACCGACTAATTTTCGGGGTTTTGACCATTGACGCCAGGCAGACCCAATTGCTTGCAAGGGAAATTAGATATTTATGTTGTATGACCATACACTAGGATAATATGAAGGTAAAAGATTCAAATCCATAACCCTTAGAGTCATTGTGGGACGACATATTACATCCGACCACTAACGTGTATGGTTATAAGAATTTTGTTTTGTACCCATTTTTTTGTCGGTCTTCGAAGTTGTATCCAACATTTAACTAACTCATCATCTTTACTACGCTGTTTCGAAAGATACCGTTCAGTTGTGGCATGGTGAACAAAGACTGCATATTACTACTGTCTTATCTTCCATTCATGTTTACATATCTCCATGTATTGTGACCGAATGAAATAACGACGCTATTCATAGAGATACTATTACTTTTTAAAGAAAAACTACAAAATACATAACTAAAAAAACTAATCACTTATCTTTAGTCATTTTAGTATCATTAAACAAGTCAAGTAGGTTGAGTGACGCTGTTTCCGGTTTCCATGTTCGTAAATAGATTGATATTTTTATTAGATAAGGTTACCTTTAACAATGTGAAACAAAACGACAAAAATAAGATACCACATTTTATTCATATACTTGACAAATAAAACCTTATCTTATCTTATCAAACAAGAGAATTTGCCAATTGTAAGTGGTAACCATAGTGAATCAGATCTTCAAGATTTCACAGACAAAACCAAAGATAAAGAAAATGTCATTTTGTGTGATTGTGATATTAATCATCCACAGTTCATATATCAAAATCATTTTTCCCCAGTCGCCAAGTACACTAGACATGGTATATGAACATGAACTGGATAATAACAATATTGTCGTACTGATAAAAATACCACAACAATAAAGACATTAGCATAATCTGAACTTTGGTCAAAGTCTGGTTTTGGTTCAGTTTTTGTCAATTTTTCGATGTTTTGGTATATAAAATTATATATTATATTAAAATTATATCTAATTTGGTTTGGATTATATAATCTGATTTTCAATTTATTCGATTCTATATAAAAAAAAATAAATATATGTATCTTTTATAACAATTTGGCAACTTTAGTTTATGTAATCAAAAAATTAATTTATTAAACAAGACTCTAATTTTAAATAGTTTTTTGCTTTCTTTAATTATTTAGTTCTTTAATTATTTAAATAACTAGTTGAAGTTAAAAATTATTGTAATTTTTCATAAAATAAAATAATAAAACTTAATAATATTTTAATATAATTAAATAATTAAATTTTAGCAAAAATGTATGTTAGTAAAAACTTTTACTTAAAGAGCAACAAATTATTCAAATTAACATCTTAAATGTTAAGATTGCATCAATAAAATAAACTATATATATTATCAATTATATTATATAATTTATATATAACTATAATACTATATTTTAATGAATTGGTTTATTCAGTTTGATTGGTTAATAATCCAAACCATATTATTATACTGGAGTTTCTTAAAAATAACATTCATTTGGTTTATATGGTATTACCAAATCTAAACTAATTTATCTATTTCGCTTAAGTTTTAATTAGTTCGATTTTACCGGATTGAACACTTCGAGATCAAATCAATCTTTGATAAAGAGATTTTAACTCCCTACAATGTTAGAACATGATTAGCGGGAGAGTATTCCATGGGTTGTTAACCAATTTAATAGTAATAGTTTTCTGTAATTTGATTAAAAGTTACATTATAAATTTTAAGTTTATATAAGCCACTAACAAAATCAGGTGCGAAAGGGATACCTAAATTTTTTTTGTTCAGGTTCCTTGCAGAGAAGCGATAGTATCTCTAATACCACTTTTCCTAATATTTTTAATTTCTTTTAATACCTAGAAACTGTCCTAATACTGCCGTTGGGGTTGCCCTTAGAAACACTATGAAGATAACTAGTGAAAGCTTAGTCATACGATTATATAGAGATGGGGATAGAGACTTATGCTGTTCTATATACTTATGCTATACTAATACTGGTGTGATCTCTCAATTATTATATACTTCATCAATAATCAAATTTTATTGTTATATATCGTGACAAAACCAAAAAAATGCATGCTACAAACAAACGATTTGTCTTTATCAACAATTCAACACCATCGACTGAGTTGCCACAACAAATTATTGACATGACATCAAAATTCAAAACTGGGTAAGAGTTTTTTTTTTTCTTGGACATCAACAGGATAAGAGGTTAAAGGGTTTGGATACACATGTTCTTATGATTCTGGCACGCTAATGGTATTCGATAAAATACAATGGCAAAGGTGGTTTCGTGCTTCTGTGTGCACAATCCATCAAAGAGTAAAATATCCTACACTCACCTAAGTACAGCCTCACCGGGTCCTACAATCACTCCACGTGTCATAAATAGAGTAGTCAATCTCTTGGCCCTTTACGTGCAAACCCTTCATATGTCGTAGCTGATTCTTCCCCCCCCCCAACCCAATTGTATTCATCACATCGGACGGCTGATAGAAAACCAACTTTAAGTCCATCACACGAAAGAGATGACGTGGCGAGAAACTGGCGCGAGATGGTAAAGTAAAAAAAGTCAAACGATCCAACGGTGGATATGAAACAAAAGTCAGATGATTAAAGAATCTATAAATAGCAAGAAACGGATAGTTAATCAATCTCACTCTCGGGAAAGATAATCGAAGAGCGAGAATTGAAGATTCGTTATGAAATCTCTTTTGATGCGAACCGGTTCGATGCCGGTTCAAAACCGGTTTATCCCGTCTCGGAAAGGCACGGCAATCTCCCGTCACAACTCCGTCGAGTCGTTATCTACTCACGGCGATAGATTCTCCAGCGGCAAGATCTCGATCGACGCCAAGTCCACGGCGGGTATGCGGAGGGTGTTATCGGAAAGCGACGTGATCAGATCCGAGAGAATGTCGAAGAGCGTCGGGTCAAAGCCTTCGCCGGCGAGAATCCCGGAGGACGAGGAGGAAGGATTCTCCGGTGGCGGTGGATCCGGTTTTAGCGGCGGAGACGGAAGCAGAGGAGACGGTTACTACGAGGATAGGAGCAAGATCGGTGATTATTATCGGGAGATGTTGAAATCGAATCCTAACAACTCGCTTCTTCTGATGAACTACGGCAAGTTCTTGTACGAGGTACGTTAAAGGTTTCGACTTTATGAACTTGAGGTTGAGATTAGGTTATAAAGTTTGGTTTTTTGGTTAGGTGGAGAAAGATTTAGAGGGAGCTGAAGAGTACTACGGGAGAGCTATACTTGCAAATCCAGGTGATGGCGAAGCGTTGTCAATGTATGGGAAGTTGATATGGGAGACGAAGAGAGATGAGAAGAGAGCTCAATGTTACTTTGATCAAGCTGTTAATGCTTCTCCTGATGATTGGTATGTTAATGTTATATAGTGTTTGGATTCTTTGATGAGTTTTTTTTCAGAATATTAAAGGTTTGTCTTTGTTGCAGTATGGTTTTGGGATCATACGCACATTTCATGTGGGAAGCTGAGGATGATGAAGAAGAAGAAGAATTGATGGTTGCTGCATCACCAGCTATGGTTTCTGCGATATAAGACTTAACACCAAGAAGAGTAATGACTATGTTATCAACACCTTTGGTGTGTTTACTGATTCTAACTCTTTTGACTTGGGATGTAATAGTAATCTGAAGAGCAATAAGCATACATGTAATGTGACAGAAAACGGATGTAATGGTATGTAAGATATAATAAAATGGCTTATATAAAGCTTTGTATTAAAGGTTAGATCTTTTGCAATTTGGTAGAAAGATTATTTGAAAATTAAGTGGATCATTCGCTGATTAAAGTAGGAAAAGAAAAAAGATAAGTCTTGATGATCATCACAACCAAAAGAAACTAAGAAACAAACTAAAAAGATGAACTGAAACCTACTTAACATACTCTCTCTCTCTCTCTCTCTCTCTCTCTCTCTCTCTCTCTCTCTCTCTCTCTCTCTCTCTCTCTCTCTCTCTCTCTCTCTCTCTATTTATCTAAAACAAAAGCTGAAGTAAAGAGAAAGTAGGAAGCAGAAGATGATGAGAGAGTAAGAAAGCTCAATCTAACTTATGGATAATCCTGATGGAGAGATGTGTAAACGGAACAGAGAAGCAAACCAATGAACCATCTCTGTTTATTGAGGATTGTGGCCAGGCCAGAGGTGAGGATGGTACATCTGCTGCATAGGCATTTGGTGAAGTGGTTGTGGTGGGGAGTTTCCAAATAGTCCATGATGATTGTTGTTGTTGTTGTTGTTGTTGCTACCACGGTGCAACGGAGAATTACTTTCATTTTCCTCTGATGACTCACTTGAATGTTGCTGTCCCTGAGACCGAGGGCTTCCTGGTCCACCACCACCACCGCCACCAAAGCTCAACATATTGGCTGGTGCGGAAGCTGGCTCGGGAGTATTCTGAACACGCCCTGCGCTTTGTTTCGGTTTCTTCACTTCTGGTACAAAGCTTCCAACAACGACCTATATACAAACCCGAATCAAAGTCAGCATCTTGAAGATTCTGTGAATTAACTAGAGTATAAACGTTTCAGAAAATGGAGTAACCTGGACTTGTGATCCAGCTACAAGCATTCCAGCAACACAACCACCCACAACCTGACCATCTGGTCTAGCCAGAGATACACTCAAGCTACCAGTTTTGGTCACAGTACCATTACTCTCAGTATTCAAGAAAGAGCCTGACATAGAAATGATCTCATATGGTCCCTGCAAAATACAACACACAACAAAAACTGCTCAACACAAGATCACATAGACAATTACAAGACTCAAATCAGACAATTAGGATTGTTAGCACAAGGACATGAAATGTCATACCTCACACTTAACAACTCCATTAGGATTGCTAGATTGACGAAACATCACACTAGATACAGCTCCTGTAGCTGAGAGAATACAGATCGCCCGTGGTCCTTGATGCGTAAACGCCACTACCTTCATAGCTATGTCCTGAACATAAACGGAAGATCATAAGTTTAACCAGAAGGAACACACATCAAAGTAAAACAAAACAAAACTTTCTAGACAAAATAAAGATTAAAGCTTTACTACATTACCTCTCCAGTTTTAACCTCAATGACATGAGGTGTAAACCCTACACCTCCTGTTCCTCCTGCTCACACACAGACAGACAAAACCCAGAACTGTAAACAGTGATCTTGATTTGATCAAAGCAGAGAAAGATAGATCCGAGTTTCAGACAGTACCTAAAGCGTCGAGCTGCTTCTTACCGGAGCCAGGAGGACGACCTCTGTTCCGTTTAGCCGGTGGATCAGAAGAGTTAGCACCTCCACCGCTATCTCCACCACCACCTCCTCCTCCGCCACCATCCCCACCACCGCCGTACGAATTAGAAGCAGAAGGAAGAGGAGACGTAGGAGCCAAAGCAAGACCAATGTTACCATCAGGAGCATACTTCCTAGGCCTTCCTCGCTTCTTCTTCACCTGTTGCTGCTGCGGTTCGATCCCGAATCTCATAGACTGCTGCTGAGTCCCAACAGAGGAAGGCGACCCTTCGAATCCGAGAGACTCAAGCGTCTTCTGATCCATCTGTTGCTGAGGATGGTGATGATGCTGAAGGTGAGGAGGATGATGTTGATGTTGAGGAGGCTGGAGAGAGCCGAAAGGTAAGCGGTGGTGCATCGCCTGAGATGTGGAGGTGGGACCCATTAAGGAGGCGGCGTTAGGGTTGCGGTTGAAGGAACCCATTAGCATCCCAGGCGGTGGTTGTAGCTGCTGCTGCTGCTGTTGTTGCTGTTGTTGCTGGTGTTGGTGGAGTTCTCTAGAATCCATGGAGGGAGGGAGTAAAGGAAGAAACTTTCTGTGGGGGGGGGAGAGAGGTTTTGTTAAATTTAGAGTGGTTTTTCTCGGAGACCCAGTTTTCTGTTTCGCGAATGCCGAGAAAATAGACGAGAAAGTGCAGGTTTTTGAGTTTTATGCGAAAGCGTGTGAGCTAGCTAACAATAACTACTCTCTCTCTCTCTCTTCTTCAGTGATATCTAGAGAGAGATATGATGTGTGGAGTATTTTATTTGGTGTTGGTTTAGTTATAAGGAAATCAAATTAAAGAAACAAATCTTCGGTTTAAGGTGGTTTTTTTTTAAGGTTTTAATGGAAGAAATCTTATTTTTTCACTTTTCAGGGGAATTTTTGTTTTTGTTTCCCTTTTCTATTTTTTAAATTTTTGGCAATTAATCTAAACATATAATTAAGTTAGGATTTGGTTTGTGAATGTGAAGGAGAAGATTTAGGGAGGAAGTAAAGAGTTTGTCTTTAATGATGATGTTCAGTCCAGTCCATTTACACTTTGTAGTTGTAATGTACTCTTTGGATTTGGTGTCCTCCTTTAACTCTTCTTTTATTTTTTTGTAAAAAAAGTGTATTTTCATTTATTTTGGTTTTTTTCACATAATTTGCAATGTTGCATTAAATGAACCGAGTTTGGTAGTGGCAGAGAAAACTAAATCGGAATGAGGCATTGAAGTTGAATGTTAGGAGGGTTGGTGACTTTCTACCCAAGCGATAACTGAGAAGAAAATTACAAAAACAT
This sequence comes from Moricandia arvensis, assembly GCA_905132765.1. NCBI lineage: Eukaryota > Viridiplantae > Streptophyta > Magnoliopsida > Brassicales > Brassicaceae > Moricandia > Moricandia arvensis. Next base: position 92,972 of record CAJHQP010000393.1, on the reverse strand, counting down.
ACTAGTATATAATTTCTTTTAAATAGAAGCAAATGCACATGAATTAATAAGAGAATCTAATAAAATCATGTGAACTATATAGATTTTGGTTTGACTGTGTTTTGGAAATCCAAATAAACATGGGTTTGTACTTTGATGTGTCAGATTTTTCTTAAGTATATACTTCCACCAGATCTTAAAAACAATCACTACTTTGAAAATGACATCAGCTTATTTTGACAATCTTCTCCTTCTCTGCCTCATCATTTTAAGAAAAATGGAATACTGAGAAGAAGAAAAGTGTGTATATACTATACATTTTCCAAATTAATTTGACATACATAATTTACTAATTTAAAATGATATGCTTACACCATTTTTTTAATGCTATGCAACATTAAAATATAGATAGACCCACTGGAATGTATACTAATGTTGACACCCAACGTGCATTTTCAGCTGAGCAACACAAAGATCCAACTTTATTTTCTGTAAATGAACAAAAGTGTAACTTTCAACATCTGATTTCACATGAACCAGCTTTGGTTATATCCATTTCTTTCATACCCATGCCTTATCACGAGATTATTTGAATTCACCGGCTAAGTTTTTGTATCGATTTGACAAAATGAAACCGGTTTCTTAATTAAAAAGGACAAAAGTGACATGTAATTGGTTTTGGGATACTCAATGAGAAAGCACAACACTTTTTTTAGTCTAGCTAGCGGCTAAAGTGATCGACTTTACCAGACCAACAAGCACCAAAAAAAAAGCAGTTGTTTAAAGTTTAAGCCATGCGTGTTACCTTAAGAAACCAGACACGTAAACCAGATTATACTGTGAAACTTGGTAGTTGAAAATAGAAAAGATGTTGAGACAGCTAACGAATTACACTAGAGTCACCAAACTTTCTCAGCTTAAAGATTGGTAGATCGCGTAGTAGTTAGTGGATATTGTTATAGTTGGTGATAAGATTAGATCCGTGGTTGGTAGCAGAATAGAACAAGATTGCATCCCCAACGATGTGACATTATCAAGCTTTGATTGTTTTAAGAGAAATTTGTCTTATAACACAAAAACGATAATTAAGCAACTGTCAATTACAATTTAATGGAACACTATATATTAATTGCCATTTCATCATTATATCTAGCTATGTGTAGTGTTATTTTTTGTTTTCTTTATTAAAATCGTGCTCTCCCTTCTAATTTTAACAGCCTTCAGTTTTTTTTTTTAAAACAATCATTCAATTTATATTTTACATATTAAAGATATAGATTTTTTACAAAGCACATGTTTAGAAAATTATATACAATTACTTTTATAAAATTTATTATGATAAAAAGTTTTGACATATATTATATTATGACGTTGACTCACACACTATTAAACAAAAATTGACCATTTTTATGATAAAATGTCATAGACGCCGATTCTCTATTCAGTTATTTTTTTCTTCTACTATGCATATCTCACAAATTTTACTTTTGTTTTAACTAGTATACATAATTGCAAGACAGAAACTAATAAACAATCACATGCTTTATGATCTTATTAGAACACTGATATGTGGCTTACCAATTACCATTCATCAAGTCATCCATTAGAACAAAGGTACTTGGTACAGAATCTTCATGAAAATTTCCACCAATGTAATTATTTGAACACACCAAGGGCGTAGATACAATTCAAACAAAAATTAGAGCATTTTCATCGAAGATCTTTGAGTGATAAAAAATAAATAAATTTGCATGAAAAAATGAGACACTTTTTCTCAAATAAAAAACTTTGGTTTTATTTAAAGAAAAAACGGCCAAAAACCTCCGAACTTTCAAATTAAAGCCAAAAAATACCTTCAACTCGTGTTTGAGCAAAAAAACACTTCAACTTTTAAATATTAGTCATTTTAACTTTTATTTTTTGTTGATTCGGCCATTTTAAAAATCTTTAAAAATCAACTGATCATGTAAACTTCTGTTAATTCGCTAAACGACGTCGTTCTAAAGATTGATTAAAAAATTTTCTTCGACATCAATATCATTATTCTCAGCCTTATTACCATTATGATCAGTCTCATTATCATCTTCAGTTGCTCAATCATAACTTCTCTAACTTCCTTAACACTTTTCATTTCAGGTATGTCAGTATAAAGAACCCAAAGTAACTCCATCTTCCTAGCATCCTATGCATCGTCAATGGTCGAGTTTTGGAGATTAGAGGATTGAGAAATTAGAAAATTAGACAATCTAGAGTTTTTAATTTAGGGCTCTGGTTTCTCGAAAAAGGAAATGATTTAAGTGTTTGCAGATATAAAGCGACGTCTTTTCGTTAATGTTTGATCAATTTTTAAAATGACATCGCTTAGCGAGTTAACAAACGTTTACGAGTTTAACAACTAACTTTTTGAGTTCTTAAAATGGTTCAGTCAACAAAAAAATGAAAGTTAAAATGACTAATATTTAAAATTTGAAGTATTTTTTTGCCCAAACACGAGTTGAAGATTTTTTGGCTTTAATTTGAAAGTTTGAGTTTTTTGACCTTTTTCTCTTTATTTAAATGATTTATACAATCTTCATTCTTGTAGATTTAATTGTATAATCAGACAATACTAAATTTATTGCTATTATGTTGGAAAGATACTCATATAAGTTCTTAAAGATGTTGTAATTCAAGTGCATATCTCACTCCAAGCTACTACCCTAATTAACTTCTAGACTCAGTTTTGAGACACACTTGGCAAGGGCTACTGCTGAATTTCCTAACGCAACCAAAACTTTACTTGAATCCGCCTCATATATTATATTAACAGAACAACACTCATTGGAATCACAAGTGAAACCATTCAAGTATCAATGGAAAAAGCTGGCGGGTGGACTTTTATTAATGGGCTGGATTGTCATATATACAGGCCTAATAGCGATCCATAAGTAAATCTTTGTATACTAAAAACATTTACCGCGCAGTTAAAAGTAGAAAAAGGCGATGAGGAAGAAGAAGATCTAGACAGAACCCTTTTAGATACTGTTCTGAAGATTGTCTGATTCCGACCCAATCAAAGAAGCTGTTAAGAAGTTGAAAACTGTTTCCGGTTAGTTAAATGGGATTCTTAAAGAAGCTCGCGGGTGTGTTTGGATTTGGGCAAGAAGCTGTGAAAAACGAGGAAGAAGACGATACAGTCATCGATTCCGGTAACGACGGAGATAACCGACGAGGGAATAATGAACCGAGATTTCGTGAAACTGGACTACCCAGGAAAGGATTCGGAGTTCCGGTTCAAGTCGCTGTCGAAAGGTCTCAACTTGGTCCTGTTCTTCAGCCTTGCTCCGCCGGAGACGGTGGTATTCAGGTTTTTTGAAAATTTCTGATTATCGAGCTTACTGGTTGGTTTGCTTTATAGAAGTCTGGAACTTGACTTATGACTTATGAGTTCTCTAGTTAGCTTTAAGACAAAACTCCTCGTAACATTTAGCTTTCTGATCGATTAGGTTTGAAATCGAATACACTAAAAAAAAAAAAAAAAAAAAAAATCGAATACACTAAAATGTGAAGTTACTAGAAAAGATTCTTTCTTTAAACCCTTTTATAATCATAGATCATCTTCTACATAGCCTGATGTTCTTAGTTTGGTTAACCTCTTTACCTCAGTTGCTTGAGGTTAGCTAGCTTAGAACCAAGTTGACGTGTTGAACTATATTTCCTTATGGTAGACATCTCATTTTCGTAAGTGAAACCAATAAGGATCCTAACAGTTAGATGCAGACTTACATTGAAGACTATATGTAGAAATCAAGTTCTCCAATATCACTTTCTCTGTAGTGGAACCAAACTATAGTCTTTTCTATGACGGTTTTTGTGTGATCTCTCTCCAGTTATCTGATTTCCTATTGTTAAATTGTGAAGCCCACTCGATAAGAGATTGTATAATCTTCTTCTTGTATATTTGTTTTTTGTTTTGCCTACACTATGTTACAGTCTTCTCTTGTTTTTTTGAGTCAGGGACTAAGGTGGTATACAAAACGTCTAAGAGTTGATGAAGATGGAGATGTCGGTGATGAGTTTTTGGAAGAGGGAGACAAACCAACAAACGCAGAAGATGATCATAACTTTGATAAGACAATGCCAAGACTTGAGGTGAAACACAAAACAAAACCTGCAAAAGTAAGAAGACTGGTTGTGTCTTCTGATGGTAAACTCCAGCAATGCATTGAACATCAAGGAAGATTGCTTATCGTATGAGTTGATTTGAAAGACTTGGTTTTATAATTAGAGACTGATTTTGGGGGCTTAGTTTTGCAACTATTGGACTTTGTAATATGTATTACTACCAGTTCTTTGTCGTTTATACATGTGGCAATCATCAGCCAAATTGGCCATACTCCCAATTATACACGAGTTGTAAAAAAAACACATCATCAACAGTACTCCATGCGAGGAAGCTTGGGAAGAGATGTGTAATCTATGTCATTTAGTTTACTTCGATTGAAGTATTTGTATTTTATATGTTTTTGGAAATTTCAAGATTTCAATGATGGAATAATATCTATTTTATTATTGGTGTCGTTACTATATATTGGAATATTCACATATTATAATCTATGTCATTTAGTTTACTTCGATTTAAGTATTTGTATTTTATATGTTTTTGGAAATTACAAAATTTCAATGTTGGAATATTCACATATTATAATTATTGGTGTCGTTACTATATATGTTACGGGAATATATGAATCGACTCCATGTTGCTAGGCATCAAACCGGATATAGTTCGAGGTATTAATGTGGAAACTGGGTTAGCAAAAATATTATTAAAAAGGGCCCAACCGGGTTCGAACCGGTGACCTATTGATCTGCAGTCAATTGCTCTACCACTGAGCTATGGACCCTTTTTGACAATTGTGTACACTATTATCATAATAATTACTAATAATACAACTTTTAAAGGTATGTAAAGTATTACATGTGGCTGTCCACATTGGATTTCTCTACATCTGAACCTCATGCATAGTAGGCTTGCGATTCGTATTTTCTGTGTTGGTTTTTTTTTGAATCTTTAGATATGAACCTCATGCATACATTTTATAAAATTTAAAACCATGAGCACTGGAAGATTTTTGTGGAATTTCTCTTCAATAACACACATATTCCGCACTTAAAACACAAAGGCATATAATCTTGAATGAGGTGCTTGAATTCAACCGTTCTATTTTGTTTATATGGACACAAAATCTCCATTTTGATTAGCAAAGTCTTAATTCAATATGTTTATGAATTAAAAAAATAAAAAATAGAATGAATTATTCAGTAAGAAACTTTTATAAAGTCTCAGTTGATCATTTTTAGTGGTGTATTAAAACGTTTCATCCACTTGCTGTTAGTTAACAAGTGTACTAATAGTTTCTTAAAAGCATATAACCTTGGTGTGAGGACGATTCTGTCTATGTTTCTTACCTTTCATTATTTTGTTTGTTTGAAAAAATCACTGAAAAACCATACGTCCCTAGACTCTATGTCATATATTTCTTGTTTAACGGTGTACTTTATTTAAAATAAGATTATATTTTTAAGAAATTGGTGAGTCTCTTACCTTCAACTCTTTAATGATGCCCTATGAACCAACGAATCTTTCAAAATTAGAGAATCATTAATCATAATAGGAAAATTTGATGTGACGTAAAAGAAAATTAATCTCTATAAAGTGATCGATTCATTCATGAATCAAAATGCAACAATTGTCACTGGTCTCATCGTATAATGCATCTCGGGGAGAAAAATGCAAACCTTTAGGCTTTTATACATCTTTTAACAAATTGCTGCGTCATATTTGCCCCTTTTCTACATATCAAGTTTTGAATCTGTTTGTATATTTTATTTTACTTTTTCCAAATTCCCTTTATGAAATTTCAAAAACTATGTACCTGCATAACTTTTACAAAATGGTTTGCTTATGCAAGTGATTGTTACTTACCACTTCCAAAGTTGGTTAAAGGTTATAAGCTTGGTCCAATTAATCAATGATTGGAAGATGTCAATCTCTTTGCATATATTTCGGAACATAAAAATAAGACTATCATATAATCATCTAAAGTTACACAAATTAGCAATTTAAAATATTCATTCCACAGCATACAATATATACATTAGTAATATAGATTACCAAAATCAAAAGGAACCATATAATTATTCTCACAAATAAAATGCAAGCGACTCCATCTCCAACTGTATGACAACTCTTCATCCAGGACTCCAACGTTAAAAGGCGTTTCTGTTCAGAAGAGAATCCCACACATTCCTTTCTACCTAGAAAAGGTTTGGGTAGCCGAATGAACCGGTTTGGTCGTATTCATAATTTGGCCAATAACCAGTTTGGATTAATTGGTTAATGTCCTGATCATCAACGTTCAAATAAGAAGAACTCTCGGGAAGTCCCACGTGGTGGTTGGCCGCATTGATTGGAAAATGATAGTTGGGTAACTCAGAAGCTCCATCCTGAATTTGAGGATAATCCTATATTTGAATATCACAAAACCAAATGAGACCACTATTTGTATATACAAGACTAGGTCTGGTACAGCCGGATAAAACATACTTCATTATTCATAAAATTTAAAGTTATTATACACATGTTGCATGACTTCTAAATTATCATTTTTATTAAAAATAATCTGAAAATGTATGCTAAATTTTAGATACGGCCATGTGAATATACAAAGCTGTTTTGGTGTACATACTAGCAGGTACCTTGGAGGAATCAAGGATGAAATCAGGAGATAGCCACATGCTAGAAGATTTGTTCGTAGTAGAACAAGGCTCGAATGATTGAAACTCCTTCGTTTCATCAGGACATGGAGAAGACGCAAGGCTAGAGCAACCGGAACCAATAGCTTGTTCCTTTTTATTTTTCAAAGTCTTAGTCTTAAGTTGGCTCTTCTTGACTACACGACATAACGTGAACGCTCCCTGAAATTCAAACATATATATTTGGTTCTTAGGTATTTTTTTCCATTAATCAAAATATATGTATAAGAAGTGGATGAAAAAGTTATCATTTGCTCACCTTGAAATTTGGTGATTTTTGAGAAAGATCGTCATGGTTTAGACGATATTCATGCATAAACCAGTTAGTTCTAGCACCTAATGGGGCACGACCTTCATAGAAAACAAGTATTTTCCGGTATCCGGTTATAGCACCCGATGATTTACAAGTAATTTTCCGGTCTTTACCGGTCGGTTTCCAGTAACCGGCTTTTGTAGCCCTATTGGTTCGTAAACCGTTTGGATACTTTTTGTCCCTTGGACAGAAAAAGAACCATTCCATGTCTCTATTAGGAAGAAAAGATTTATCTAAAGATACACAGACAATTTAAAACAAAAAAGAGTTAATAACACTGTATTGTATATAACTTGTGAAATAATATTTAACTTAAGCATGATACTATTATCAAATTACCTGGTAACTCCCAAGGATCGAATCTGTATAAATCGATAACAGGAATGACTTCAAGCTCGATCTCGAGACCTTCTACTTTTCTAGTTAAGTAATAGCCTATAAGCTCTTGATCTGTCGGATGGAATCTAAATCCTGGAGGTAAACATGAACTTCCCATCTGCATAATTCACACTTGTTGCTTGCGACACAAGATAGGTGCACCGATCAAAATCTACTAAATATTTGGGATATCCTGAAATAGAAACTTTTTTGACACTTGATTTTTCTTAAGAAAAAGGTTGCAACTCACGTTGATTGCATTCTTTTTGTGACATCGAAAAGAAAGCGCATGATTACAAAAAGATCAAACCGAAATTAACCGAAACTCCCCTTCTTAATATCTAACTAGTAGAGAGAAAGAATAACACACAAAAGTAAGGTTAAAATCGCAAAAATAGCGAAGTGGTAAATTGGAGTTTGAATTTGAGAAAAGAGGTAATTGCTAGTGAAGAAAAGGGTGGTCTGACTTTTTTCTGGTGATCTGACTTTATATAAGAGATTAGCTATATAAGAAATTAAAACTGATTAGCGGGTAATTAGTTTATGAGAATGATTAAGGGAAAGTCGGGAGTACTGAATGGTTATGGAGCAATGAATATATATAGCACAATGTTTTGAACTATGGTGGCGAATTAAGTAAAAAAGGACTGTGAGTAACTATATCGTATTATATTATAATGCTATGTAAAATTCAGAAGAAAAAGAACAAGACACTCACCGAAAGGACATGAAGACATTTGCTTGTCTTGAGAGTTCCCAAAATTTCAATAGATGTTGGACCTACCTGGTCTGAAAAGCTATAACACTTGTTTGTACACCACAGTTCAGCTATAACACTAGTTCACACCCCACAGTTAAGCTATAACACTAGTTCACACACCACAGTTCAGCTATAATCCCATTCCCTATTATACAGCCTATCTTCAATTAAAGCTTATTTATTCACTTTTCAACTATACAATACAACTAGTCATGCGACTTCGGTTTTCGGAACCGAACCGAACCGCCGGTTTTTGGTTAACCAAAATTTTGAAAAGTAAGTCCGAATTTAACCGAATTAAATTTTGGTTAGGTTCGGTTATCGGTTATTTTTGGTTTTCAGTTTTACTTTAGAAAATAACCTTTTTTGTTAATTTCAGTATAATTTTCTTTAAAAATCGGATATTTTCGGTTAAATTCGGTTTTTTCGGTTAAATTCGGTTTTCCGGTTTTTGGTTAAATTCGAGTTGTTTTTCGGTTATTTTCAGATATTTTCAAAAAAACGAACCGATAACCAAATCAATGTCCAAAACTCTACCAAACCAAACCAAACCAAACTCAAAACTGAAGTTGAACCAAAAACTGAAAAATTTCGGTTCGATTCGGTTCGGCTGGTTCGGTTCCGACAAAATTCGCGGAGCTAAATACAACTATACAAGGTTCCAATTTTACTAAATAATATGTTTGTTCTTATGTCAATATTATATGGAAGAAGAAACAATTTAAAGTTAATAGATGATTCATTCGGTCTCGTAACTTTTACTCCCTCCCTTTCATATTAAGTGTCATTGTTGAGATTTTTTTTGTTATAAAATAAGTGTTGTTTTCGACTTTCGATGCAAAATTTATTAGTTTTATAGTGCAATTTTTTTTATTAGTTGAAATATGGTTATGTGTATAGGTAATTGTGATTTTTATAAAAAATATGTAATATTAATTTTTTACTTAATCCGTGTGTACAAAACTAAAGTGACATTTAATATGAAACAGATGGAGTATATTTTTATCATCAATGATAACCGATATATTTACATCTTTATGTTTTAAAACGTGATTCATTTATTTTTATCAATTAAATAATCAATTTAAACCATTTTAAATGATTGATCCGAGTTAAAAATCTGATTATATTTTTATTAATCTACAAAGCTTTGTTCTTTTATTGCGTTGCGATTCCTTGACATAAATTATGTTCATTCCAAATCTTTTATCTATATATATACACTAAGTTATCACCGTTATCTTGTTTTTTTTGACTGAAAGTTATCACCGTTATCTATTTGTTGTTTTCCTTCAATACTTATATAAAATAGTCTTTCAATAAAGGAAAACAAAATTGCTAATGTTCGAGTTTTTCAACCTACTCTAACAGATCAACATCATAAAAATTACTACATATGTTTCACTTTACTTGTGATTTTTGGTTTGTGCACATATATTAAAAAATATTAAATTTTATATTTTTAGATAAAATCATAATTAACTATACATCTAATTATATTTTAACCAATAAAATAATAAATTATCATATAAAGTTAATAATTTTTTTATTGAAATTATAAAACAACGTTTAATTTGAAACAAATTTTTTTTTCTATGATGACATATAAACTAAAACGGAAATATTACAATTTTAGTCTGAGACCAATATATATCACATAACTTAGGTCACAAAAATTGGTTCTGATGCATTTTTATTGTAGCCAAAACTATTTTTCCACGCCAGCATGAGTAAGACAAAGTCGCTTTCAACTTTTAAGACAGGGATAACGAAACTTTGACGAAATCAATTTAGTTATCGCTTTCTCTCAAATTTTATTCATTGCATGTTTGATTTTTTTACAAGTAACACTGAAGTTTTCAGAGATATCATGAATGGTAATATAGTCAAACCATTATCGCAATTTTATTAAGAGAACCGCATTAAAAGTGTCCAAGCAATATGATCTCAAATTATTTTCAAAAAAATAATAATAATATATATATAATCTCAAATCCCACATATTCGATATAATTTCTGTTCAGACAAGGTTTGGTCAACTTCAAAATTACTATTAGAATTTTTTGGATTTTGTTCAACCTGCAGAAACTCATATTGCAAAAAAAAAAGATGGTTTCTTGTGTCAACTTAAAAGTTTATCTGAAGCGTGGTGTTCGTTTGGTATTGAAGGCAATGCTATGTTATGGAGTTTTAGCAAAAGAAATAAAAAAAAAGCTGGTCTAGATATTGAATTTTTAGAAAAAAGATAGAAATATCCAACACATAGATTCTATACTGTAATATAGCGAGACTATTTCAGTTTTGGTTGTAGCGAAGAAAGAAGTTTTTTAAAGTTGAAGCTCAATTAAACGTACATGCCATCACGTATGTCTAAAAGAACAAATTGGACTATGGTTTACTTAATTGAAAAAAAAAACTATGATTAAAGAACATAATTATACATGTTTGATAGATGAAGTTTGAAGTACAGAATAAAAATGCAAATTATTAGCCTTCAAAAAATGCAAATTATTATTTATTTTAATGTTATAAACTTAGGGACCAATTTTTTGTTTGTTTATAGTCCAGTAAATATGAGTTTTTCTTATGTTCAATTCCTAAAGTGAATTTGTAGGTCCATCAACCATTAATATTTAGTTATTTCAGATTTAATACCTTTTAAAAAAGAAACAAAATAATAAAATTTGTGAAATTATATGTTTTTAAAATAAATAAAAAATATTAGTGATTATCAAAAAAAGATTTTTTTAATATTGTTAACGTTGTTAGCAAAATACCTTAAACCTTGAATCTTTAGGTAAATCATGAACCTTCGGATAAATATCAAACACTAAACCCTAAATTTTTAATCTTAAACCTTAAACCAAACTCTAAACTCTAAATTCTAAACTTTAAATCTTTGGATAAATCATAATTTTTAGGGTTTAGAATTTACCGAGGATTTAGAATTTATCCAAAGGTTCAAGGTTTACCCAAGAGTTCACAGTTTATCCGAGAATATTTAGGTTTTAGTGTCTAGGATTTAGGGTTTAGTTTAGAATTATGATTTAAGGTTTAGAGTTTGGTTTAGGATTTAAGATTAAGAGTTTAGTGTTTAGGATTTATCCAAGAATTTAGGGTTTACCCAAAAATTTAGGGTTTATTATTTTACAACGGAGATAATATTATTAAATAATCTTTTTGGTTATTATTATTATTTTTATTTATTTAAAATAATATAACTTAACAAATTTTTATTATTTTATTTCTTTTATTTTAAGAGATTAAATTTAAAATAATTAAATATTATTAGTTGGTGAACCTACAGATTCATTTTCGAAGTGAACCAAAGAAAAACTCAATAAATATAGAGCCGAATCTGTGTTTAAGATGTCAAGTTGTAGTTTATTAGAGATTAGTTCCCATTTGTGTAACACATTATAGTTACAACTAAAAGATAATAAAAAAATACTCAAAAGGAAAGAAGTAATGACTTCGCGAGATGGAGATGTGAATTGATTCTACGATTCTATAATTTCTGTTTCTTTGTCTCTAGTATAATGTTTGATTAAAATAAAAATCTATACTATTATTTGCTAAGTAATTTTTTGCAACGGAACTCCCACGTTAAAAGTTAGAGTGGTTAATATCGTTTATACCCTTAATGAATAAAATATATAAATTATTTAAAAAAAAACGAATTTAAATTATTCTTATTAGATAAATGATTAAAAATAATAATAGTAAGAATTATCCAAAATCTAAAAAATATTTAAAATAAAAAAATAATTCTGATATATATGTGTATATATATATTATGTTATTATCCAAAAGAATTTTTTAATAAAAAATGAAAATTATAAAAAAACAAAAACAAAAAGACATCTATACTATTATTTGCTAAGTAATTTTTCGCAACGTAACTCCCACGTTAAAAGTTAGAGTGGTTAATATCGTTTATACCCTTAATGAATAAAATATATAAATTATTTAACAAAAAAACGAATTTAAATTATTCTTATTAGATAAATGATTAAAAATAATAATAGTAAGAATTATCCAAAATCTAAAAAATATTTAAAATAAAAAAATAATTCTGATATATATGTGTATATATATATTATGTTATTATCCAAAAGAATTTTTTAATAAAAAATGAAATTATAAAAAAAAAACAAAAAAAAAGACATAACTAAATATTAATCAATTAAAAATATTAATTTAATATAATTAAGTGAATTCTAATATAATATATAAAATTTAATATATTGTATTGTTATCCAAAAAAGTCTTTTAATAAAAAGTTAAATATAAATAATATTTAAATGAAAATATAAATAATATTTTATCTTTAGAGTTTTTAAATTGGTAATGTATATATTAATAAGTAATTTATAAAATCTTTATGTCCGCATGTGCGGGCAACCCACCTAGTAATAAAAACGCAATGAGTGCTGGTTTGATTTTTATTAATTAATATTGATTATTACCCTCTTTTTATTATATTACAAAATATGTAAAATGTGATTTAATTCGATGATTATATAATTTCTATTTCCTTTTTTCTAGTACAATGGTTGACTAAAACAAAAAGAATAAAAATACAGTAATGTCTTGCGGGTATCAGCTAACATTCACCTACTTCCAACTAGCTGAACTAGCTTATCCTTCTGTACATTGGCCCCTAAATAATAATAACTTACCAGCCCGGAAATCAATGTTTGATGAGCTTGTTTCCAGGATGAACTCTGATTTTTATGTCAGACAAGTGAACTCTACTGAATGCAAACTAGTACTCCCTCTGTTTCATAATAAGTGTCACTTTAAGTTTTTAATTTTGTTTCAAAAAAATGTCACTCTACAATCCCAATGCAATTTTGTATATTAAATCTAATTTTTTACCTTTTTGAATAGCCAATAGATTTTTATTTAAATCATTCTCATTTAATTAATCATACATTAAATAAGGATATATTAGTCTATTATACATACTTCTTAATCTCCGTAAAAAGTGTTAAAGTGACACTTATTAGAAACGGAGGGAGTATAATATTTCTAACTGAACTAGCTTATCCTTATAATCATATATATTGTAGGTAAAATATCCATTAGATTATCTTGAGTTTATGGAAAAATTCAAATTAATTTCTAGGGAGAAATGCAGTCCATGAATATATCTTCTATTTAGGTATGCAAATAGATTGAAGCAAGAATTCATATATGTATGGGTGTCCAAAAGAATAAGATGTAGTTTCGTACAACAAGTAGATTAAACCTGAAACGTGTTGGTGTTCCGAGTCCATCTTTTTACTATTCAGCCACAAGATTCCGGGTGTTTACGCTAATTCTTTTTTAAATCACATTTTGTGTTATATATATATTAATAAAACATATCAAATAAATGATAAATATATCATTTTCTGTCTTTAGTTATTTTAAGTTTAAATTAAGGGGGTGTTATTCAATAAGTGATTTAAAATCAATTGATGATGTTTTATAATCTATCAGATTTTAAAATTTTAAGATAGTTTAACTTGATGGATTCTAAAATCTCTGCAGTATACATTGAATTTTGAGTTCAATTATTTATTCATGGGACTCCACAAGAAATGATTTGAAATCAATCCAAAATACAAAAAAATTTAAAATCCTTAAAAATTGAATAACACTGGATTTTAAAAACAAAATTTAAATTATTTATTGAATAACACTAAATTTTAAAATAGAATTTATAATTATTGTTCGAATAACAATAGATTGTGTTTGGATTTGAACTCTATTAAAATACATCATTGAATAACACCACCTAATAGTATTTGAATAAAAATTTGAAATTTATAATTAATAATTGTTAACTCATAAAAATTTCATAAAATATAATATATATGTTTTTGAACCAAACTTTTATTTTTAACATTTATCTTTTAGAAACAGTGAGTATTAAATTTGTGAACTCTATTAAATACAACTTTTAAAATCTGCATACAAATCTCAAAATCTGATACTCTTGAGTCTTGTTTTACGTAAAATTCATCTCGCCTTTTCACCCAATTTAATTTAAAACAATGTGTTAAGAAAAAAAAATAGAGAGACATCGGTCTGAGTAAACCAGCTCCTTAAGGAACAACACCGATATCTAATAGATTCAATAAGTGTCACTGAAACCAACAAAACAGCAAGACGTTTACATCATATTTCTTTCATCGTTAGTATGATTTTGAAGATGCATCCTAATATTCATTCGATTAGAACATTTTTGACTCATGTGGAAAATAAATATCATAGATATATGATTGAATACATGCACTATAGTGTCGGCACAAACTTTCTTAAATATGTTTTTAATCCTAAGGTGATATAGGAAAAATATGTTATCATATAGGGAAAATAATAAACAAGAAAATATACAATTGGGGTTCTTCCCCCATAATTGATGTGTCCTAATCAACTGCTTACATAAATAAAGCCACGAACCGACACCAACTCACCATAATTCCTCGTGTTTTTCGTTTTTTCTAGTGTCTATTTGTCATGTAAATTTACATATAGCTTTGCAATTTTAAGATAGGCAAATAATTATCGCCGTTGACAAAAACGTAAGTAAACGACACGTAGAGAGCAATCCTCTCAACGAAAGCAACTCACTCAAACACGATGGAGCGATACTCGGACTATGCTAAAATTGTGATACAATGTGTTACTCACCAAACTGAATAAATCACCTGCGGAAGAGCACGACCGATATCTAATAGATTAACCGATATCTAATAGATTAACCGATACCATTTGACTAATAAAACTGGTCAGGTATTATTTTCATCAACCAATACAAGACTTTTGCATAGTATTTCTTTAATCACTAATTAGTATAATATATGATTTTAAAAATGTATTTTGTTATGTTAGATGAGTTTTCAACATTACATTAATTAGTGATAAGATAATTGGTTTATATATTTTATATATTATTTTTTTTTCTAATTTTAGATATTGAAAATTTTATCTTCAATACGTCTTTCGAAATATAATTTTTTGAGCGTCAATCACATAATGTTTAGACAACGATCGATGGGTAACTTTGACAAATTGATGTGGATCTGATTCTTATATCATACTAAGTTCGATTAGCTTCAAACATGAAATTAATTGGTAATACATAAATTGACATATATACCTTATGTATTATTTAAAATCTCTTTCGACTTCTAATGTATGAGATTTTATCTCTAATGCACTTTCTCGAGATGATTATTTTTTGAACGTTAATTTTCAAATGTTTATGGAAGGATCAATAAACCAACTTTAGATCAAATTTAATATATACCATGTTGAGTATAGATCGGATTCTTATACCATATTCATTTAGATACATACATATAATTGTTATAATTCTTAGTGACGTGGAAAATAAATGTCAGATGTGATCAAATAAATGTACACCAACCCACCATAGCGGTCATTTATCGTGTTACTTATTTTTTGTTAAATAGTGTGTGTTTATAGTCTATGATGCCGACAATGTATAGGCAAAAAAGTAGGTTGCTTTGTAGATAGCCGTCAACTTAGTTAATTTGTCAACATAAAGACTATTAGACGGCGATAACTACAAGCCTACAACTAATTGAACACGCATGAATAAACAAGGTTCTTTGTTTCGATATAAATATACATGTTACTATGAAAAGAAAAGTTATAGTCCAAAAATAACAATATAAGGTTAACAAACGTGCACATATCTGTAAACATATTAAAATTTAACAAAAAGAAAAAATGTAAATTATTAGAGAAAAATATCTCACATCTAAGACTTAAGTAATATATAAAAATTTAAAAGTAATTCACTTATCAATAATTAATTTTAAATTGAAAGCTCATAAAAAATTTGAATATATCATGGTATGAGATCCTAAATCATAAACTTCAATTTCATTTAACCATTCTAACCGAATATAAATGTTGTACTTAATCGTTCTAACTGATATAACTATCGTACTAGATCTTTTCGATCGAGTATAAATGTTCTAGGTTTCGAGATTTGTAGCAGATAAAAACGATCATCTCAAAGAAGGATATTAAGGGTAAAGATTTCTTATCGAAACTTAAGAAAGCTTTAAGTAATATATAAAAAATTACAGTTAATCTAAATACTAGATTCTCTCGACTAAATATAAATATCTTAAATTTTGAGATTTCTGATCAATAAGAATTTTTATTTAAAAAAAAATTAAAAACAAAATATCTCACATCCCGAACTTAAGTGTGCTTTAAATAATATATAAAATATTACAATTCATTTATTTATTATCATCTGATTTTAAGTTGAAAAGTCAAAATAATTTCGAAGATATCATACGCATTGTCTAAAAGAAAAAAACAGAAAACATATCTTTACGCGTGCGTGCATGTTATTGTAAATCAGGTTAGTATGAATGTAAATGAAAACGAAAACAAAGTCAGAGGAGCCTTTTTGACTGTCTGATTCTCTGAATTTTGCTTCAGCAAAAATTAATAAGATCAATGCTAAGTAATCCAAAATGAATACATGTTATATATATTTGAGTTTGAGCTACCAACATCAAACCCTGACAAAACAATGAGGACCATGGAACTGAGTTTAAAATCATACCAAATAATTATATGTTAGGAATACGTTACTATATGATAAATGTATGCCCAAATAAGTTAAAATTTTATCATACATGCACGCGTACATATTTCGTTTGACCGCAATGCATGAATGTGTACATACAAACATTTGAGTTTGCGCATGTTCAAATGTTTGACTAGATCTTGATCATCATTTAGCGCATTGCCTTATATTTGAATGAGACATATTTGTTTTCTCACAAGATTAGACGTGATTTGATGACTATTTATATCATTAATTTAGGGGTAATTGTTTGCGATGTAACAACTGTATTAAACATTGATTTTTATTTACAATCATAAAGATTATTATTCATGTTTTATCTAATTTTCAAATTAAAACAAAAAAAATAAAAATAGATATAAAAACTTTGTTTTCTAAAACATCATTTAGTAAAATGTAAAAGAAAAATATTGCTATAGAAATATCTTGTAATTTTAAATTTACATCAAATAAACTTACAAAAAAATAGTACAAACTAGACTCTACTATAAAATTTGTACAGCTGCAACACATTACACTGTGTAATTTACACACCCAATCTTCCACAAATTAATTACGAATTACTCATTTGTTTCATCTTCAATCTTTAGGCTTAACATACCAAATTCACAAAGGGGGTGGCCCAAACTCAAAGTAGGGGAATTTTCAAAAATATCATTTTTCTTGTATCACTTTTTATTTTTATTATCATTAAAGAAACAATTTTAAAAATATCATTTTTTAAGGATCAATTTTTTTAAAAGTTAATTAGAATCCTAAATTTTAAATTCCTAAACCCTACCTCCATCCTACTCATTCCCTTAACTCTAAACCTTAAGTCTTAAATTAATTAACCTAAGGATTATAATTGTATTTTTCTCTCTTAAAAAAACAAAGATAAAAGTGATTAATGTATTTTTGAAAAATGGTACAAGAAAAGTGGTATTTTTGACAATTTCTCCTCAAAGTAATGGTAAAACTATAACGTTATATCCGAAACATTTTTTTTAAATTCTAATTTAATTCGATTGAAAACATTTTAAATCAATTTAAATTAGTTAAAATATTTTAAATCAGACAATAATATTATTAAAAATCCAGAAAATTCTTAATTTTTATTTATTTTGTATATCTAATTTTATCAAAATAATTTTATGATTAAAACTAAAAACTAAAATATTTTATATGAATATAATATTATATAGAGAACAAATCAATAATTAGTTAACATTTAGCCGTTTCTTAAACATTAATGCTACCTAATAAATATTCAATCAAACAATCAACATTAGATTTTCACACAAAAATCATTTATTTATTCAAAATATATGTGTATAACATAAATAAAACCCTAATTCACCATATCATTCAATCCCTCACAAGCTTCTCTCTCTCTTACAAAAGACAAAACAAACACTCTTAAGGGTAACTCTGTTTCTGAAAAGGACCCATACTAATATTCGGGTGACTCTCTTCTCTCTCTGTTCTTTCCTTCAACAACGCCAACTGCTCTGTTGTTGTCGCTTAGCATCAAAAGCAGCACCATCATTAAGCATATCATTAGCATCACTCTCCATTTCAAGCTTCGAAAGCGCCAAAGCCTGCATGTAAAACGCAGTAGGCCACTCCGGTTTGCATACCTGAGCCTGCATTGCGTCTCTCAAGGCAAGCTCTACTTGCTCCGTCATCAAGTAGGAGAATGACCTTCTCGCAAACACAGTGGGAGATGGAACATTCATCATCCCCACCAACTCTGAATAACATTTTATTGCATTCTTGAAGTCTTTGTCTCTGAAAGCAGTGTCACCTAACCTCTTTATGTTCAGCATCTCCTGCACTGGTTGTGTCCATTCTTGAAATGAAAGCTGTGGAGACAAAAGTGAACATTAAATTGAATAACCAATGTAATCAGAACTCGGTTAAAGATTTGTCTCCCAAGTACCTCATTCTCTGCTCCTTCCTCGTCTTTGTAACCAGTTTTAAGCAAAATCTCGTGTACAGCCTCAAGGTCCATCCGAGAACAAGCCTTCCCAAGAGGAGAAAGCAGGGTTGGTAGTATCACAGTATTCTTAGGCAGACCCATCAAGACATGAGATGCAACCTAAACAAAAACAAAACAAAAGTTAATAACTTGGTGGTAAGAAGAGCATATTGAGTAATGATTCTTTAACCTCCTTCTGCTTTTGTAGTGGTGCTACTGAAGAGAGAAGAAACTTAGTATCAGGTCGATCTTTTGCCTCGTTTTGAAGACATTTTGAAGCAAGATCAACAAGTTTGGTTGCATCTTCATTCTCAAACTGCCCTTCAAGTGATGAATCCATGAGTAGCAACGCGTTCTTCCCCCTTATCATATCAAGAGCCTGAACATTGAAAACATTCATCACTAGTCTCATACTAAGATGACCAAATGAAACAAAGATGGACATTACATGGTTAGGTGGAATGTGTTTGCCGCTCAAAAGATCTATAAGAATAGTTCCATAACTGTAAACCACACTTTCTGGAATGACTTTACCTGCAAAATGGGAAAGATATCAGAAGAGTTTTCTACTGTCATGGTCTTGAAGTACGGAAACGTTATACCTGTTTGTAAGAACTCAGGTGGAGTATAAGCTAAGTTGGTACTATAGCTTTTCCCGTTGCTACTGTTCTTCATAAGACCAAAAGTTGATAGACGAGGGTCACCTTCCTCATCAAAGAGGATTCTGTATGCATTTAAATCATGATAGATCTTTCTGTTTTCTACATTGCAGTGATGAAGTGCTTGTGCTATAGAATCTGCAACTCGAAGACGCATTTCCCAAGGGAGTGGCTGTTTCTCCCCTACACAGAAAAAGAGAAAGCATCCAGCAAAGTTTCTTTAAAAGAAGTTCAAAAGAGAAGTAGCCAGAAGAACATCTTACAGTGAAAAAGATGCTTTGAGAGAGTATCATTAGGCATATACTCAGCTACCAACAGTCTCTCGTTTCCTTCAGCGCAAAAACCAATCAGATTGACCAATCTGTTGAATCTAAGCTTACCAACACCAATCGCCTCAGCCTGATTTTCACAAGTCAAAGATTAGTCAGCGCAAGATCAACTATTCCATTTCAGACAAGATAACAGACAGGACAGTTCTAAAGCATCTTTTCTTATTTTCTTTTTTCAAATAATGACACATAAAGACCATAGCTTTACTAAGGTATCAGCAACAATAAAGCTAAAAGAGAATCTAATAAAACTGTGGTCGATATAATATAGTCAGAACCATGGGAGAAAGTAGCTTTTTGCAACCTAAAGCTACCAGACAGAGATTTAGCATATTCTCTTGTTAAGAGAGACACTAAATAATGTAATTCCTTTCCTCTTTGACTGGTAACTGATGAACAAATGAAATGAATGGATCATAATATAAGAATCTCAATGTTTGATTCTTACCACAAACTGCTGAGCATCAGGCCATGACTGTTTAGAAAATCTCTTGATGGCGACAAGACGATTGCCTTCAAGCTTTCCTCTGTAAACAACATTGGGAGCTTTCTCTCCACCTTCAGAGACAATGCAACTGGGACTAAACCCATTTGTTACTTTCTCCAGTTCACTCAGTTCAAACTCTTTGAAACATGGAACTTGATTCTTCTCCTGCTCCACTTGGTCCTCAGTTACTACAACACAACAACAGTTTCAAAAAGGCTTTAAAGGTATAGACTTTCAATCTCTTTCCTGCTTTAAACCTAGCTTACACTAAACCCACAATCAATGAAACACACCCGCAAAATAATTAAGACATAACTAGGCAAAACAGACAAACCTAAATCTAAACTTCCACTAAGTAGCAAACACACCAGACATACAAAAAAGGAATTTTAGACAGAAACTAGAGTCAAAACCTGATTCTGGTTTGTTTGGAAGTGAAGGATCATCAGGAGAAGGGTGATTAACAGTTTTGGACTGGAAACAACCCATCAAAAGCAAACCCAGATGTTCCCAAGCAATTAGCAGAAATTGGATGGGAACGAGTGAGTTTATAATCAAAAATGCTTACGCTGAATGAGTTTTGAGAGAAGATTGTGTCTCTCCACCTTCGGGACTGAGTTTGGAATTTATATTATTTGTGGCTTTGTGCTATGTTAAAGAGAGGAGATGAAGAGGCAGAAGAAGTGGAATAAAAATTGAATTTTTAACCACAGAGAGGAAAGGTAGTGAATTTTGGAAAAGAAAAAAAAGGATAGTTTTTTCTGTTTCTGTTTTAAGTTCACTATCCGAAAAAAGATATCTTACCATAAATGATGTTTAAGAAAAACAAATTTACCTCAAAATGATGTTTAAGAAAAACAAATTTACCTCAAAATGATGTTTAAGAAAAACAAATTTACCTCAAAATGATGTTTAAGAAAAACAAATTTACCAGAAAATGATGTTTGAAAAACCTGCGTTACCAACGAACTATCAGATAAGTCAGTATGTATAACACCTACTCCAGATAGTGTATAAAATTAAATCACTAAATGATTTCATTAAATAAAGAAAACAAGTAAATCTATCCGGATACACAAAAATCAATTAAAAAAAACGAACAAAAAAAAGTTGTAGGGACAAGCAGGATATTTGATATGGGGGCAAAAACTATTTTACTCTATAATATGTACTGATTTAAAAAATGTTACTGCGGGCAACTGCCCCCCTCTCACCAAAAGTGCCTCCGCCACTGAAACTCACTAATGTAAAACAAGAAGCTTTAAAGTTTGTTTTCTGAATTTTAATCCTAATGTTTGTTCTTTAAATATTTTTCTACATTTTTGCGGCTTAAACAACATTGTAGCATCTTTCATTTTCATCAATGAATTTTTATATTTTAGCAAAAAGAAAAGTAAAACAAGAAGCTTTAGCTTTCTTGTACTCAATATATCATTGAGAGAGTTAGTTAGTTAGATACTCTAATTAATTACGGTATTGCTTGCTAGAAGTTAATATTCTCTATTTTGATGGATATGTGAAGCTAACATTTTTGGTTCTAAATATAATTTTTCAGATGACACAGAACTTTCACGTGCTTCCAGATTTTGCAAATGTTGTTTTCTTCTCAGTCTACACACAACCGGAACTAAATCTTCTGGTATAACATTTTTTTGGGCATGGATTTTGATAAAGTAATATAATGAGTAATCTAATAACGTTAATACTATAGATTATATGAACATATATAATTTTGGTTCATAACATAAGAAATTAACAATAAAATAGTGGAACACAATGACGAAATATTAAAAACTTGTAAATTAATTTTGATGAATAATATGTGAACAATTTAAAGAATTAATACTATTAATGAAAAAATAGACATGCATATTTTTTATTTAATAGTATCGTAAATGTAAAAAGGATATGTTAAAGGAATAGCATAACATTATGCGATTTTCTTATTTTGCTTTCAACGTTAATGAAATTTTCAACTATACTAAAGATCAACTTAGTTTTGACATATTTTACGATAAAACGTATATTTTTTTAAGTTACATAATAAAATAATGAATCATGTAACAAAAAGAAAGTTGATTAAAATAATTAAAATCTATTATGTAGTAGTTGAAAATAAATTTAAATTCCATGTCATTATAGTCATTTTTAATCTCTTTACTACAAACTAAACCCATATTCCGGATTATCATTTTTGGATATACAATAATCATATTCTCGTTTAAAAGTTCAGTGGGAGAGAAAAATGAGTCAAATGATACGTCTCTCATTGGGCACGTGCCTACGTCTTATTGGGTTCTAAATTTTTATTTTTTTTTGACAACGGTTCTAAATTATACCAAAGAGGAAAAGTGGCTATTTCCCATTAAATTATATTTTGTCATACGATTAATAAAAAGGAATAATCACAATTTAGTTCTTTATTCTCTAGTACTGACGACACAGCAACAGAAAATAAGATTGCTCAGGACATTTGCAAATCTTAAAATCTGATAGATGTTATTTTAGATAATCTAAGTTGTCGGACAGATCAAAGGTCCAACCAACTAATTTTTAGATAATGCATTTGCAAGCCTGTTGTACCACTCGAGTAATGTTTGTGTGGTTAATCTGAAAGATGTTTGGCAATGTAATTTGTAGTTCACACTGTTTTAGTCATAATTCAACTGTAGTCAATGGATAGCTTCTTTCATGAACACGACAAATTAACATTTTGAGAGAGTCTAATATTGTGTCACATGTTATGCATGGGCATATTAATGTTTAATACTATTCCAATCTAGATTCGAGCTGAAGAAAATGTTTAATAATATTATTAACTCTGCTTACAACTTAGATAAGTGTAAATTTTATTGATGATCTTTGACAAAAAAAAATTATGAATCAAAATGTGAAAGTAGTGATTCTTGGATATATCGTTTTGACAAACGATAGCACTTTCTAAGTTACTCCATGATTATTAAATTAACTAATACTCCCTTCCCTCTGTTTCTAAATAAGTGTCACTTAGGCACGTTTCACACATATTAAGAAAATGAAGAAATATACTACTATATCCTTATTTAATGTATATTTATTTAAATAAAAATGATTCTTAAAACATCTATTAAAAGGTAAGAATGAGATTATATGAAAACAATTGCATTGGAAATGTAAAATGACATTTTTTTGAAACAAAAAAAAATGGTAGAATGACACTTATTTAAAAACAGAGGGAGTATCATAGCGTGATGATGGACCAATTTTCAATCATACAACATCTGCTAAATTTTTATTGAATGAAACATAGTTAAATACTCATAGTTGATTTTAATTACTTTCTCTGTACATGTTATTATGTAATTTATTAGCCTTATCATCCACACTATGATAATTATTCTCAAAATCACAAATATCAATTTTGACTACTAAAGCCTTGACTCTTTTCACCAAAGGAAAAATGAATAATCAAATGAAGTAAATACAAGAAAGGTCTTAGGCTCCAATTGGTGACCATATTTTAGGGGAAAATGATGAATTCTTTGTTCCTCTAAGTTTATACTAATCATACTGAATTTTTGTCTATTTTATTACATGTAGGTCTCACTGAATTCTTCTTTTCCTAATGTTTAGATGAATTAATGAAGAAAATTATTCCTTCTAAATTTTGATGAGGAACAAATGATTTTTTTTTAAACATTCATCTTCATTCTTCTTTGGTCATTTATTTTTCCATTTCTTTGGTTCATCAAATTATCACCAATTGGAGCCTTAGATTCATTACAAAGCAACTGTAAGAAACCTGGTTCGAGAAAGATGTTTTTTGGACAAAAAAAAACTCTTAATTAATTTCAAAACAAGCTTCATTAATTTCAAACCATGACCCTATATTTTAAAATTTGAAGTCTACTATGTAAGTAAATGTTATATTTTCTTACTTTTATTTTAAATCAGCTTAGTATTTCTTTATAATTTTTTAGATCTTCTTCTCAATGATCGGGTTATTCAAATGTCAAGTGGTTTTCAGAGTTACGTCAACAATTCAAGCATTTTCAACAATTTTAAATGGAAATAGTAGCTCATATAAGGAAATCAAAGAAAATGAAGACAATTAAACAGACTCGTATACAACTAAACATGTAAAATTAGCTTTTAGATAACAATACAAAACAAAAACCCAAAAACAAATCCTCTATGCATAAAAATTAATCACAGAAATTTGTTAATAAAATTATTAAGAACTTTGAGAGATTTTAAAATAAGAAAGAAGGTTCAGGATGAACAGCAGAAGCCGCGGCGTTGTTAACGTGAAGAGCTCTTTGAAGTTTCCGTTGATCAAAAACTTCAACTCCGACGTTAAATATGGAAGTCACAGGCCTGTGATCAGACATCCTTATCTCCGATCTCTTATAACACTCTTGTCTTATTCCTTTTCCTAACCATAATATTCGATCACACCTGTTTAAACACATGACACCCAACATATAAACTCTTAGTATGACCTCAGAACATAACTCTTAAAACGTTCAGTATATATAGGTCACGTACCAAGCAGGAGCTCTCTTCTTCTCTCCTTCTCTCAAGCTTTCTCCGGCGTAACGATCTGAATCGAACTCGTATTTATACGTCGGAGGGAACTTGATGGGTCCTTCTCTCCATCCATCAAAGACATGCCCTCTTCTTAATTCTCTAATCAACTGTTACATTAAAAATTGATATTAGCTTTAATAAACTATAAAACGTAATAACTCAAGACCGAACTGAACAAAGAAACCGAACCTGATCACTGTTCTTGATCTCATCCCATCGTTTCTGTGAGACAAGCTTTCTTACTTCACTGTCTGACATGTTAAGTCTGTAGTTCAGATCACCAAACCAGAACACTTGACTGTTGAATGAAAAACAAAAGAAAAACATTTAGTAAAAAAGATTTAAAGCTTCTTTGCGTTTTGTAAATATATTTGATTGATTACTTACTCGTGACTTGGAATGGTTCTCGGTTGATCAGTATCGAGAACCGATGCGAAATGAGTACGGCGTATGATTTCGTACACGTCAGCATTCCGGCGTTGCTCAGCACCGTCTTTTTGACCGGAAGTTAAGTGTGAACACACAAAACACATTCTTGATTGATATAACGTCATGCTTATTGATACTGATCCCTGCAAGTTATCAAACTTTAAGAAACTGCTCTTTTTGTATTATCATTACTTGGAAAAGAAGTTAGGGTTTGTCTTTTTAAGTACCTTGTTTCCCATGTAACCCATCAAGCCAACTCCAACCGGAGAAACTTTCAAATTGTTGACGTGTCTTCTTAACCGCCGTCGGATCCAAACCGATACATAGATCCCAACCATTTGTTTACTCACTATCCTCACATACTTTTGAGAATCTTTCACCTTCCGACACTCCTCCACCAGATCTTCTGACAATCCATAAGTACTTCCGATCTTGTCTCTTTCTTCCGAACACGAATCTTCGTCTGATAGATCATCATCAGACGGATTTTTCGCAGCTTCGGACGAGGAGGGGGAGGAATTATTATCATTCTCCTCTTTGATATCACTCCAACTCAGCTTTAGGGTTTCAAAGCTCCGTGACCGTTTCAAGTTTCTTGCGTCCAAAGAAAACCTACTCACACCCGTTGGATTCTCCGGTAGCTTAAACCCTAGCATAGCGCTGCTGCTCAACACTCTCCTTAACTTCCCCTCTGATCCAACAATCTGAGGATTCTCGTCTAAAGCTCGTTCAGGCCAGTCCATATCTGGATTCCCAACTGGTTCAAGACTCGGTAAAGCGATTGCAGCATCGATGAACTCGTCTGTAGCCAGGTCTAAGGCATGGTCCGAAGCGAGATTCTCGACCATGACATCGGCGATGACGGAGTTTGTTTGTTGTCCTAATACAGGAGACGATGGCGCGCTGTGAGACCTATGAAGAAGAAGGTTGTTGTTGTTGCTTGGTGATGATTGATCATAGGTTGATTGGTTATTGGATTTGTTCAGTGTTCTGCGGATTATAGATTCCCATTTCGGAATCGGACCTCTATCTTCTGCTCCGAAGACGTTCCCAGCGTTTAATGGAACCACTTCTTGAAACCTTTTAACAAAAAAATTAGATCAAAACAGAGGAAAAACAGAGGAGATGTTTCTGCTTAAAAGGTAGAGTTTTCATGTAATCTTTTGTTTGTTTTTAACTTACCCGATGATGTAAATATCTGAAGGGTTATCAGTAGTAAGCCAATCATCAATATCGAGATCATCGGAGGGACGTTTTCCGGCGACGTTCCATGTAGCCACCGTCACTCTATTAGTCAATTTCAACGGAAACAAAAGACGTGTAAGAGAGAAGAGATGTTTTCACCGGTGGAATATATGTGAAATACCATAAATACCCTTACTTGATGTCCTTGGTGTTTATGTATTGGACTCTCAAAGTCTCCGACTTGCCTCGCCGGTGTTTTCTCTGGTAACCCCTCACACCACCACCACCGTCTGAAAAATTATTTAAATAAATCCAGAAAAAAATTATAACTCGTCTGTTATTTATTTATTTCTTTAAACAAATCAGAATCTTTGTCTGAAAAAAAAATTGTATGTATGAATTTCTTTAAATAAATCAGAATCTTTGCCTGAAATTTTGTTGCGGGGATCAGCTTGGCTTCCTCGGCGACCTACATGGATGTCTTCATCAGTAACGCAGAAAGCATCAGCTACGTCTTTGACCGAACACACTGTATTAAAGAGACCCACAAAAATCAGATTTTAATAAATAAAGAGAGAAAACAATTAAATTCTTGAGAATAATTACTTACCGTCGTCTTCGCTCTCAGGTTCTGTATCGACTTCATCTTCGCTAAAGTCGTACACTTTAGGCTTTATGTTCAACCATTTGTTCATCACAATCGATGGCCAAAACTTCTGCTTTTTTTTCATCAAACACATAAGAAAAAGTTAGAATCTTTATAAAATATAAAGAATTTAAAACATGAAAACAGAGAAGAGCATGCGTCGTACCTCAGGGCGTCTCCCACGTCTTGCCTTCATCTTCTTCGATCAGACAAAGATTTGATCTTTCTTTTTTTATTTTATTTCTATCAGGTTTGAGGAGAATTTGAACAGAAGAAATGTCGGAGCTTTGGTATTTATAATAGTGATGGAGAGAGTCTACACACGAGCAAGAAGACCAAATAAGAAGGACAAGAAAAAAAAAGTGTCAGTCAGAGAAGAAAGACGTGTTCTGGTGAATTTCTTAATCACCAGAAAGAACGTTTATAAAATATAAAAGTAAAAATAAAATTTTAAAAGTTGTAATGATGAAAATTCCCTGATATTATTTTGGGTTCGTTCTAAGAAAAAGCTATGGCTGTTATTTAAACCAAACTCCAACTTGCGAATCTACTTTTGCATAATCGTATTTTGATTCATTTGTGCAAGACAGGTTATTGAAAACTTTAAAGACTGTCTGATTTATTTCCCTCTTTTTTTTTTGTTCTCTCACGTGTTTCTTCCGCTTTTGGTTTTCATTTGAACCGAACTGGTTATCTCGGTTCGGTTTTAAGATTGTACCAGATATTTATCTGTATGCTTACTCATACCTAATCTTTTAATTATCTTTTCTATGATATTTTCGAAGATAGTGGTGCTTTACTCTGATAATTCCTTTTCTTGAAAGTGAAATAGTTTTTTGTTTTAATGTAATCAGTTTCACTTTAGTCACTGTTTTTCTTCTACCAAAAACCTATTAAAATAATGAAAACCAAACCCAGTATCCGATTCAGCAATACTATTAGGATAATATTTTATAAACGTTCTTTCTGGTGATTAAAAAAAGTCAAAATGTCACTTTCTTAGGCAACGAATATATAAGGATTGGTTTATAACTTGCATGAATCTAGCACCAGCTAATATTTTCAGCTATACACAGTCGGCGAAAAGTTTGATTATTATATTTGACTAATGTTTGATTAAAATAATATTATACGATGACAACGAATAACAAAAACCAAAAAAAAAACATGCGCTTTATCCTCACTTTTAGAAGTTCTATTTTTCTATATCTATTAAATATTCACCGTATTAACTTCAAATATGTTGAAAATAATTAAATTTGTATCTCTAATTCCCAAAACATATGAATTTGATGGATATCTACTCTGCAGATAAGGTTAGAAATACGCAAGTCCAATATGTGGATTGAGCTATATTAAAATGTCAATTATTTCCGACAGCGGATTTAATTTTGGTCTTAAAATATATACACTTAAGCACTAACAATTAACGTCACTAGATATCAATAATTATATAGAACAAATGGACGCCCATGCAATGCAATTTGAACATAGAGGACGTAACGAGATTCAATAGGAAAGTTCTTCTTGACCCTACTTCATTAAAATAATTTGGTTAATCAAATTGGATCTAATTAATTATATTAAGCATGGGGATCTAATTAATTATATTAAGCATGGGACATTAAAACAAAAAGACGACGATGTTTGACCATAAATAGTTAAATACTTAATGGGATATTTTCTTACCCTAAGTTCAGTGGGAAATAAAAAAGTGTTTACTTTAAATCAACAAGATCGTCGGAATAAGTATATAGACTAATTCTTGATTTAACTGCTGTCTCAGTTTAAATTAGGCTGCTTCTTATAAATAATGCTATTTTCGTTTGCTTGAAAGGCTCGTTTATTAATTAATTACTAAACATTACTATATATATCAATACGTAGACGGCAAAGCTACCATTGGCTCAACTATTTTAAATTTCATAAATGATTTTAGAAATCGTTTGATTATGAAAAAGCTAACCTCTAACACAAGCAAAGCTACCATTGGCTCAACTATCTTAAATTTCCTAAATGATTTTAGAAAGAGTGTGATTATAAAAACTAATCTTGAACACAAGAAACAAAACAAAAAAGGAATACTTTAGTCTGAATATATCAAGTCGGTAAGTCGAAAATATTCAAAATGACTGTTTTCTATCATGATAATATAATTGAAGTGATTAATATATTTAAACTTACCAAATCCAGCACAAACATTAGATACGATTGGCAGGCCGGTATAAAGGTATATTTGGACCACATAACCCGTATACGCACCCATATACAAGGAAGCAATTATTCCTTAATTGTCATTACTATTAATAACTTGAAATTAATTTAATATCGTTATTAAAAAAGACTAAATCGAATCATGCCGTACGAAAGTTTTTGGAGTTTTCTGACTTACCTGTTGACAAAAAAATAAAGTGGGTTTTATAACGTTGTCAATGTCACTTGCTTTTCCCAACCTCCCAATAAGACATCAGCACGCAATTTTTGCGAATAATCCACTTAGTAATATTTATTTTGTTTTATTAATTTAATAGACTGAAGTCATAACCACTCACAAACCATTACCCCCGACCCCTAAATTTAATTCGCATACTCCATTTGATAATATTCTAATACACTATATATCTTTATTTTGGGGCTAATCCTTTCAGGTCCAACAAAAAAGAACATTGTAGTCGTATACGTTTTCATAGAATTTCTTTTGATTTTCTGGTTAATATTTCTGAAATCATTATGAGATTGACTTAAACAGTACAACTCTATTTTACATTTTCATAGTACAATTAGAGTTTGTACTATTGTTGATTATTGAAATGTTGATTATTGTCATCCAAGGTGCGTTAGAGGGCATAATTGATCCGAATCCATGAATATTGCAAACCATAGACAGATTAATTGGTCATCCACGAAGGACATGTCAGGAAATGGGACCATAGTTTGATTGCACCAAAGAAAGTTTAGCCAATACATGCCTATAAGATTGTGGCTGCGGTCACCAACTTTGAAAATTATATGAACTTGTGTATGCATATTGATGATAATTGCATATCTAATTCGTAGGTAGTAGATACTTATATGTTTTTTTGTTTAATATGTCATATAGATCTGTAGATGCAAGATAAATCTTATAGATGTCAATAGTTTTCTTTGACTAAGTTGGCGATGAAGTTACCGATGTTAGACTGCATCGGTCGTTAATATAGAAGGCATGCGGAATGATTGAAAACCATATGAATGCAAGATACTGAACTGGAAAAAGGATAAATTTGAGGTTTATGCTTTGACATAGTCGCTGAATTAGTTGTTGATGCATGTTACGTTAGATCGTGCATTAGGAGGCATGCATAGTGGTGGAGACTATGTAGATGCAAGATGTTGAGTTGGAGTAGGGTAAACTTGAGTAGAAAGTTTATGCATTGAAGAAAAAGTAGAAGATAAATTTGGAGAGCAAACTTATACCTAAAAAATGAGTAATTGCAATTCTAAAAAAAGAAAGTTGTACATATCAATATGGAACTTATCTATATCCTTGGTTTCCTTAAATGATCATTGGACTAAAGTTGTAAACGTAGAGATCACTATAAAATAGATATGAAATCGGTGGTATTCCACAAACACTTTTGTTGATTTTATAGAGAAAGTGTGAGAATTTCCTCAAAAAGTTAAAAGTGTTCTTGTATCGTTCTAAAGCAAATACTAATGTATCAAGCGATGAAGAGATTATAAATTTTTCAGTAGTAGTTGTTATAGTGTTAACAAATATTCTATAAAGTTGATTAAACAAGTTTCTTAATAGATTGTTTAAGATGATTTCTAATTATTTCTTAATTTATCTTTTGCGTTACTTTATTGTTTTGCATCTTGCACTTACAATATCAGTGGGCAAGTGCGAGTAATTTGTTATTCACTTTTCTTCCATTTCTTTGAAGGTGTGTAGTTTTAAATTGTTGTTGCATTGGTACTTTTTCTGAAAAATATGTTTTTATTTTATTTTAAAATTTCAAATATATATGTGCTCTAATTCAATTTATGATTTTATTATCAAAATGTTTCAAATCTTTGAGTTTTAATAAATAATTTTCTACGGTAAATTAATAATTAATAAATTGATATGTTTTGAAAAAAAAGTTAAACACATCGAAATTATCTTAGATTAAAGTTCGGGATAGACTATTGTGTCTCACCTTGCTTTTGTTTTGGAAATCATTTGGATTCAAGAAATAGTAACCTGCAATTGGATTTTCTTAGGTCAAATGTTCATGATTCGTTATGAGGATCATAATAACTTCAACATTCTTCATCTATTAATCATTATTTATCATCAAAATGTAAATGAAAAAATAGGTAATAAATAAGTTGATACATAAATTTATTAAAAATAGTAGACAAACACGGAATTATCGTGGAAGCCACCTTCAAACACTTTTGAAAATGAAAACAAAGTATCTATACAAGGCATGGGGTTGGAATTTTGGTCCCCTCCTAAGATAAAAATGCAACTAAAATTCTTCTCTTCTTATTGTTCATTACAAATTAAAGTTAACTACATATGATTTTAAACGATGCGTATAAGAGAAACTCTCCGACCAGTGCCGGCCAATATAAAATTCAGCTTAAAGAAAAGAAAATATATTTTACAAAAAATCAAACGTATATAGTGTAGAAAATTTGAACCAGCTATACGAATGTTTTTAAAACGTCTTAAACCATTATACAATAAAACTATTTCATAAGAGTAATATCTCTTAAAAAATAATATATTTTGCCATAAAAAACTTTGTTGTTTGGGTTTTATGTTAGGACTCGTCTCCAACTGAGATCATATTCATCTAAACACCGTACAAAGCATTTATATAATTTGGATAATTTGGATTTTGATTAAGAAAGATATCCTTTTTCATAATTTATATAACTTTGAATCAAAACATTCTGTCAAAAAAAAACTTTGAATAAAAACATAGTGAAAAATCTAAAAAAAAACATTAGAATTAAATTACTAACTTCTAGTTAAATTCAAAAATTATCCATATAGAAATATATGTTATGTTGCCCTGGGCATATTCTTTTATAAAATACTACTTAGAGAAGTTTGTAACATTAAACGTCTGGACATATTTTGATAATTATGTTCTATTATAATTCACGATAATAGTTTAAAAGTATACCAAAATAAAGTTCTACTTATTTTTTATCTGATTTAATATAAAACCATGTTCAGACTTTTGGGACATGTTTGGCAAATTCAGCCAGAGCTTACGATTGTTTCCCAGATTCCTATGAATTAATTTTTACTAATGATCTTGCGAATCGAGAGGGGAAATAATAAGAAAATGTTCGTTAGTGCCGCAAAATAACGCTCCTACGCGATCTCGAAGTTTTTAAAATAATATCTCTGATTTGCTTTTTACAATGACTATACTATTTTACCTATGAAAAATGGTATTTGGTGCACCAAAAAGAGAGTAGATTCGTATCCAAAGTTCACTAGCAGTATGACGAGATAAGCACACACATCATCACGACCATCTAACAGTATGTAACGATGCGTAATTTTATGTTGGTGAAAATTTACATCTAATAATATTGTAGCTCATATTGGAATTAACTATAATTTCTTGAAATAATAAGAAGAATAATTTCTCTTAGTGGGGCGAACCTACAAAATATAGTGACATACAATGATACAAACAATGACTACCGCGTTTGTCTTCACACATATACTTCTATTATAATGCATATCGCTTATATCAATGTGACACATCTTGATCACGATAAATTATTTATCTTATACATAATGCTAATTGTTGCTCAAAAATACATAATGCTAATTGTTGCTCAAAAAATACATAATGCTAATTAAAATATATAATGATTAACAAGATCCATAGTAGTTTGATCATAATAAACACTATACGCAACATGCATTGGTGAAAGAGGGTGACCCATCGTTTGGTTATTAGATCTTTAAGTTTTATGATATAAGATTTTAAATACGCTTCTTTCTTTGAAGTGATGAAATTTTTGACTCATTCATCTGGAGTCAGGTTTTTATGTTTAGATTAGTTAAGTTTTCATTTGGGACTACTGAACTTTGATGATGCTATATATATACGTTAAATTTATGTATTTTATGTAAGGAATTTCATATACAAAATCAGATGTGATCTAGTATAAATAATAAGATATTCATGTGAGTTAACCCAATCTATTTCTTAACTATAAGTATGGAGTATAATGAACCATAAAATAATATTGTTTGGATGTATTTTAATTTACTTTTTTGTGCTAAATTGTTAATATCATTAAAATGAAAGAAGGTTTACAGCAAGTAATCTAACTTGAGAGACACCTTGGCAAAAAGCATTAAAAACAATGGGAAACTAATAGTTTGAGCATATACAATTGTCATCATCTTATTCAAAGATGCATAAGGTAAGAGCTTTCTGTTTTTCTTTGCAGAGATGGGGCTTTTGATTTCACGATCTATGTTGCGGAAGATAGCAGAAGTGGTGAGCGAGATGTTGTATAGAACGTTGTTTTTTTTTTTTCCAAAGTTTGTTGTGTAGAACATTGTTTCTTTTTTTTTTTTTTTTTTTTTTTTGTAGAACATTGTTTCTATATATGAAAAACTACAGCCTGGCTAACTTTGACACTTTCATTTGAAGTATGTATGTTTTGAGTTAAGAACTTTGAAACTATCATTGAAGTCAATTTACAATGCATGGCTACATAGATCTACTTTACGTAAGTCATCAGTTTTCCCTGCTTTAGACTAACGTAAGTACTTTTACTATCACCAACATTGTTTCCAATAACAATGTATTACCCTAGATACTACAAAAAACACATGATACTTATCCTGGTTGTAGTTTGTCTCATAAGTAGTGGCGGTTATCAGACCATGGAGAGATATAATATGGACTTAAAATCCTTTATTTATTTGCAAGAGAAACCCAAATATTACATACATATACATTATTTATGTTATTATATGTATACATACAGTAAATGCCTACAAAAAACATGATAAATGGTGCTGTACTGCATTTCTATGTATATGTCTGATGTATAAAGAAGCGTGTGTACTGCATGTAGCAACGAGGTGGTGAGAAATATTAATTGGCCTTTCGTGAACCCAAAGGCGAACACTTAACGATGCATATGTTTTTGAGTTAAACGTACCTAAACTTTCATTTTACAGCTCATTCCTAATCATTGAATCTGAAAAGGGTGTGAATTTTATTACGACCCACACATTAACATTACTTCTAATTAGCAATTCCACCTACCAAAAGAAAAAATGAGATACGTACATCTGCATGAAGTGTTTACCCGACCCTACGTCCGTTTTACAAGTTTACAATTATGCTTTGGCTTCTTTTGTTTGAAAAAGAAATTTTTATTTTCTGAACAACAGAGATTTCTTTGCAGTTTATTAATATAACATATAATTTTCGGATTTATAACAAGTGTATTCTGTATATGTGCCGGATCACATTAGGTAAACCATCTTCCAAACTATCTTATAGTCTAAGTTTCAAATAAAAAACTATCTTTTTTTTGGTAAAAATAAAAAAACTATCTTATAGTCTAACACAAATGTAAAAGCCACATAACACTATTTGAAAGCGACTACAATAAGCATTTTTGTAACTTTTCTTCATAAAAATGTTTAATGTTGTGAGAAGAAATAATTTATTTAAAAAGAAGCAAATAAAATCTAAGCATGAATTTCAACATTTTTAAGCTAAGCATTAAGTTATACTTTTAAATTTAAACAAAGAAAAGCTCACAAATACTTGTATATACAGATATTTATCTCTCAGATATTTTAATTATGGTTTAATTAAATAAACTAAACATGTGAAATATTTAAACTAGATGCATTTTAATATGCCGTCCAGAAAAGTTAGTAATGAAAAAAAAAAGTGATGATCACCTTAAGATAGAAAAAGTGATTTTGGGTTAAAATGTGACAGATACAAAAATAGGGGCGAAATTCGAAAAGCAAAAGAGATAGCAGATATCGGCTGGTCAGTTTATAAAGTACGTTACGGTACATCGACTACACAGCTGTGTGCCACTGCACTAACATACGGCGACGTTTTCTTGTCCATACTCGCTAACCTTACTTCCTAGACATTTCTTGAAACAATTATCTCTCTTAAAAATATAGGAAAAATTAAAATAATTCATTTGTATATATGAAAGTCACTGGTCTTTGTCTAGACAGCAAAGCAACAATATGATAATCACAATAATGATTAATAAATTCGATATTCCTTTTAATTACAAGAATAAAAAGTGAAAGATTTAAAAATTAAAGGACTAAAATGAGGGTGCTTCGTGTTGTTTGCATACAAAATTACAAGTTGGACGTGGAATGAATATACGATCTCTCTACATCAGAAATCATTATCTTTTTGTTCCACACTTTGGGTTTTAGAAACACACGGGTTTGAGAGAATTGGAGATCCCACCATCCTATATTCTCATATATCTACAATATAATCAATGTCTTCAATATTAATATGTGAATCGTGTATCAAGGCTGGACCAGAAACTAAGTCTAAATGGAGA
Organism: Moricandia arvensis; assembly: GCA_905132765.1. Lineage (NCBI taxonomy): Eukaryota > Viridiplantae > Streptophyta > Magnoliopsida > Brassicales > Brassicaceae > Moricandia > Moricandia arvensis. The sequence goes on along the minus strand of CAJHQP010000393.1, from coordinate 57,277 downwards.
CAAGTGTTTCTAGTATTGCGTTTTGAGCTGTCTAGTAGTAGAAATGTAATTTTAAAATATGCAAGTGCTTCTAGTGTTGCGTTTTGAGTTGTCTTATATTTGAAATTGTTTACAATTATCCTTAGAGCAAACGCAGCAAGTAAATTACAATGATTAAAAAAAAGTAACACCAACAAAAAAAAACTAAAATTAAGCATTGAATGAGTATTTTTAATGTTTGGAGAATTTTATGTGATTTTTAAAAGAGAATAGAATGATCGCCATGAAGAATTTTTATCTACTGTGAAAACATAGTGTTCATGAAATTCTTAAAACGTTTTTTTTTACCGTGTTCATGGCTTCCAGCTTCCACAGTTGAGTGCATGATCTCGATGCTCATAACTTATCTTTTAGACCATTTAAACTTCGAAACCTGGCGTAATTAATTGTACTTTTACATTATGATAATAATAAAAGCGATATATAATTTGTTAACAGCAACTTGATTACATATAATTATATATACCTTGTTTTTTATAGCAAGTTGATATATAATAAGCCTTGTATAAAAAAGGTTGATATATAATTATACCTATATATATATTAAACCTAATAGGTCAAACTCCAGATAGGTATAACGAGCTTCTGCAGATTCTTCGAGTTCTGTTCTATTGTCGACCACTTCTTCAGGTAGCGAATAGTATGGATTAGATTCACAACTCAAGGAAGAATATGATCACACCAGTTATGTTCAGAGGGACATTTCATCCCCCCAGTTATCCCTTGATATATCCTTACCAAACTCCATAAATGGCGCACAATCGTTTGGTGATACTTCACAAAACATGGACTATATTCTACGTAAAGGAGATGAAAGATTGAAGGACTAAAGGGTGATGATATCTATGTATTTTTTGTCATGGCTCATGTTGTTAATACCTCGGTAAAAAAAAGATCTTTAAAAAATGGAGATAGTAGATAAATCCTTTATGTAAACCTCTCAAGAAATTTGCTTATCCTCCTCCTAATCGAGCATTAACCAATCATACACAATTCGTAATCCATGAGACCGCCAAGACCTAGTTTCAGCATTAAGGTTTCAAAATAGTATCACTTGATCATAAAGTTCACTTGTATATGTCTCAATAGCCGTAAAAGCTCTCTTATTATATATATAGTATAGGACTCGATGGTCTTTTGTGTAAGGCAAATAATAAGTTTCCTGCAACAAAAGCAAACTAAGTTTCATAAATCATATTCGGAAGATATTACTTTTAAACCTTCAACAAATGACAGAACTGAAAATAGCTTATTCGAATAATTGAATTTCTGACTGATAAATACAATATGCTGTAATTTATGACAAGTTGTGCACTCCAAAAAAATAGTTGGTTTCTAGTTGAATTCCGCCGAACAAAATAACGTGTCCAAGTAAGTTAGTACACAATCAATTGATCAAGTTTTACAAGAAAAATAAAATATTATACCCACTTTTTATTTCGGAATGAGCACTATGGATTAGTTGACTTTTTCTTTTAAATAAATAAAATAGTATGAGCGATTTTAGATTTATGCATCCACTAGGGTTTGGATATTTTATTCGTGATAATTGTTTGTTTTCTAATTTTATTCGTGATAATTGTTTGTTTTCTAGTTCTTAGGATCTTCTGTTTTTTTTTCCTTTAATATCATCTTAACCAATTTGATTAAGTTACCTATTCATTTCTTTGTATCATCATATCAAGAATGGGAAAATCGCATAAAAAACCTTGAAAGTGGCACTTACTGACATTTTAAACTTTGAACTTTTTCGACTATCACTTTAAACATCCAAAGTGACAATTATATCACAATAAACCTTTAACTTAGCTAACTTGTACATTATTCAAAAAGTTGACTTGTAAAACAGGTAAACGTGATGATGTGTTAGTTTTTTTCGAAAATAATAATTATTTAATTAATAAAATAAACAAAAATTAAATAAAAATAAAAAAAAATTAAATAAAAAATAAGATAACTACAATAAAAATCAGAAAAATTAAATAAATATTAAAAATAAATTAAAAAAATCATAAAATTTAAAAAAAATTCAAAAAATCAAAACAAAATTAAATTAAAATAAGAAAATTAGAAAAATAAAAAATTAAACAAAAAATCAGTAAATTAAAAATTAAAAAATCATAATATTCTCTTTTAAATTACAAGATTTTTTTTAAATATATCATCTTTGACAATAACAATTTCAAACATATCAGTGATGACGATGGTGGTTTTTCACATAATCCTTATCGATGACATTTTTAACATATTCCTAACAATAGTTTCATCATTGACCTATCTCTAACGATCGTTTCATCTTTGACATATCTACTTTTTAAGTGATAAACATCATCATCGTTGACCTATCTATTGTTTCAAATAGTTGACAATAACAATTTCAAACATATCACTGATGATGATGGTGGTTTCTCATATAACCATTAACAATGACGTTTTTGACATATCTCTAACGATAGTTTCCGACATCATCATTAAAAACGATGTTTTCATAATCATCATTTAAAAAGTAGATATGTCAAAGATGAAACTATCGTTAGAGATAGGTCACGATGAAACTATCGTTAGGAATATGTCAAAAACGTCACTGATAATGATTATGTGAGAAACCACCATCGTCATCACTGATATGTTTGAATTGTTATTGTCAAAGATGATATATTTAAAAAAATCTTGTAATTTAAAAGAGAATATTATGATTTTTTTTAATTTTTAATTTTGTGATTTTTTTGTTTAATTTTCTATTTTTCTAATTTTCTATATATTTTTTTGATTTTTAAAATATTTTTTTTAATTTTATGATTTTTAATTTATTTTATAATACTTATTTAATTTTTTCTGATTTTTACTTTTAGTTATCTGATTTTTTGTTTAATTTTCTTATTTTTATTTAATTTTTGTTTATTTTATTAATTAAATAATAATTATTTTCGAAAAAAACTGACACATCATCAGGTTTACCTGTTTTACAGGTCAACTTTTTACTTGATTTATAAGTTAGACAAGTTAAAAGTTTATTGTGATACAATTGTCATTTTGGAGGTTTAAAATGATATAAATGTTATTAAGTGCCACTTTCAAAGTTTTTTATGCAATTTTTCTTATCAAGAAGTAAGAAACGTTAGCAGTAACAGTGTAGATATCTTTTCTGTGCCAACCCGTGGAGCTTGAGCCCAATTTAAACAGCTCCCCTTTATAGGGCCCAACATAACTTATAGAAATATTGTCTTACACATGAAGATATGTCATTTGGAAATAGAATCGATCAGGCCCATATGAGGCAATCAGTCCTCTTACGTTTCATTCTCTGATTGTAGAGATCATACTAAATTCTTTTGATTATAGATAATAATTATGTTGCAGAGTTCATCATGTCCGTCTTGCTCTTTGTGATTATAAAATTTCATTGTTGAAGAGACCACTTAGGAATTAGGATGTCGTCTTATCCTGATGTCTTAGGTTCACCAATTCTTGTGAAGTATTTTAGAGCTTATCATATCAAACTTGTTATTCTACCGAAAATCAACTTTTTTTTCCCGTTCAAATTCATTTTATTAAGTCCAAAAAGGAAAAGTTACAACGAGTAAAGATTTTATAATTCAGGCTTACACAAAATTACATAAAATAACATTTTAAGAGCAATCATTTGATCAGAATATATTACTTCAAAAGATCCAGTTCAAAAAGAAATGAATCGGGAAAATAGATAGAAAAAAAGAGATAAAATATGAATCAGTTATGCTGAAACTTAGGATTAAAACGGGATCATTACCGAAAATCAACTTTTTCCTATGTACATATATTTTCTATTCCTAGTGTATTATTTTAAAAGTTTTTCTAAAACTCTCTATAAAAACTTAATAGTTGTTGTCGTATTTTGTTGGAAGTTTATAGATAAAAAAACAAGAAATGTGATCACGGAATCTTTGAGTTGTACTTTTATTTGTAATCGCATCACCTAAAAAAAGTCACAACTATTAAATTCTTCAATGGGCCCCAGCCTCGACAACCCACACAAAAGATAGATGAACACGTCAGATTCGGACTTGTCAGAGTCTCGTGTCTGAGATCTATCTATGTATATGTACATCCCCGCAGATTCCATTTTGTGGTCCTCGAACTAACATCGTGGCCCACATCTCCACCGTCCGATTCTTCTTAATATTGATAGTAACAACAAAAACAAATGTTTTTATGATAAGATAAATAACCATTATTAACTCTCTCTCTCAAAAGCCAGTTTCCGCTCCGGACCGTCAAACACGGAGAAAGACGCAACACATGGCGACACCACATCTGACTTGTCTTTTTTTTGTTTGCATAGGTCTCCTGCTTATTTGACACGTCAGCGGAGACGACGAGAGCCGTTGATTGAACAAGAGGAGGAAGAAGAAGGGACGGCTGAGATTCCTTGACGCGAGAGCTCAGATAAAACGCTATCGGCGGATGGTGGTTTTAGCCCGATCGGTAGGGGTAGCCACGGTTTGCTGATCGCTTCTTTAACCACTTGATCTACCATTTCCTCGTCCTGACCCGACCCAAATACAACACCAACCCGACCCGGAAGTTTTTAATTTAATTTATTTAGTTATTTGACTTATTTCTAACGCAAAAATATACTACAGAATGTACTACACTTACCAGCTGAGTCAGCGGAGGAGTACTGAATGTCCCGGTTACAGGAGGTGAACTGAACGGTCTGGTTACCGGCGGTGTAACCGGACAACCCCATGCATTACCGTTCACCTGACACAACGAGAGTATATAATATCAATTAACGATTTAGCTAATCAATTCTAAATAACTAAATATACTCTTATAATTTGACGACTTGAACAATGACAATGTAGAGCCTTTGGATAATGCGAAACGACACATCCGTCTCTGTTTCCCAATTTTTTTGAAAAAATATATAGACATAGGAAATAAAATAAAATCTTGATTAAAATCTTTACTAAACCTTCAGCATTCCCAAAACCTCAAAACCGAGAGCTAATGGAGCATATTATAAGATACTCAATCTGTTTCATAATAAATGTTACTATAATATTTTTTTGTTACATAAAAAATGTCACTTTAGAATTCTAATGCAAATTGAAAAATTAATTGCAATCTTTATTGATTTCATAAATAATTTTATTTATTTCAAATATTATTGGTCAAACAGATGTAATTAATAATAAATTACACACTATTAATCACTTTTTTAATATGTGTAAAAATATCAAAATGACACTTATTAAGAAGAAACAGAGGAAATAAGAGATTAAACAATGAATTAATTCGTAGCTACTGACGTTTTCTTGTTGTAGTAAATCCAATGTTAAGCGAATAAGATGGCAAATCAATCATAAACGAAATAAACGAAGAATCGGACTAGACGGGTTAGTATTGGCTTAGTCGTTAATCCTCTATAAAACAACTGATTACCACCCTAGCGATTTCGTTGATTTTATTTTTTGTAGTAAATCTGAATTTTCTTCTTGTTACTCGAATCTTTTGACTTATATAAAGAGACACTAGAATGTTACCGTTGGATAAGGTGGTCTCCAATGCCACGGAGGTAGTTGACCGGAGGTCTGCAATGGCGGCGGCCACAATGGCGGAACTGCTCTAGGTGTAGTAGGCACATGAACACCGGGAAGACCCCAAACAGGATAAGCCATTACAGGACGGTGTTGCTGCTGAAAACCGTTATATTGCCGTTGGATTTGTCTATGGTTATGATCCTCCTTTGGAAGAATATTCCTCCTATGCATCCGAAATTTCTGTTCAAGAACTCAAAAAACCATATCACCAAAACTATCCGCAAAAACATACCCACAGTTTTGGAGTTAGTTAATTACCTGAAGGTGACTAGCTACATTGTGTCGAGTTAAGCCGTCTACTTTCATCAGTTCAAGGATCCGTGAAGGTATCGCTTGATCAACACCAAGTTGCTCTACCGCTTGCACAAACTTCTTGTGCAGCTCTTGAGTCCAATCCACCTGAAAAGCATAAAAAATAAAACTCATCAACAAGATCCTGAATCGTTTAGGCATTACAAAACGTTTGAAGAGAGACCTCTTACTCTTACCTTCTTTCGACTAGTTTTGTTACCAGACAAGTTCTTGATCCCGCTTGATTTATTATTATGTTTAGTAGTCTCGTTTTCTTTCTTCTGGAACTTAGCTGAATCTGTCTTCTGGCTTTTCACATCTCCGGTTTCACCTTCTTCTTTCTCTTCTTTGACAATCACATTGTCCTCATGATCTGTAGTGTCGACTGATTTGGATTCACCGATGTATTGATCTTCCGTATTCTCTTTCTCGGTGGAGGAGTTTATGTTCTCTTGACGATCACCACCGTCTAGTAGCCGTGAAACTTGTTTTAGTTGCGGTGTTGATGGAGCTGGATCTTTCTCATAAGTACTCATATTGGTATCAAGATGAAGCATCGAGACAACAGATTCTTTAACAGGCTTAAGTGACTCCGAAACATTAGTTCCTCCATCGTTAAATGCCTAAAACAACAAAAGATTGAGTACTATGTTGTATGTATCCATGCCAGATTTGAAACTTAGAGGATCATAGACATTTTTAGATTAACTTTAGTAAAAAAAATCGATAATTGGAAGCTATACAACTAGTGGTATAATAGTAGCTTTTTAAAAATCGGGGTCAAAGTCTAATGTTTTATCCGGTTGTGCCAAAAAGCGACATTGGATGTATATAAGAGAGCAAAAACTAATTGAACCTTATGAACGACATGCTGCCAAATGTTCTTTAGTTTCTCCGGTGAGAGCGGTTTCTGAAGGAACTCAACTGCACCAAGCTGGAAAACACTTGTCAATTCTCATCACATAACCAAACATTTTTTTCCATATAAGTTGTGGTCACATACCGCTATGCATTTCATTGTAGTTGTGATGCAATGATCGTTTGAAATCACTGTAAAAGACAAAAAGACAAATCCATGTTTCCAAAGATTTATTTTAATATTTTTTCTAGAAACTTAAAAGGTAACGGTTCACAAACATATAGTCGGAAGAAGGTCCTTGGCAGCTTCAAGAAACTTGAAACTCTCGTTCTCGTCACTAGTATTCACTTCGACGATTGCAATGTGGAAGCTCTCGGGGCTTTTGATAACCGCAGAGAGAGCTTCGGTTTCATCAGTGAACGTAGTAACTGCAAAGAAAGTTCCAAAAGTACAAAAAAATAATTGAATGCATAGTCTTTAACACTCAAAACATACAGTAGCATATTCAGAAAATAAAGGGTAAAGTCTCTGAGTTTTTTTTCAGATGCAATAATAGCTCTTTAGAAATCCCACAAATGTAATTATGTAAACTAACAAAACTCCAAAAGCATTACTGCACAACCTTTACTGTTTCTGTTTCCCACCTTTACTATAATCCATTATTACATATTAATATCAACTACTTTTATAATAATGCTGTAATATCCATTAAAATAGGCAATGAAGAACAAGAAAAAGTTATCGGTCACGGGACATGTAAGAACTAAAGTAACTCTCTTAACATTAAACTCGTATACTCAAAGTCTCACTCAAATGTTTGGCAAATATGATTTATTTATTTATCTATAGGTAACCATTAAATAATTAATATCCTTTTTCTAGTGGAACAAAAGCAAAAGTAAAATGTTAAAGAAAGAAGAAGCAGAGGAAAGTTAGTTGGCTCACCAATATAGTCCATGGACTCAAGCTCTGATCGTGTCTCGGCGGCTGATATGCCGTCGTCGTCGCCGCCGCCGTCGAGGAGAAGAACTCTAAGTCCCTTTGGAAAATTTTCCCATTTGGATAAATCTTTAGAGGTAAAGACCATAGCTGGTTTTGCATCGTTTTTGCGGCCAACACCGCCGCTTCTCTCCGCCGTCACTGTTGTCGCCGGTTGATTCTACGGGAACCAAACCACTGTCTAGATTTTGATCAATAAAAAAATGGAATAAGTGTGTTAGAGGAATAAGCATAGAAAAGTATAAAAGGTGTGTATTATTGATGAGATAAGAATAATTCAAGAGGATCTTGATTTTGTTATAAATAAAGAGTGGACCACCACTATGCCATGAAATCTAAAAAGCTTTGAATCATCATCTGAGAGTGAATATATATTTTAATAATTAGTTTAAGAACATGATTACATCTTAATTAGTTTTCAATCGTTGTTAACTCGTGCATGCAGTTTGTATATCTAATGATTAAACTGGTTTAACACAGACTAATGACAACCTAAGAAGGAGAAAGGCAAATCCCTCTAGAATTTAGCGAAATTGAGAGAAATACCCAGAGGAAAAAAAATTGTGATCAAATCAAAAAGTTGCACCTTTCTATTAAACATATTTAAAGAAAATTTCTTTTTTTCAAACCCATTATGCAGAAGAAGGAGAAGATCTCAAATCCAGTGTTTCCCAGATAAGAGATGCTCACATCACATGCAATGAACATATACTTTATCAAAAGAAAACACAAAGCTTGTAACTGAATAAAAAACAAACTTTTATAATCCAGAAGTCAAATTGAAATCAATAAACTAAGGCTAATTTTTTTCTTCTTCTAAGGTCTCTTCAAACCTGAGATTGTTTGTTGCAGATCTGCTTAAACCCCTTCCTCAAGCTCTTTCTCTCTGTCCTAAGTCACATTCAAAATTAAATCCTTTGGGTAGAAATGGTGACTTTTAGAGAGAGAGAGAAAAATGGATGAAGAGTTATAATAAGTTGGTGACTGGTGTTGTTATTGTCCTTGAGTTATACACAAGATATAAGGAATCAAAAAGTATCACTAAGGTAAAGGTTTTTTTTCACTAAAGATAAATGTTGATGAAAAAAACAGAATAAAGGTTAATATATCTTTGACTTTTTAAGTAAGATATAGTATAAGATTATTTTCCACTTAGTCGTTCCAAAAAAAAGATTATTTTCCTCTTAACAAAGAATAGAAAAGCTGGAAATCTCCTTATAATACCAATATCATTATATCCATATTAGTCCAAATTTAATTACAAGATAAGCATTTACCAGATTTTATCAAAAATTGCTCTGACTCCCTATCCCATGGTTGCAAGTTTGATTCATTTCTGGTTCCAAATCCCAAACTAATTCCATACATTTTAACTATAAAGATAAATAAAATTAGTTTTTCAGCTTTTTATAACCATTTTACACAATAAAAAGGGTTTAATGAATAAAAATTGAGAATTAAATCAAACTAATATACAAAAGATACCAAGTAAAAGTTTAAAGAAAATATACTCAAATTATAAATAAATTTAGGTAAAATAATTAAAACTGCAGACATAACAAATCTTTTTAAACAAAAGTCATTTGCTTATTACAGAACACACTCATATAACATCTCTTATATATTAACTGAAAACATTATAATATGTGATATATGAGATGTGTCATCAGTAAAATGATTTTTAGAATCATCAAAGATATAAGTTTGTCCATCAAAAATATATTATACTTCTCATTAAATTAACTAAAAACTAATTAGTAATCTAAAAAATATTTTTCATTCTTCTCTGATATAATAACGTTATAGAATTGTCTAATGTCACTACAAGAAAACAGTTATTTAGCGAGAGCTGATTTCGTGGCTATTTTCTCGTAAATGAAGTTTTACGAGTAAATAGCGACGAAACACAAAACGTCGTGCCACGTTCGTCGTAAGTCATATTTCCTCGCTAAAATCTCATAATTTTACGAGGAAATATTTTCTCATAAACACGAGCCTAAGTTTCCTCGTAAAAACCATGCTAAGATTTCCTCGTAAAAACCATGTTAAGATTTCCTCGTTAAAACCACATAAAGGCTTCCTCGTAATAGACTCGTAAAAATATTCTCGTAAAGTCCACGTGAATCTTTTCTCTTAAACTCCACGTGAATCTTTTCTCATAACCTTCTCGTAAGTATTCACTCGTAACTTCCAAGTAACCCTTTTCTCGTAAACGACACGCAAGATTTCATAGTTAATTCCACGTAAGAGTAGCGATGAATTTACTTCGAAACTTATTTTCTGCATTGAAAATTAATTATAATAAAATATTAAATAATTTATTTTTTATAAATACTTAAATTAAAATATAAGAAAATGAAAATATTTTATAAATATTTAAGTTTTAAATTATATTACAAGAACAAAAAAAATAAAAAGATCTAAGGGTTCTGTGAGTCATGGCGGTCTGGATCCGGAATGCCCAAATTTCTCCTTTTCTCTACTAACATCATCTCCAATTGCGGATTTCCAGCCGCTAAAGCGTCGAGGATAGTCTCCAGTGAATCCATTTGAGCTTGCGTCGTGCTCAAATTAAAACGCGTCGCGCTCAACTCCGAAAGCAGCTGAGCAGTCTCATCTTCCCGTTGCTGAGCATAAGACAAAGTCGCTCTTGGGACATCATTAACAGAACCAATCCCCAATGTACGTCCCTTTTTCTTAGGGATGACCTTGAAAAGAATAAATTTAAATGTTAGCCACTAATAAAAAAATAGATTTTAAACGAATTATAATAATTTAAATTTAAATTATACCTGCTCGTAGATCTCATCCACTTCAGTTGTGGATAACATGACGAGTATCCCATCGGGGGATTGTTGTGTCATCTGGGTTTGCCACTCTTCATCCCGAGCAACAATATCGTTGTAGATTTGCTCGGGCCTACGATCTACAAATTGCCCAACCTTGTTCTTGTGGGTCCTCTCGTAAATTTCCTTAAGAGACGGTAGAACTCCCGTCTCTTTGGCCTTTTAAAATTTTAGAAAATAATTAATATATAAATTAAAATAGATATAATAAAGAATTGACTTAATTTAAATATTTACCATTCTTAGATGGACACCAGCGTATGGTTTTTGACCCAAAGAGTGAAGCATCGGCGTGTTCCCATGCTCGTCTTTCGTCAGACGGGAAGAGGAGAAGCTGTTGGAGACTCTGATCGACGATGGCAAGTTCCAATAACGGATGAGGCCATCCCACACGTCCGTTGTGAGCTCAGCGGGTTTCCCTTGCTCATAACCGTCTACCAGGTAATCGTCCTTCCAGTTAGACACCGTGTCCAACAATCGGGCTTTTACCTTCTTGATAAAACCTCGTTTCACTTTCTCGTTCACTCCGATGGACCAACGCCATTTTTGATGTACAACAAAAAAATATTAGTTTAACAATTAGTCTAAAAATATTTAAAAAATCTTAATAATTAAAAAAAAATATTAATCATTAATTTACCGCGAACATTTTGAACCACGTCTTTCGGACGTGGTTCGGCGTCGTCTTCCAGTTCGGATGTGCCTCAGGAAATAACTTTTGATCACCTCGGTTACGCTCCGAGCTACACGGCTATCAACCCAAAACCTGAATTAAACAAAAACTTATTAAATTAAATTATTAAATATTTGAATGTTGTTTTAAATAAAAATATTTATAAATATGAAACGTATCAGAAAGTGCCTTCCGATTGGTTAGGGTCTATAACTGGTAAACCATCTCAGCTTGGCTGAGCGAGAAGGTCCTCGACGGTGTAGGTAGCATTAGGAGCCGTCAGTGAGACCTGCAAGTCGGGATGAACACCGGCTGCTTCCGCATGAGAAGGAGGAGGAGGCTTGTCATCCTGAGGAGCAAATGGAGGAACGAGTGGTGGTGCAGCAAAAGGAGCCGATATCGAGAATTTCTGAGAAGACTGAGTGTCGGGAACAGCATCCGGACACGAAGAGCCGGGAGCTGAAGATGATGCGCCTATATGAGTACTAAGCTCGGAAAACATGTTTCTGTAATGAATCGCGTTCTTAAGCTTATTAGCTCTAACCATCTATAAAAATAATTCAAAATATTAATCATTTAAAAATATAAATATATTACTAACCACCTAGAAACATTTTAAGTTACGGCCAAATAAGCTAAATTACCTAAACTAACCACCTAAACTAATTACCTAACTATCTGGAGAGGAAGTAGAGAGAATACCTTAAGAGGAGATAGAGAGGATGTTGCTACAAATGAGAGAGTGGTCTGCGTCGAGTTTATATAGAGGATTAACATTACTCGTAAACTCCTCGTAAGTTTACGAGGAATTACTGAGGCCCGCGTTTTTATTCCTCGTGATTTCCTCGTAAATTTACGAGAAAATACCTAGGCCCGTATTTTGGATTACGAGGATTTTACGAGGCCCGCTATTTCAGCCCACGAGGATTTTACGAGGAAAGGTAACCGACATTTTCTTGTAACGTTCTCGTTAATTAACGAGGTAATAACATGACCCGTGTTTCGGCCCACGACGAATTAACGAGGAAACGTTTTAAGAGGAAATGCTGAGGCCCGTGTTTTTATGTTACGAGGATTTTACGAGGAAACTTTTCTGAATCCCTACAAAATGAAACCCCAAACCCCAACTTTCTTAACTTATAACATATATCTCTACTTCTTTCTAAACCTAAATCTCTACTTCTTCATAAACACTTAAATACACAATTTTTTTTGTCAAACCAATAACTTCTTAAATTTTTATAATCAAACAAACTAACACACATTCATTAAATCTTAAAAATCAAAATAAAAATACATCATCATTCAGAAACATCATTTTCGTCATCACTAGAAACATCATCATCTTCATTAAACTCGTTTTCAACAGCTTCATTTGTGATATCGTCGGAAAAATCTTTGGGAAAATCTTCGAATTCACGATTATGCGGATCGATGAGAAGGATGTCATCAACTTGTTGATCAGGTTCCTTGACTCCATTGGTGTGTTCTTCTTGTAAAGGTGGTTCTTCTCCAGCGATTATGCGTCCACGTGGTGTAATTTTGATAACAGATAACCAATTTATCCCTGAGGTTGTCAATCGAGGATATGGAACGAAGCAAACTTGATCTGCTTGCGAAGCTAATATGTAAGGCTCGAATTTGTTGTATCTTCGTCCACCATTGACATCAACCACACCGAATTTGTTAACCCGAACACCTCTATTGACGACGGGGTCGAACCAATCACACTTGAAGAGGACACACTTCAGCTTCAATAACCCTGGGAATTCAACTTCAATAATCTCCTGCAAGATCCCATAGAAATCTGTTTCGCCTTTCACACATATTCCATAATTACTTGTCACCCGGTGTTTACCATACTCATATGTATGAAAACTATAGTCTCATGGTGAAATACATCGGTGATGTCGTAACCTTTGCAACTGGACCTTGAATTAATTCGTGAAACCATACGGGATAATCTGGATCGTCATAATCAACCTGCATGTAATAAAAATAAAAATTATCACTTTGAAATTAATCGTACCGAATGTTGAAAATTAAGAGAATGTTATAATACATGTTTCCTCAACCACTTAATAAAGTGTTGATATTTCCTTTTGTCTACCTCACTTGTGGATATATCCGGGATTGCTTCTTCGACTTGAGTAACAAATTGGCTGTGAATTTTTTTGTTAATTAATCAATTCCAAAAAATATATTTATGTGTTTATAGTTATAAGTTTAATTACCTTTCAAAATAGTGCATCAATTCATGCTCTCAATTGAGAAGTATGTATATGTGTGCACTATGGAGGTCTTTATCATTCACCCACCAAACCTCTTTTAATTTCCACCAACTCGTCCAATTTGGCAAACAATATCTGGAACATCATTTTTCATATATGTCGGCACAACACCACCATCATCATACCTTCTTGGAGCTCGTTTTCCGGTACGTACTTTCGGTGCAAAGTAGTATGGTGTGAAGTGTGATGTTTCTTCCGTCAAACTTCTGGCAACTATAGAACCTTCAACTCTTGCGAGGTTTTTTGCTTTTCCTTTCAAAGTTTTCATGGCTCGCTCATACTGATACATCCATCTGTAATATACAGGTCCTCGAAACAATGCCTCATACGGGAGGTGAACAACTAGATGCTCCATGTCGTCAAAAAATGTTGGCGGAAATATTTTCTCCAAGTTGCACAGTAAGATGAGAATGTTCTCATGAAGTTGTTGAACGACATCCTCTTTAAGAGTGTGCGCGCACAGATCCCTAAAAATGCTCTAATTCCTTGCATATTTCAAAATTTACAGATATTAGTAGTCAAAATGTGTATATAAATAAAGAAATTAAGTAAAGCATGTGTTTAAATTTACCTGCAACTGCTTCATGTACTTTTGTTGGAAGTAGTTCCGCAAAAGCAAAAGGAAGTAGTCATTGCATAAAAACATGATAATCATGACTCTTCATCCCTGAGAACTTTTGACCATTTTCAATACATCTATAAAGATTTGAAACATACCTATCAGGAAACTTCACTTCTGATGCCACCCAGTTGAACAACACCGACTTCTGTTCTAATGACATCGGAACTGGGACTTGTCCATTGCTTTTAATATGTAACTCACTTCTCGAGCAGATACCAGGTAAGTCCAACCTCGATTTTATGTTGTCTTTTGTCTTTCCTGAGACATTCAATATTGTGTTGAGGATGTTCTCAAAAAAATTCTTCTCTATATGTATAACATCGAGGTTGTGACGCAAAAGAAGATCCTTCCAATATGGCAATTCCCAAAATATACTCTTCTTCTGCTAGTTGTGCTGAATTCCGTAATAATCAGAAATGGTTTCTAGAGCACCGTAGTAATCGATTTGCGCTTCGATTTGTTCTCCAGTTACATATGGAGGAGGAGTGTCTCTCACAACCCTTTTGTGCCTGAACAATATTTTGTTTCTTCTGTGCGGTTGGTGAATGGGAAGAAATCGACGGTGACAATCGAACCAACTTGTCTTCCTACCACTATTCAACTGAAACGCATCTGTCATTCCATTACAATATGGACAAGATAATCTCTCATGTGTAGTCCATCCAAACAACATCCCATATACAGAAAAATCACTTAATAAATTTTTGTACAATATTTATTTCGTGCAAGTCGCGGATTATTTGGTAGTTAGTGTAAAAATGTTTTATTTGCATATGAGTTTGAACCTCTTTTGATACAAAGAATTAATATTAAGATCATATTTTTTTAAAACTTCATATCTTAAAAGAATTATAGATCTTGGTCCTGAAAATTGTGCTTATCAACCAAAAACTAAACCTTACCTGCAAAAAAACACATACACAAACTAGATTTTCCATTAAAATTTATACATTCTATCAATCCAAAAACTAAAAAGAATTTTGTTTTCCTGGTGACATATACTTAAAGAAAAAAAGATTTGTAATCTCCTCGGACTATGTATCCGAATTAGGTTAAATTAATTTTGTCTCCATAAACATTTGTTTGCATGGTGAAATATAATTGAAACAATATATTTCTTAGATCTTGACTTTTATTTGATGTCTTTACATGTTTGGAAGCAGTATATATCAATATATAAAAAATCAATATAAGGTAGGGAAAACCTTTTTACGGAAGGTTCAATCTTTCAAACTCATTGCGCAACTTTTATGATGACAACAATTGAATTTAACCAAACATCATCTTTCCTTTTAATTATTCAGTCTCACTTATATACTTCAACTTACAAAAGGATGCATTTCAAATATTAAATTCAAATTACGCGAAGGCTGGTTTCGTGTTTATCGTATAGTATTGTCCTTATTGTATTAATTGACTGTTAAGTATCACTACAAAAACATTGGTTGTTGTCGTCCGGCAGATACACCAACCAATCAAAACGTAAGTTTCTTTTTTTTTCTGTAACGGCAATCGAAAAAACTATACTTTGACCATATCAAATTGTGATTCTTATGTTTAAAAAGGGAGAGTAAAGCTCATCATCATTACTGCGGTTTCTTTGTCTTTGTTTAATATTTTATCAAACCCTCGATTTGTTTTATATATAAATAATTTTAAAATATCTTTTCAAATATAAATGATTAAAATATATTTTTTTTGTCAAATACTTCTATCCGTTTCTGTTTAGAAAAAAAGAGAGAGTACATTTTCACAATATAAAGTTTAACTAGAGCTGGACCCGCTCGGTGTTAATTTAAAAAGAGAGAGTACATTTCACTATTGCGTGATCTTTTTTACTCATTTGAATGAGAACTGCTTTTGCTTGTTTGTTTGTTTGTTCCACCGCATAATATTTTTAGTTTTTTCTTTGAGCATAATTTGTTAATTATTCGAGCTCCATTATATTCCTTTTTAATCGTATCTCCTTACACGAAAAAGGAAGCGAAATAGGTGAAGAACTGCTCTTAGGCTGTTAGGCAAGTGATTAATTTTACTTTAACCCAAAATGGTCAGTAAGTTCACAAAATTCCAAGTTTCTATGTAATGTAAAATTATACAAACCTAGATAAAAGGGCACTTGTCTAACATGTCTGACCAAATTAATCCAGCGATTAATCAAATGTTTAGCATTTGTACAACACGTCTTAGATTTTATTTCAAAATATGAACAGTATAAAAATTAATAAACGCTGATGTTTTGGAGATCTTCAGATGCAAGATATATAATATGTTTGCAGTTTAATATATTATGTAATATTATTTTTGTATTTCCAAATATTGTAAAAGTTGAATTTATTTGTCGTAAATAAAAATAAAATATGTAATTTAAGCACTTTTTAATAATGATGAAATAGAAAGAGACATTTCTGTCGCAAAAAGAAAAAGAAACTAGTCGACCTTATATTGAAACGAGCATGTACATAAAGGACCAATCGAGGTAAGTTGTAACACATATTATTTAATTGAGCTAAAAATAGAAATGAAACAAAAACCATTTATATGAGCCTCTGATAAATAAAAACAAAGGTGAGGAAAACTAATAGCACACAGTTATTGTGCCCACAGTTTGGCCTCATTTTCAAATGTGGTTTCTGTAACTTTTTGTGTGGTTGGTAAACTGGTTTTGTAACTTAAGATCATAATCTATATACAAATGCAAAAAAAAACTTACAACCCATAATATAATAAGGAGAAATTGTAAAAAATACCACTTTCCTTGTACCACTTTTTAAAAATATTTTAATCACTTTTACCTTTGTTTTTAAGAGGAAAAAACACGTTTATAACTTTTGGGTTAATTAATCTAAAACTTAGGATTTAGAATTAATGGTGATGTAGGGTGGAGGTAGATGAATATAAAATTTAGAATTCTAAATAATTTTTTAAAAAATTACCTCTTAAAAAGTGATTTTTTGAAATTATCTCTTTAATGAATGTAAAAATGAAAAGTGATACAACAAAAATGATAAATTTGAAATTTTCCCTATAATAAGTTACTTTGTGATTTTGCAATAGTTGTGCTTATTATATTTGATTAATAATTTTCTAATCATATTAAGCAGTTTGATATGATTATAGTTTTGGTTTGACCAGATGCGGTTTTGAAAAAAAACGGGAGAAGCCGGTGCTTCCGGCCGCCACTAAAATATTACTAATACCGGCCGCATATTGACATAAGTTATTTTGTAGTTCAAGTGGTAATGCTGAGTAATCATGTAGAGGAGGTGGTGAGTTTAACTATATTATTGACATTGTTTTTTTTTCATAAAAAAATGAAAATAATTGACCACATATTTTAGATCTGCTTCCAGCCCAATAATTATTAGGGCCGGCTCTGGAAGCAGATCTAATATATATATATATATATATATGTATATATATATATCAGTCGGTATTACTGATTTCAGTTTGAATTAGAGATATTAATCAAACATACTTATAGCGGAAATAATTAAGTTTTTATTCAAATTTACTATATAAAAAAAAATAATTTTTACTGTTGGTTCAAAAAATGTTTAGGTACCCAAGATAGTATAGGTTTTGTTCGGGTTAGATGTTAATCAAAAGTTGTTGGATTATACGTATTAAACACACCTAATAAAAATGTATTGTATAAAAGAAGAAGTGATAAGAAAATTTTGAGAATCAAACAAGGATATATATATATATAAGTACTCTTTATGTTTTATATGGAACATGAAACGGACAACTAATATTTGTCAAAATTTCTGTTTGCATACATATATATATATATAATTGAATGAAGTTGAGTCTTTTTAGGTGTCCCAATGCTCCATAGTCTCTTCTCTTTTAGTTTTAGCCACATATTTTTTCAACTCGCCTTTTATAGTCTTACGTGGAGATGATACGTTTCTATCTCACTGGGTAAGAAACTGAATCTGAAATCTCTTACGTTACTATGAGACTGAAACAATCTTTTTTTTCTTGGTAAAAATGAGATTGAAACAATTGCTCCTGTTTTTTTGTAAAGTAGTTAGTAGTACATGTGGAATCATTCAATTTTATTAGTCCGACACAAGATAAACTTAAGATCGTGGTCGTGAAAACGCTTTTTATTATTTCACGTGTCTTGCTATCTATATAAAAGCGTTCTTTTAGATCATGAGGGTATTCTAATGTTATTATTGTATTAGTGCTTTTGGGCCGATACTACTCCCTTTTGGTTGTCTACCAAACTACCATGTTGATCCGTTTTTATTTTCGAATGGTAAAAAACCGTACTACACCGCACCATTATAAATAATATCAAAAATCTTTATATATGTATATCTTCATGTTTGAGGATCATCTTCATGTTTGAGGATCATCTTCATGTTTGAAGACTGACATATAAATCATGTTAATGCGATTCCAATTATGATTGCCCACTAAACTTCAATTTAAGTTCCAAACATTAGTTAGACGAATTAGGTACAAAACTATAAGCCAAATTTGTATTCTTAAAATGTGTATCAAATTAGGTTTAAATATGTATAATTATTAGTTTCTGTATATTTTTTATTAGTGCGTGATGCATACATGTATGATGATAAGTCATTAGACAAAAGGTGACCCATGACAACTATGGCTTTGTTCCAAAACAGTAATATCCATTCACGTACAACTTATATACCGACGTCTGCATCCCTTTTTTCTTGCAACAATGTCAATAATGAACTTATTATTGTTTTTTTTTGTTTCATCGATTTATATTTAAAATCGACCCTATTCTCGAACCCTCTAAAGAGCTTAACCGATCATATAAATTCATATGATTTGAAAATAATATTCATAGAGCAATTTTTTTCTTTTGTATATTGTTTCGTGTAATCATTTTTATTTGTAAAGAACTAATTATTGGTTTGTTTTTGTAAGATCACATCATACATAACAAAACAAACGTTCAAGGACAACTATCTTGCAAAAAAAACACATGGAACTATTTTTTGTTCCTTCAAAGTACAAAAAAAAAACATAAATGCACATTTTGGTCTTAATCATCTATAATGTAATTCAACTTTTGACCCCTTTCTTTCATGAAAATTCTGATTCCTTAAATAAGTATTTTCCAGGTGTCATAAAATAGCTCCACACTTCCAGCTTAAAAACTTCACCTGATAAAATACCAAAAAAAAACAATCTCAAATTCATACTCAAAACACTTTGAAACAAAGGGTTTAAATTATAGTAACCAAAAAATGCATTGTGGGCTTAATTGAACTTAATGAAACACTGTGGTTAAATCCAATAAATATGTAAAAAAACTTACAAGGAGTGCAGAAAGCAATACCTGAGTTTCTTTACTCTTCTTCACTACTATCAGCAGACGATGACTGGCTCTTGCTGTTTCCATCATCGCCGGCGACCCAGTACTGTTTAACGGCGTAAAGAATCTTCTCCGGAACGAGAGGACCATCTTCATGATCCATCAACTTAGTGTCCCATCTCATTCCATTAGCAATCTTCCTCACATCGTTCAAAACATCAACCTCATCCCTGATAATCACAATCCCTTCCGGCCGTAAGATCCGATCCATTTCAAGAAGAATGTCCTCAATCTTGCAGCTGTCAAATGAAAACAAACCATTCATCAGCAGTTATCACCGAGATTTCTCAGAAAGTTCTTAGTGTTTTATTGTTTAAGTGTAGGCATGGGCAAAAAATCCAAAATCCTAAATGCGATTGTGAACCGAACTTGATCCAAAAAACGAATCCGTATACGATCCGAATTGCAAAAACATCCGCATTGATCTTGTAGGATGGTATAAAATGTATCTAAACCCGAAATGTTATTAACCAAATCTTGGGTAGTCTGAATAACCCAAAAAAACTCGATCAGGAAGTCCAAATTAGTATCCGAAGAAGTATTCATAAACTAAGTAAATATCTCAAATACTAATTATATGTTTATTTTGATATGATATCTAAAAGTACCAAAATGGATCTTAGATAGTGTTATAAAATATACTGAATCCGAAGTATTTTTAACCAAACCCGACCAGAACATATATAAAACTCAAATGTGGCCTAATCGAAAATCCCCAAAACTCAATCTGAACCCAAACGTACATGCCTAATCAAGTGTTGCTAATTCTCAAAAGTATGTGTAGCTTTTGGATCAAGTTAAGAAGAAGGTAATTCTCCGAAAGTTCTTAGCTTTAGGGTTTATAATCTTTACCTGTGCTGATACATGCTGAAGACACCATTAGCGTGGATGAAATCATATGTTCTTGGATAAGTTGAAAACCCTTCACACCTGCAAGATTTCAAAAAGCAAAGATCTTAAAAATTGCTTGTTTATGAACTCTAGAGATTACCATTAATAGTAATGTAGAGAGTTCATACCAGTCATGATAGATACCAATGAGACCTCTCTCAAAGACAACACTCAACGTGTTCTTTGTAATGGTTGGAACCACATTCATAACCCAAGACTTAGGAGACTCTAGCGCAGCAGCGAATCCACCAAGATCAGCATTCATATCCATCACGTTACGGTACCTAGTGGAACCAATCAGGCTATTGATTCTCTTGTATCGTGCCACACGCTTCTTCCATAGTTTGATATCTTCTTGGTACGTTTCTCCGTCAACGCCACTAACCAAACCTTTAGAGATACTCGGAGGCAGTGCGAGTAGCCTCTCAGGGAACTTCTTCAGCTTTCCTCCAGCGACTTCTTCTTCACTTGATACTTTAGGGAACGGTGTTACACAAGTTTCAATCTCCTTGTACCAGACATCATCAGTGTCCTTTCTCTTACATGAGTTAACTGGTGTTGACCTATCACATGACCTATCGTTTATCTTCTTTCTGAAAATGGCAGTGTCACCTCTCTCATACTTCTTCTCCCAGCATAAAGACTCTGCGATGTCTTCTATTCTCTTTTGCTCGGCTTTGAGGTCTGCTTTAGTACGGTTCCACGTCTTGTAATAGGTCTTCCAGTTGATGGGAGGTCCTGACAAGACCCAGTAACCTCCTGGTCTCAAGACTCTGTCAACCTCCATTAAGTAGGTTCCCTCTGTCCAAGCAATCAAGAAGCAAAGACAACAACACTATGAGTTATTAAAACTGTGAATATGTTCCTGTTTTGCTGGTGATAGTTACCGTTTGCAGTCCATGGTATCAAGCATCGAGAGCATTGAGCCATATCAAAGGCTCTTGGAGGATAAGGAAGAAGAATAGATCCAAGAACAGCTATAATGGCTGGAACACCTCTCTCAAGAGCAAACTGTACTTGTGCTTCATGGTTGTCCCTTGGCGCAAACGACATAGTCAAAACATTCCTCTTAAGCATATAAGCACCCCAGCTTGCAACCTAGAAGATTGGAAAAAATCAGAATCAAGAAATGAAATGAAAACAAGATCTTGATGAACATGAACATACCCCACATCCAGTGTCCAATGCGGTTCTAACAGATCCATCTTTGATTGGGATAACAGAAGCAAGCTCATCAATATAAGCATCTGCACCTTGAGGAAACATAGTTCCTCCACCAGGGAACTTAAACACACTTCCTTGATACTGAACCCAGTTCTGACCAGCCTTCTCAACAGTCAAGCTCTTGAAAGGAGCATTAGCATAATGAACATAATCTCTACTTTTAGGCCAAGGGAAAGGAGTCATATAACCCTTAGGAGCTGGAACAAGACAACGCAGTTTCTCATTCTGAGGAGGACAATGTCTCTCTCTGTAGATCATGTTCTCTCTAGGGAACTTCATGGCCCTGTCTTGCTCTTGACAAGGAGTGTAGTCCTTGAGCTTCACATCACAGGGCTTGAAAGAAACTGGTTTAGGATCAGCTAATCTTTCAGGGATCTTGACTGTGTTGTGATGAGGTTTAAAGTCAAGGTCAGTGACAATATCAGCGCATTGAGCTTGCTTTGTGATCTCCATAGCTATGCTGTCTCCTTTACCAAACCCACTCTTTTGCCATGCTCCAAGAAGGTAGAAGAAACAGCATAGACCAACCACAAGGATTAGAGATAGTGAGCTTCTCGATCTTGGTGGGTTATGCTTAGAACCCATTGAACTCTCTCCTGAAGCATTTAAACAACAAATCTCAGTAAAACACAACAATCAAGATCTGATACCAAGTTCAAACTAAACTCATGTGAAATAGAAAAACCTAGACTTTATCAACTTAAAGAATGGAATAGGTTTAAAGCTCTAACTTTAGCAACTAAAATCAAAAACCCAGAAGGGATCTAATTGAAAAAAGATGAGCTTTAGAGCTACCTGGTTGATTTAGATCTTGTTGCAGAGAGAAACGCAAAATCTCTATGCCCTTTCTTCAGATCTCTTGTTTTGGCTGCTCTGTGTTCAGTGATGAGCTAGCAGAAAGTATAAAGCACTGAGTGTGACAGGGAGAGAAGTCACTAAAATAATGATATGTCTTCTTCCTCTTTCACTAATTGAGATTTGATCCAACTTGATATAGGCGCGTTCGATTAAATCTATTTGAAAAGATATGGTTAAGAAAATAATTGAATTAAATGCTGATCTTAACAATATTATTACAATACTAGACATAGATTTAGATCTAGTCTTGCACATGCATCCATATGTTTTTTTTTTTTTTTTTGAAAAGAGCATCCATATGTTTTTTTTTTCTCAACCCCCTTTGTGTGCGTTTTGTTTGTTAAACTATATACTTTTCTCCTTTTTAATAATATTTTAATTGGTTTCACCATTATTGGAAAAGAAAAAAAAAAACCTTGGAGATTGTAGTGTACATAGCAAACCTTTTTGTTTAAAATATTAAAAAGATCAAAACCTTATTGCAAAACTTTTGCATAAACACCATACTTTTGAACCGCGTAATCTTTAATATTCTGCAATTAAAAAAAGGCATACGAGTGAAGGATCTTGTCGTCCCAAGTGGTCCTTTTAAGACAGTTGACGATTCTCCTTGCTTTCGATCTCCCACCGACACTTATTACATCTCCATGGTTACTTAACCGGCCACCGTCAAAAACCGAGTTAAATCGGTTTAATGCTAAACAATATTGATTGGAAGGTCTTGACTCTCGAGAGAAGCTCAAAACCTCAAGAAAACACCTACTTGATCTGGCCTTCTTATTATTATTACTATATCCGACGTTGTAAAGCATTAGAGAGCTTCCATAACTAACAAACCCACGAATAATTATCAAACATTGCAAATAACTTACACCAACCGAGTTAACCAATGTGGCACAATGCCATCAATTTGTTAATAAACGAGGCGAAGTTATGAATTTATAACCCAACGATAAATCTTAATGGTTAAAACTTCTACAACACGTAATAAGAATATAAAAAATAATTTCATAATCATTAAAAAGGTCGATAGACTATAATCCATATAAAGTCTTTGATTACTACTATAAATGATGTTCTCTATAAATAAACCAGTACAATATCACGGTTAGTGATGACCAATGCACATGGACCCTTGACAGATAATGTATGAAAAGGTCCAATTTGTCTTAAATACTTAGCAGTAATTTTATCATTGAACTTGTTTTTAATCCACTGGATTTATAACAAGGCTTCGTGTGTTTTGTCAGTAAGTCTTTACGAGTCCAGAGATGAAAAGTAAGGTAAAAATTTGGTTTCATACAAGGCACCACCATCAATTTAGGAATATCATACTAAAAATTAAATGAAATGTTAGACTTGTTAACAATCAACAGTCGAGAACAAGGACAGTATCACTATTAAGTCATGTTTTGATGAAATAAATAGAGATCTCACATACAAAACTGTGACTGAAAAAATGTAAAGATTTGAGAGGTGGTTGGCTTTCAGGCGGTGTAAGCGCTCTTCGCGTTCCTGTCCAGCTTCTTTGCATCCTCCTGAAGGAAAACCAACCAATACAGATAAACAACACACAGTAGGAGATCAAGAGAATTGTGTTCATTTTAAAGTAGCATCAAGAGACGAAGCTTTCTTCTTACATGGATGATGAAACCAATGCTGTTGTTGTAATCAAGGAACTCCTTCCATTGTCTCCCAATGCTCACCTGAAACATTAAAGAAGATGAAATTTTCATGTCTTTTCAGACTGAGAGAGATAAGAGTTTGATGGGGAATTTTTTGTTGAGAAGTTGTCTTTTACCTGAGCAGCTTCGTTGGAAGCGTTTTTAGTCCAAATGGATATCCTTTCTTGCTTTGCTCTAACGTTAACAACAGCTCCACAGATTTCATCTCCGTGGTCAAACTGTTCTCCAATCAACGCAAGCAACTACAGTGAAAACAAAAGAAAACCCGATTAGAATCGACTGGATGGTGAAACAAGAATTATGTGACAAGTAAAAAAAGGAAGACGCATACGGTGTAAAGCAAGGGCTTATCAGACTTCTCCCTAGAGAAGTTCATAGTCCATTTGCCTCCGTTGGCACAGATAGGATCCTCCCACTTAGGTTCAATATTGTGTTTGAAACAGTACAAGTCAGCTCCGTTAGCTAGCTTGCTCGGATGCCGAATGTTATTGTACAAACTGCAAATCAAAGTAAATGTTACATAATAAGTCAATAGAACGACATACACGTTCATTGATCCCATTGAGAGAGAGGCTCAAAACCAAAGAGAACACAAGAAAGTATATATATATATACACGACAATACAAAGTAACTATTTGCTCATCTTGTGTTACCAAAAAAGAAAAATACTAAGAGTGATGAATTCAAAAACTGCTCTCTTTCTCACACTAATTGCTTTTCTACTCAATTTTTCGGCATTATTATTACACCACAAATCTCTAAGGCCTTCTATAACAAATGAAAAGGTAAGGCACTAATGTAACTCTGTTTCAATGTTTTAGATCTTGTGAAGCAAACAACTGAACAAATAACTGAAAGTCTAAAGGTCTAAAACATTGATTTAGATCGAACAGAAAATCTTAGCTATCTTCTGTTACCCGCAAAAATACTAAGAGTGTCTCGTTCTCACACTAACTTTTGTTCTACTACTCCACAAGTCCCTAAGGTCTCTCTAACAAGAGAAAAAGTAAGGCACTATTGTAACTTTGGTTCAATGTTAAGCTCTTGGGAGACAAACACTGAAGTTTTGAAGGTCTAAATACTAATTTTAGACCCAACAGAAGATCTTAGCTATCTTTTTTTCAAACACCAAACAAGCAATTCTTCATGGGATCTAAACCCACCAACAAAGAACATAACTTTCCTCTGAGAAATCGAACTCTGAACAACACCCAGACTGTAGAATTACTGTAAGAAACGAAACGATTCTAATAAAGGAACCAACCTCCAGAACTCCTCGGCGGTGGAGAAGGTGAAGACGGATCGCAAGGAGCTTCCCCAAGTCGTCTGCTTTGATTTAACAGAAGGGTTATCGAACCAGAAGGTCCACGAATGCTCCAACGGATGCGATTCTGGAACCGCGGATTTGCCCGATTCGTCTACGATCTCTCCTTCCTCATCAGCATCGTCGCCTTCCTCATGGTATCGATCAATCGGGTGCTCTACATAATTGGGCTTCTCTTCTTCCGTAGCAGCAACATTAGACTTGAGAGTGTCTTCTACCGCCATCGTCTCTCCGTTCTTCTCTTCTCCGAACGGTGTACTTCTTCTTTTGTATAGGGTTAGTTAATACACGACGTCGTCGTTTTCTTCGCAAGAGACAGTTGTATGCATATTGGGCCAACGATATATGAAAGATACTCTTAATAGGCCTTCTATATTGGGCTTTCACTTGTTCGGTTTATTAATTTGATTCTTTACTCTCGGTTTAGGCGATGCAGTGAGTAGCATAAGAACAGTAGCATCTTTCTGCGCAGTAATGGGTTTATACCAAAAGAAATGTGACGGACCGAAGAGGCAAGTTTTTTTTTTTTTTTTTTTTTTTTTTTTTTTTTTTTTGCTAAGCAGGAGGTTCTGGGCCTTAGGCCCATAATCCCCCAGTCGCTGGCAAGCCCGCATTTAAATCCCAATGGCCAACGTAGGTTGAACCTGCGGGGAGCGTATTGGGGTTGTCCCCTCAACTACCACTAGGCCAACTTGGTTGGTTAAGAGGCAAGTTTTGTAAGGCCCATAATCCCCCAGTCGCTGGCAAGCCCGCATTTAAATCCCAATGGCCAACGTAGGTTGAACCTGTGGGGAGCGTATTGGGGTTGTCCCCTCAACTATCACTAGGCCAACTTGGTTGGTTAAGAGGCAAGTTTTGTTCGGTTAGGTCTTAAGATCGGTATCTTTCTTTCTTTTTTAATCTACTGGGTCAATGATGTATGTTACATCATCGGTGCCTTATTGGTTCACCAAGGGAGAGGCCACATTTGGTGAAGTCTTTTTGAGGTAAGAGGAGACCCAGAAAACAAATCCCGGTTTAATTAGGAACGGGTTTGGTTCAATTAGTGTAAAATGTTAATAAACAGACAACCTCTTCACTTGAAACACGACGATGCATACAAAAGTTTCCCACTTTTACCATTTTGAGTTTCGAAACTTTGCGACTCACAAACCGAGAGAGACAAGCACCCAGGATCCTGCCATAGCCTGTACAGATCTCCATCCTCAAACATAAACACTAAGCATGCCACCAGGTTCTAAGAAGAGGAAAGCTGCTAAGAAACAGCAGGAACAACAAGAAGCATCTTCTACTCAAATCAATCTCAATCCCAACTACCAAGGTTAAATTATTCCAACTACCTACCAATTATTTGAACACAAACTCAACTACCTACCTTGTCTTTTGTCCTTTTGTTGCATGTCTGTTGTATCTTAGTTATTCACTCTCACGCACGTTTAGGCCACCTTTCTTGTCTGTTGAGTTAGGCTCTATTCTCTACTAGGGATTCTTCAAAGTTTGGATTTTTATTCTTGTTGTGTTCATTGATCCAAACCAGTGGATGGTTTTGTGTGCCAGATTCACCATTTTGATTGCAAGTTTATATCTTTTTTTTTTGTTGGTTCTTTGACACTCTGATGATTTTGATGTATAGCTCTTCTAGTTTGGTCTTCTAAGGCTTGACTCTCTATATTGTAGATTTGACTTCAACAGTCAGAAGAGTCGCTCTTATCTTGTTATTTTTTTACTCTTCGTTTGTCTCTGAATAGATTTGTTAAACCGGTTGTGTTAGAATTGAGGAGCCAAGACGAAAGGGAGAGAGTTGATGGTCCTAAATTGGATACTGATGAGCGCATAGAGATCACTGATTCAAGATGTTCATGACAAGAGCTCTACCAGCAGCAGCAGTTCAGATGATGAATCCCATAAAGTCAAGAGGATAGATGTCAAGGACGAGACTGGTGAATCTCTTTCTGAAGTTGTTACTGTGGCTAATCAACCTGTTCCAGTTGCTGGTGATGCTGAGGGTTCTACTGCTATTGTGATTGTAGAGAAGACCGGTTTGATGGATTCAACTAGACCTAGTGATCCAAACATTGAAAACATTATTGAAATCTCAACTGTGGATACACTAATTTCAAACGAGAATGAGATTACTACTGAAGTTTCTCTTGCATCTGAAGTTGTCATTTTTCATGAGGAAGAGGTGATCTTCATTGTCAACCTATTTGATTTGGTTCACACTTGTTTATGTCACCCAAAAAAAAGACTAGACTCCATATTCTCTTAGGCTACCGTGCGACCAACACATGGAGTTGCGCAAAGAACTTCATGGTTAAGCTGTTGTGGCTTGTTTGATGCGATGACAGGTTCCAGGAGATAAACTCAGGTAGCCCCATAACTTCTTTATTTTGTGATCTTCATTTGTCTGTTTTTTAGCTCATTTATGCGACAACTTAAAACCGAGAAATAAAGTAAGCATATCTTTGATCAATGGCTCTGGCAAGTAAAAAGAAAATTAGCCTAGAATTGTGATTTGGTTGTTAATGAGTTTATTAACACTCTTTTTGGTTCTAATCTATTCATTTCCAGAGACGCCTGACAACTCAGAAGCAGCAGGAGTGTTATCACAGCCAAGTGATATGCTCAGTTTTCTCCTTCGAAAATGCGAAAAATGTTGTAACTTGATGATGAATGTATCTCTTTCCTTTAAGATTACAAATGAAAAACCACTTTATAAAATAGCACTCAGCTTCTAGTAAGTAGTCTTCATAGCAGGCGTGTCTTAAAAGAAAGCTCCTTCACCTCTGTACTGTTCATAACCTGAATCTCCCAGAAATGAGACAACGCAACATCCCAAAAAAAAACCATTATCACTGTAAGTTTACGTACTTAAAGCCAGCAGCTACCGTCACAAAGGTGAAAGCTTTTTGAGTTGTGCAATTAGAAACAATTGAGTTCATCTCTGGCTACCAGACGAAAAAGGCTCAATCTCAAACTTTGAAATAGTTTACGAACGTTCTTAGCCAAGTTTGCCTAAAACCAAAACTCATGTTTGTTGATTGCAAACAAACACAAACAGTAAACAGAACCGTCTTACAAAAAGGAAATGCAACAAACCAAAAAACAACCAAGTATCCCCAAGTGGCTTGTTTGTCAACTTCACTCGTCTTCTTGGCTACGGAGCCTAGCAAGCCTGTTGGTAACAACAATATCAAGCTGAGAAGCTCTCTCCACAATAGCCTTCCTCTTCTTGGTGGAAACGTTGTGAGCAATCTCTGCGCAGTAAGTCCTGTTGTGCATCATCAACAACTCGAGGTCACTCGTGTTGTGAACAACAAACTTCTTGAACCCATTGGGGAGATAGTGACGCGTCTTCTTGTCAGTTCCGTAACCCACATTGGGCATCAAAGTCACACCCTTGAACTTCCTTCGGACCCTTGAATCAATACCCTTTGGCCTCCTCCAGCTTTCCTGAAAAATTCAGACAAGAACCGAACAAAGATCAGGACAAAAACATGTCTATCACCATATTTTTATCTTACAGATGCAAACCTCTTTAAGACTCAGAGACAAGTTTACTTTTGTAATGTTTCTACAGATCGAGGAAATGTAACACAGAGAATGGTGTTCTAAAACCCTAAAAGGAAAAGTTATAGGTTCTGTAAGATCGAATGGAGAAAATGGCTAACCTTGACAGTGATTCTACGGTCGCTCTGGGGTCTGATGAACTTGGCAGACCTCTTCTTCACCACCTTCTTCGTAAGCAACGGAACCGCCATTTTTCTTTTTGCTGCTTCTTAAGATTTGATCTCAATGCGACTCTGTAAACAGCAGCTGCAAAAACCTAGAATGCGTTTTAAAGGAGATAACTAGGGTTTCTTATGAAACAGAATAATGGGCTTTGTTATTGGGCTGATAAAATATTCGGCTCTTTGGACCTATTTAGGGATTATGAAAAAGCTTAGACGGTATGGGCCTACATTACCAAGTAGCCCAATATGTAGATTTTGCTTTTTTTCTTTCTTGTAATTCAATATGTACATACTATGTATTGAAATTCCATTTTAAGTAATAGACTAATAGTTATTTGGTATTCTTATACCTACTGGTAAGATGTCAAATCGGCATGAGTGGCTTGCATACAAAATAAAATGACTCCATATACGAAATAGGTTAAATGTATAGCATAGTCAAATGCAATAATATCTAAGATATAAACAATATATATCCACAGCTCTGTGAATCTTAACATCAATAAAGCTGATATATCAATTTAGTCTTCTGATTCGAGTATGCCTTGGATTCTACCAAAAGTATTTCTGTTTTTTTTTATCTTAATCCATAAGAAATAGAAGATAGAAATTATAACTTTTAACTAGTAAACATTAGAAAATAAAGATTGACTACCAAAATTGTTTCTGAGAAAGACTAACAAATTACTTTCTTTTACAAATTATAAATAGTATCCAAATCGAAAATGTCCTCAGCTGGAAAAAGACGTTTCTCTCTCTTCTTTAGAGAGAGACAAATTCTCTCAACTCCTCTTACCAAATCCATATCATTTAGAGGGGGGGGAGAGATCAAAACGTCTTTGGTTTGTATCATATTTTCGATCTTTGATCGATTTTACTTTCCGGTTAGCGGATTTATATTTTCGTTTTGACGATTTTGTTGTGTTTCAAACTGAATTGGTGCTGTTCTTCACGAAGTTCTTTTCTCTTCAGTTCAGTTTGATTAAATAAAGTTTCGATCTTGTTTAGATCGGAGTTCAAGGCAGCCCTCTGTGTTTTACTCTGTATTTCCATCTCTTTCTAGTCTTATTGAAGCATCTTCTATTTATTATGGGAGTAATATCGTGTTTGCTTCATCCATCAATCCTAAGTGGGGTGGAACTAAGGTCTCTGAGTCGAAGCTTACCGGGGACGGCGACATGCTTCTCATAGATAGAAGAAGAAGATCAGACAAGAGAGAGAAAGGTGATCAAAGAGGAGCTGTAACAGTTGGCGTCGGAGGTGGAAGCCATGAAAATTTCGTAACGGCGAGAAGATAAAACAAAGAGGCGATTTCAGAAGTTTCTGGCGGTTCAATAAGCCGCTTTGCATGAAGGACACGTGTCTTAACGCGTGTTTCACTGAAACCCTAGCTGGAAAGCACGTGGGCGGACACAATAAATTACACCGGTTACTCTAATGGGCTTATTAATTGTATTTTTTTTCGTTTGTTTATAGCCTTTATGGGCCCGACACCAATTTATGGCCCATTTGGGTTTATCAATGAAATCGTCGACAAAAAAAAAATAGTATCCAAATCATATTCACTTTAGTCAGATAAAAAATATCTCAAAATCACAGAAAAATCCTACCAACAAAAATGGAGAAAGCATCTTTGATATTCATTGGTCTTCTACTATTCTTAACCTGTAAGGTTTATTTACTGATGTTTAGTTACATGCATCACTCTATTCATACTAATAATATATATTTATATCATATGACTAATAACAATATTGATTCTCGCAGGTACTCACATCTTTGCAGATGACTCTTACTCTTGCAATGTGGACTCTGACTGTCATCAGGAATGTGATAGGATGGTGTGTATAAAGCAGAGGTGTCGCTGCGTTAACACAAGACAAGAGACAAACCCTTTTTTAAGACCAATCGACAAGCTTGCATTGATCATTGCAAGTCTATAGGTGAAGAGGTTTCAGCTTGGACTACAAAGCATTGTTCTTGTCGCAAATCTTTTATGTAATAACAATGAAGCTTAAACATGAAACGAATATAAGATAGAGAAATACCCTAAGATAACCCTAAAAAAGTTTTTGTCACAAAAATAACCCTCAAAAACAAAAATGACAAATGTAGCCTTTTTATTTTTAAAAAAATAATTTTTATTTTACTTTTTTTCAATTTTAAATTTCACCCCCCAAAATCCCACCCTATAACTCTAAACCCTATGTCTAGATTAGTTAATCCAAGGGTTAACAAAATGACTAATATACATTTATACCCCTTGGGTTAACTAATATAGACTTAGAGTTTAGAGTTATGGGGTGGGGTTTTGGGGGTGATGTTTAAAATTGAAAAAAATAAAATAAAAATTAATTTTTTGAAAATAAAAAAATGCTAGATTTGTCATTTTTGTTCTTGAAGGTTATTTTTTTTGACAAAAACTTCAAAAAGAGTTATTTAGGAGATTTGCCATATAAGATATGTTATTTTTTTTGAAACTTAAATATAAGATATGTTGCAAATCATAAACATTACATTTGCAGTACCAAACTTTTTATTATTTGCAGCCCACTAATAAATGAACTATAAAAATTATTATAATTACTATTATGTTTCTGAAGCCTAGGATGCCTGCTTCCAATGCTTAATTGCCAATTCGACTAATTTATCAATTAAAGTAATAAGTGACTTGTCTTTCAATGTGGAATATGACAAGATCCAAGTAAAATTCAGTTTTTGGTTAAAGTTCAATTACCAATTCGATAGTCGTTATTTAAGTTTTTAGATGATTTAATCAAGTTTAGAACTGAACTAATCAATTAAACAAAAACCAAAAATTTGGTTAGATTTAGCAAAATATAAAATAAAATCTGAACTAACCAAATAGAATTGGACTGATTCTTTTTGATCCAATTAGCTAAAATTTCGAGCAAATCAAACTAACCGAAAACTGAGTTTAAGCGAACCGAATCCATATTCCTACTTGTTGTATTTATGGGATGATTGGTGGAATGTAGATACATACTTTAACTTTAACTTTAACTTAAACTTTTATCTACACCTCTTAAAATTACCAATCATGATTTAAGTAAATTTTTAAAGTTATAGTCAATACAATTAAAATGACCGTAAACCCTTTATTTACCAAACAATACTTTTTTCTGCGGTAGAAAAATATATGGCTGTAAAAATATTCTAGTATCTTTATTTTTTCTATTTAATTTTTAAAGATAAAAAATTTCGCAGACTATTATTTGATATAGAACTAATGCTGTAAATTTTGTTGTAGTAACTGTATAAATTTTTGCGGTAGAATTTTGATTATAGGTTTGATGAAACTTAATTATTTACTTATAAATTTTCTAAAACCAAGATATAAGTGTTTTAGGTATTTTACTTTCTAAAACCAAAGAAGAAACAAAAGAAAAGAAAAATTGTAATTTTAAAACGATCTTTCTAAAGCACGATTGGAAGAGATTTGTGCTTTAGAGAAAAATTTAGCTGCAGAAATATTATACAGTACTTCTAAAGCATTCACCAATCATATCTAAATTTTACAACACATTTTAAACTATAACCCAACCAGTCACCTCCTTAGAAAAAAGAGAGTTAAAAATGGAGTTGGAATATGTTTGCTCCCCCCATTTGGTCCTTTGCTACTTCAATCATTCGTCATTGATCTTGGGCTCATGACTCTCTCTATCCATCCAATAAGATTCTCTTTTTGATGCTTTGAAAAAATATATAAAAATAGCGAATAAGAATTATATTCTGCTTTACCAATAATGCATATATATACCGAGACATAGGGAGGGAGAGAGAAAGCGGTTCGGTAACGTGTGATCGTGAGTGAAACAAAACAAAAGGTTTCCTTCATTTTCTTTGCCCTCCAATGTCTTCTTCTTACTGTTTCCTCTGTTTTAAAGTTTCGATTTTTATAGTTCCTGATTTTTCTTAAAAAAGTTTCGATCTTTCTGAACTGAATGATATTTTCACTCCTTTCTCGGAGAAAATTAGCTAATTGATGAAGACAGTTGAAAGTTGGTTTCTTTTCAAACTTAAAACAGTTTGGTGTTGGATGATCACTGTTAACCTTCTTAGTGATTGAAATTAGGGTTCTGTTTTCCAAGTTCCATTGACTTGCTCGAGTTCTCTAGATATAGCTCTAGCTGCATAGAGTTTGGTCTTGGTGACAATGTCTGATGATGACTTGATGATCATTTATCCAAAATAATAGGACTTTGATTAGTGGAATTATAGTTTTATGGCTTGTAGAGATTGACTCAGTCCTTTGTGTTTTTTTTTTGTTGAAACTGTTATTCCTCTGTTCTTGAACCCAACCTGATAAAATTAAAAACATTGTCTTCTTGCTCATCTCTTTAAGCAACTGAATCCATCTTTTTAATAAAAAAAAACAGACTTCTTTTATGATACTGCAGGTTTCATTGATAATCTTTCGCTATGAATATCCCTAAAGGAACTTTCTCAACATCTCACAATTGCAATGTTTCAAGTGATGCTTCCTTCTTTTCCAGCTCTCTGCCTCTTTTCCCACACCATCAAAACCGTATGAAACTCCCTCTTCTTTATATTGTCACTACATTGGCATTATGTTCTAATCATTATCTCTTCTTGCAGTCAATCCTATCAAGAACCACCATCATCCTCTTGATGACTCACATCCACTCGAAAGCATGCTTCCTGATGATGAGGAACATCTTTTGGCTGGTCTAATGGATGACATAAACTTAACTTCACTGCCAGCTACATTAGATGACTTGGAAGAGTGTGATTTGTTTAGTAGCGGAGGAGGTCTTGAACTGGAGAATGACAATTTAAACAAAGGCTTCCCAAGAATGAGCATTGCTGACTCCAAACCTGAAAATGGTATTTTCCAAAATGGAATTGCTGGCGAACATCCCTATGGTGAACACCCTTCAAGGACTCTTTTTGTGAGGAATATTAATAGTACTGTTGAGGATTCAGAACTGAGAGCTATCTTTGAGGTAACTTATCCTTTTCTGCAAGCATTACCATACATCTAATGTTTGTATGCTGAAAAGATATGGATCTTTATGTTTTGTTTATTATCATTCTTGGCAGCGATATGGAGATATCCGAACTCTATATACAGCCTGCACGCATCGCGGTTTTGTAATGGTCTCTTACTATGATATCCGTGCTTCTAGAGCAGCTATGCGAGCGTTACAAAGCAAGCTGCTTAAAGGGAGGAAACTTGATATACATTTCTCCATCCCTAAGGTTTTACTATTCTTTCACTTCCTAAGCGTTTAATATTCTTATATTATCTTTTCTAGTATATGATGTTTTTTTTTTTTTTCATTTTATAGGATAATCCATCAGAGAAAGATGCGAATCAAGGAACTCTTGTGGTTTTCAACTTGGCTCCATCAGTTTCCAACAAAGACCTTGAAAACATATTCGGAGCTTATGGCGAGATCAAGGAGGTGATGAGCTTTTGCTTTCTGGATGTTTTTAGGTTTCTTTTTAGAGGTTTCGATAATGGGTTAACGTTTGTGTAAGTTATATGTTCTGACAAAAGCAGATAAGGGAAACACCAAATAAGAGGCATCACAAATTTGTTGAATTTTTTGACGTTAGATCAGCTGATTCAGCTCTCAAAGCTTTGAACAGGACTGACATTGCTGGAAAGCGTATCAAGCTTGAACATAGCCGTCCTGGTGGTGCTCGTCGAAAGTGAGTTTACTCTTCATACTCTTAACAAAGTTGATTGACTGTGAAGAAACTGTGTAGGGTGGACTAATCTTTTGTTTTTCTCTTCAGCATGATGTTGCAAATGAATCAAGAACTTGAGCAAGATGATTCCCGTAGCTACCTGAATCTTGCTGATTCTCCTCTAGCCAGCTCTCCTGCTGGGAACTACTGGGGTAACAGCGTTGATCATAGTCCTCTACAAAGTCTCAGCAGGTCTCCATTGAGTCCAACACTTTCTTCGTTTCTGCATTCTCAAAGACCAAACCAAACAAAAGACTCATGGGTGATTAATGAACAAGGAAGAAGAGTCAACCACATGGATCATCTGTTTCCAACGAGTCACAGAGTTTCTGCTTTTCAGCAAACACAGTCTTATGGTACTGCTTCCTCGTATGGTTCTTTGAACTCATTATCTGGATCAGAGTTTTTGTGGGGAAGCCCTAGTTCTTCAGTTTGGCATATGGATCAATTCTCATCAAATGGAAAAGCTAACATGTTTCCATATTCGGCTCAAAGCGGATCCACCTACGCACATCATCATGTTGGATCTGCGCCGTCTGGATTCTTTATGAGGTCCTCTGAAACTTCATCTATGGGTTCAGGAGCTTTCCGAGGAGCAAGTGGTAGTGTAGCTCCAAGAAACATGCGTGAGGCTGGCTCCCCAAGTTGCACAATGGTGTCTTCTCCAAGACATAGTCAGTTGTTTACAGGCAATGGCTCTTCTTACCCATGGCATGTTGCAACAGCGGCTTCCATTGACGGTCCATTGGAGGATGGAAGGAGCCAATAGTTTGGCAGTAGTAACATTATTAACCAAGTGGACAGCAAGAAACAGTTTCAGCTTGACTTGAGTAAGATTATGAGCGGTGAAGATTTAAGGACAACCTTGATGATAAAAAACATCCCTAATAAGTAAGACTTATTCATTGACTTTGGCTATGCACCGATCAGGAACCGAAGAACTGATCTGTTTGCGTGTTCTCAGGTACACCAGGAAGATGCTTTTAGCTGCCATTGACGAGACAAACAAAGGAACTTATGATTTTCTGTATCTGCCTATTGATTTCAAGGTAAAGACCACCTTTGTTGCGTGTTGAATCTATACTATAATGTGATTAATATTCTTTGATGATCTCTTAACTTTTCTTGTGTGCAGAATAAATGCAATGTGGGTTATGCATTTATCAACATGGTGTCTCCCACTTTCATCATTGCATTGTACGAGGTACAAAACCTGTTTTGAGTGTTTTTAATTATTGTTTCCTAGAGACTGATAAATTTTGAGGATGAGCTTGTGCTTCTGAAATGTTTCATAGGCCTTTGATGGGAAAAAATGGGATAAGTTCAACAGCGAGAAAGTTGCTTCCTTGGCCTATGCACGGATCCAAGGTAAAACTGCACTCATGGCTCACTTCCAGAACTCAAACTTAATGAATGAAGACAGGCGTTGCCACCCTATTGTCTTTGATGGACCAGAGTCTAGCTATCCGGTAAACAATCTTTTACAACCAAGACATGACCATGAAATGATATTTTCTAAAAGTCATGTGCTTAACTGATGACTCATATATCTGAACCTGACTAGTTCATCATGGACCTGGTGCATTCTCAGTTTGAGGCATCAAATTCGAAAGTTGCTCATCCTCTTGCCGGCGAAAGCACACATGGAAGCTGACATAACAAATGAATTCTATATTGCCTCTAGTTTCAAACGTAAATATTCTTCTAGGATGAGATGATGATTGATCAGTCAAAGTACCGTAAATTGATGGTTGTGGTTTGCTTAATCATGTACATAGTAATGACTAAGATACATCTTATTGATAAATAAATAATGGAAACTTTGTTTGAATGATACACTTACACTCAGACCGTAGAAGGATCAAAATTCATCACATTTTATTATATGCTTTTGCAACTTAAAAATTTTCTACTGTATGCTTGAACTAACCACTGTTCCTTTGGTCTCAACACCTAACCTTGTCTTAACTTGAAGATCCACTTGAAAGAAACAACGTTCATCTTCTCTGACATAACTTACACGACCATTCATCTGCTCCAGCAGTTTCCGTGAAAGCTTAAGTCCTAACCCATCAGGCGTGACCCATCCATCTCGAGTCTCAAACATGTCACTTAGCATCTCTGAAGGAAGTCCTTTTCCAGGATGTATCATCCTACCAACAAAACAACATTGAGAGCTAAGTTATAAACACTCAAATATCTGCAAAACAGCTGCATTGGTTTGTGAAAATGGTTGGCTGCATGTTTCAGTAGGCGTTTATACCTGAACTGTAGATGAATATAGGGAACATTGTCGTGTGCAAGCTTGTGGTGTGGTGAGATCTTGATTCCTATCCAACTATCTGGAAACGGGGCATGATTCACAATGTTGCGTAGAAGATCAGCAAGAATGAGCTGAAGCTTTACTCTATCACCATAGAGAGGCAGAGTTTTGATCTCCTCGGCTACTTCAACCCTGAGTTCTGACTTCCTCTCTCTTAACATAATCATCACTTGGCTAATGATTGTGTCCAAAACGCTCTCAAGTCGAAACTCTTCTGTTTCCAGTTGCAGCTTTCTGATATCATTGACAAAAACATTTCATTTTTTCAGATTCAAAATGTAAAAACAAAACATTAGTAGTTGAAGAGATGTTATGTTTTTACCCTTCCTCAATGCTTTTCAAGTCAATGTCTTCGATTATTGTTGCGATCTGCTTCTCACAAGCATCACTAGTCTGCAGAAAGTGCCTTTGATTCTCTGAAATCTCTGAGGATTCAAGAAGCTTATGTGCAAAACGGATACCGTTGAGAGGATTCTTGATCTCTTGCCTTATGTAAGTTAACTCGTTGAGGCTCTGAGCGCTCTCTTTCAGCTCTGGACAGCTAGAACTCGACTCTTTATTGATAATCTGCAAGAAGAAGAAACATCCTATGACTTTCCCTTCGGTGTTTGTACTCTTGTTGGCCGTTAAGGATGCTTCTATGTACTTCCCTTCCTTATTAAAGAACCCAACCAGTGAACTCTCAGGAACATTATCACCTGAGATTCCTTGGTACAGAGAGATCAAGAACTTTGTGAGTGAATCTTGGCACTTCACTTTACATAAAACTCCAAAGACTTCACCAGGTAGCATTTTCCCAATCACCTCGTGTTTCGACCACCCGGTAAGCTTCTCCATGGCTGCGTTCCACTCTGAACAACAAGCGTTCTCATCAGATGCAAAGATAGGTGGAATCAAAGGGTTTAAGCTTTGGACAATAGTCCTGTAGTCTCCTTGTAGTCTGATGAACCTATCTGTTATTGCTTTCTCACTAGTGATGTCTTGACCAACGAAGCACACACCGACGATTTTCTCTGTATAGTCCCTACTCGTGCATGAGTTAACGAGAACACACACATCAGAAGAAGATGAATCCTTGTTACCAAACTTTCTCAGTTTAAGCATTACGTTTTTCTTCTCTTCACCTAGTAAGGCTTTAGACAAGAGACTTTCAAGAGCTCCACGTGATTCCTCTTGAACAATCTCATCAGCAAGTGACTTCCCCATTGCTTCACTAGCTTGCAACCCCGTCATCTCAGCGGTTTTATTGTTCCAACCATTGATACATCCAGAAGAATCAACACCAAATATAGGCGCAGTTGCGGTTTCAATCACTCTAACCATTTCACACACAAAAGAAGTAAGCTCATTTGCATCTCTCCCCACACCATTACCAGACAACACAGGCCTAGAGCTTGTAAATGACTCTCTCATTATAACCCTCAGGGAATGAATAGCATCAATCTCAGAGGTTTCCCATGGCAAGCTCCTGCTCTTGGCAACTTCAAGAAACGCTTTAAACGATGACCTTGGATGCATTCTTCCAGCATCGTCTTTATCCCTTGGATGATGTTTAGCTCCTCCCCATTTGATTGCACTTGCAGTATTGGACCTGAACCAAATCAAGTAATCTTTTGAAGAGATCCCCGCCGCAGCCACACCACAAACAGCATCTCCAAGTGAGATAGCACCAGGGTATCCAGCATCCACCAAACTATCAGTGGTTAAACCTGTAGATTCATCACCGTGATTCTCCACCAGCCAATTCACCAACTCTTTAACTTGTGACTCGTTGGGAGTAACACCAACCAACCAACACTTCCCCTTGTAATATAAAGCAGCTCCATCGCACTTCACAAGGTCCATAATACCAGGAGACTGTGTCACAATAGCTGAGACAGTATCACGGAGAAGCATATCACACAACAAGGTCTGCGTCCTCATAGCCTTCTTCTCAGCTAACTGTGAAGCTAACTGAAGCTCCATCTGAAGCTGAAGTCCAAACGCTTGCATCAGAAACTCACAAGCATACCGTAACGGGAAGGGAACGTACCTAGGAGAACAATGATGACCTACTACTAATCCCCAAAGCTTACTTGAGTTTTTGCTTTTGGTCACAATAGCAAGTGCAAGAGAAGCAATGGATCCCATATTCGCCATATACTGCATGTGGCAGCTATGAGGAGCTCTTAGTGTAGAATTAACCAAACAAAGTGATCTCTTGAGCTCATCACTCTGAACAACCTTAACCGGAGTTGCATTGCAATCACAAATCATACGGACACGGTTCTGTTTAAACAAGAACCTAGCAGCTTGAGGAATATCTGTTGCAGGGTAATGCAAACCCAAATAAGGCTCCAAATCAGACCTCCTAATCTCGGAAACAACTTCACCATGATCATCTTCATGAAACTGATAGACCATAACACGGTCATAACCAGTAAGTCTCTGAACATCTTCCACAACAGTATCACACAAAGCATCAATATCTCCTCCAGGAAGTGACTGGAGCCTAGAAATGGCCCTAACAGCAAGCTTCTGAGACTGAACAGCACCAGCAAGAGTCAAAGCCGGGTCACCAGACTTAGCAGGCTCCAAATCGATCACAATCCCTGCATCAATCCTATGAAGTATAGCATAAAAGGGCTTCTGAGTGGTCCTAGAATGAACCAAAACAGGATTCATCAACGAAATCTCAGTAAAGGAAGCAGCTTTAGCCAAAGAAGCTCCTGAAGAAGGACTAAACAAGGACCTCGCATCGATACCAATCAAACCCTTAACTTGAAACTCACTAGAATGAGAGGTGGAAGCAGCAAGAGACAGACCAAGAAACTCAATACAGTTGTCACTAACACCGAGTATCCTAAAACTAGGCTCTTCCACAGCGAGCAGACAACCAAAGGGCTGAACAAGACCGCCTCTTTGGATGTTGGAGAGGTAAGCAGTGATGTGTTCGTCAGGGACGTTGTTAGGAGGAGAGATCATGGACTTGGAGTAGTTAAAGGACTTGCCGGAGTAAACAGAGTGGTCGAAGTCGGCGAAGAGGCCAGCATCGACGGAGTATTGAGCTGTGTTGGAGTTTTGTGGTCTTGAAGGTTTCATGTTGCTTGCAGCTGATGAAGAGCTCTCGAATCCCATAGCTGGAGAGTGAGGAGTGAGTTTTTCCGACCAGAAGTAGAAGAAGCTGATTCTCTTAACATTTGCAAGAGAGAAAAGATAGAAACTTTGTTTTTGATATTTTGAGTATAAAAGATTCGTTGTTTTTTCTTTTTTTTTTTGTGTAGTCTCAAATTCTTGCTTCAATGCTTTTTTATACTGTGTTGCATTCTCTTCCACACATAGAGATTGTCAGTGTGACCACCGATAAACTTTCTTTATTACTTTTTTTTTCTTTCATGGAACTTGTTCGGTTTGATTCCGTTTACTTTAATTTATAGTCATTCGAACTATATGGTATAAGTATTGGTGACAAACGTCTGGTACGTATCTTGATGATTATATGGACGAGGATTGTTGGTTCTATCAAATCAGCATTTGTGAACATACCAAACTTGGTGATGATGTGGATGAAGAAGAGAGAAGGGAGAGAGTGTGGATGGTATTGTAAATGAAATCATGGTTAAGGAGTCTCTATCAAGTGATGATTAGGATCAAATTAGAAGACTTGCTTATAACCAACCCGGTTATAGAAAGATATGGATTCTATGTATGTCCTCTTGTAGGTTGGTGGGACTTACCACCTTACTACTAGAGCATTTGATTGGACGCAAATCTACTCTGGCGGTCGCAGCTACCTGTTCGCATCACCCATAGCACCATTTGGTGGTTTTTTTGATAACTGTTTTTTTTTTTTTTTGTATTTGATAGCTGGTTTAGATTTTAAACCTTTAACAAAAACCTTTGTTTAATAAAAATTGTTTATATCAGGACTTTGGTGATAGTATTCCAGGACTTGATGGGGTCACATATAGAATGGACTGCCATGTAATTTTATTGAAATTATTACCTCTTCTTACAAATAATTAGTCTTATAGCAGAATTGAGTTTGTTAAGAACAATACATAAAACATTGGCAGAAACAGTAATGATTTCCTTTAGTGTTCCTCTTCTGCATGGATAACAAGAACCAAGAGATAGTCTATGGTTTGCTAAGCTCTCCCAAACTTTTACACACAAGCCAAAAGACCAAAAAACTATTCAACTTTAAGCATACAAAACCAGATGTAATCCTTGATTAGTTTCCTCCTAATGGGGGAAACTAGTATCCTATTCATTTTATTGAAACCATAAACTAGCAAAATCTCTTAATTATTTAGCTAAAAGCTCAATATAAGATGATGTTATTTTGATATTCTTTTAAAATGTATGTTGTTTAGAAGAACGAGGCCGCGCCCGATACCGAAGCAAAGTAAGCGATTGCTTCCAAAATTTTGTAAAGTATTAAAAGTTCTTTATTTTTTTAATTTTGAATTTTTTTCTTCTAAATCCAAATGTAAATTAGTCATATTAGGTTTGTTTCTTTCATAAACATAAGGATTTTTAGTTCTTACAAATGTCGCTTTCAAGTGAATATGAAAAATTTCTAAAACTAATTCAACAAGGCATCATATTTAGTTTTCCGTACTTCGATGATGACATTTTCATCGGATTATTATCCCTTTCATTTTTATGCTTAGATTTAAGTCCGTTGTCATGTTATTATATCAAGATGTCAATATATATATATATATATATATATATATATATATATGTGTGTGTGTGTGATGTTATGCAACATATAATCGAATTCATCTATTTTTAATGATTTCGATTCCTTTTCAGAATTTTGTTTCTAGAGATATCATATTTTCCTTTGTTGTTTTTGAATTAGTGGAAAACAATTAGTATTATTTATTAATTTGAAAAATATTGTTGAAAAAAGAAAAAACAAATACATTACACACATTATAGTTTTGAGTATGACCATTAGACGGACGCTGAGAAGAAAGAAAAGATAGTCAAAAGTCCAGTCACGCACGAGTTGATACGGTTCCTAGTGACCAACATCACCAGTCTTAATCCAACTAGGTTGTTCTGAACACAAAGCCAGAACGTGAAGTGAATGTCTCACATCTGATACAGTAAATCTTGAGTGAATGACTTAATTTTTATAGATTTCATAATGAAAGGAAGGAAAAACAATAAAACAAATCTAAAACACATCGTTATACTACTACAAAAAATTCAAGCCAACATTTATAGAATTTTTGATTTACAGATTGTATAGAGAACGCCATACAATTCAATTGTCATATATGTTTTATACTTTTTAATATGTGATAGTCTAAATACTTTGTATTTGATTTACCCAGATTTGTCTACAATGGAACTAAATCAATAGTCTC
This sequence comes from Moricandia arvensis, assembly GCA_905132765.1. Classification (NCBI taxonomy): domain Eukaryota; kingdom Viridiplantae; phylum Streptophyta; class Magnoliopsida; order Brassicales; family Brassicaceae; genus Moricandia; species Moricandia arvensis. The sequence goes on along the minus strand of CAJHQP010000393.1, from coordinate 14,562 downwards.
TAGATGTGAATAAAAATCATGAAGAGTAAATCTGCATTTGTTATTTTTCAAAAATAGTGCAGAAATGAAAATAAAGTAATATATTTGACAGCGTGTGAGTTAAAATTTATGTTTTTAATAATGCAATCTATCATATTAACTCTACAAACTATTTTGTCAAAAATGTCAAATTGTATTACTTTGAGATCGAATTCATAGAGAGCGATAACACACAAGAGATTTCTATAACTTTAATGGTTATGGTAGACAAGTTATAAATAGTGGTTTTGATTGTAAGTTTATCAGAATTATGAAATTATCTAAATTAATAAAGCGAATGGAAATATGGAAAAGCGGTAGATCTAAGGTTCCATGCAAGTGAAATATAATGGATAGAATGCAAAGAATTATTAATATGCAAGAACAATAAATGTTAACTAATATGATCCTCTCTTGTCTCAATTCTCGTATACGGACAAAAAAGTACACCGTCAATCGATGGCTAAGTCTTGATGTCGATCGACGCTAATCAGACAAGAATTCATCCATTATGCTAATTAGACCAGCTCTCGCATGCATCTAACAACCTAGCTAAATGAAATCAATTTTGACACAAAACATATTCTCGTAGTCATCCATGTTCTAAGTTCAGGCTCTCAGTTCGCTACTATAGAACACAAGCATTAAACACAATTCCAAAGATTGATACCAATTCATCCTATCAATTCTATTTTGGAGCTAAATCATAAGTACTATGAAACCTAGATCTAACAAGTGGATATATTCAAGCATGATAGTTGTCAAAGAAAACCACAGATGAATAGATGAAATTGTAATAGAATAAATATAAAAATCAAAAGAGTTCCAAAAGAACTATGAAGGAGTTCTTCTCTTATCTCATGACCAAGAACAATGAATAGAATAAAGTTTCTTAAACGTGATTGTATGTCTAAACAATGGCAAAATTTATATAAACTAGGTCAAAATTTGTCCGAGGATATTATCATAATATATCTTGACTTGGGCTTTAAACTGCAATCTTAACCACATTTTTCCAATTTTTAAAAGTAAAGGGCTAAAAACAAATTGCTGCTTCTGGGGCAAAAGAATTCAAGCACGGCCCTGACAATAATATTAACTTTGCGTTCAAACCAAATGCTAAAATAAAGATTATGATGTAAAAAAAATTTCTTGTCAACAAGATTATGATTAAATTAATAACTCAAAACTACAACATCTATATATATTCTTCGGAAAAGGTAAAGTAAATCGAAGAAAAAATCTATTGGCTTAGAAATTTTCTACAAGGCTAAAAGTGGTTACAAAACACGTACGCAATTAGCTTAAAAGGTGATCTCTTATAGATGATTGATTCAGGTTCGTCAGTAAAGAAATTTTGTAGAAAATTTAGAAGATGACACGAGATCCTCGTATTAAGAAAGCTTGTACCACATGTTTCAATGGAGATTGAAGATGACATTTTTGCAACAACTCTGCCAAAGAAATCAAGACGTCTTTGCTTTAGAAAATCAACATATATAAACAAATCACTTTACATGTGTACATTAATATGGATAAGGAATATAATTGAAGTATTTATATGATAAAAACCCTCTCTCTGAAAAAAATAAACGTTCCCAACCTCTCTCTTAAAACCCCTCACGTAAAAAGTTTGGAGGCCGACGGTAGTGCCTCGCCTGTCTCTTTTGTCATCATGGTCTTCGGCTTTGTCTTCCAAAGCCCTCATGATTTGTGAAGACGCGTATTGAGCGGACCTGCTATAGAATCTTTGATCTAGGGCTTGTCTATGTCCACTCTTTTAAGAGAGGTGCTTGTTTTTATCTTTCTTCTTTGGCGCAGGTATGTTGGTGGTGCTTGTTTAAATGCATCAGATAGCTTGGCTTGGTGTTGGTCTATGCGTTAGTGGTTTCCTGATTTGAAGGTTTGTGTGAGCTGTTTGCTACTATTCTTTTGAGGTGGACTCTGGGAATGGGACGGTATCTACCGGGTTTGGGCTCATGTTTTAACCAAAGCTTTCTCCCTCGCAATGGCAGAAATTAATAATGTTATCCTCTCACTTTAGTCAAAAGCTATGATGCGTATGTGAACTCGTGCTTGGTCTTCGTTTAGCTGCGGTTTTTGTTTTCATTTTTGTTGTTGTCGATTAGATTTTATTTCTATTTATCCGTTCTAGTTTTTTCGTTGTTCTATCACAAACCAAAACTATATATATAAAGTAGTTTTTTCTTTTCTTATGATATGTGGAAGGGGATTTGCTGACATGTGTCTTCATGTATTCTTTTTTTTTATATAATTTAGATCTTTTTCTTTTAGATTAATCCAATTTGATCTAATATTTTTTAATTATGCACTTTTCTTCTTAGTTTATATATTTATTTTACTATTAAAAATTATAAAATAACCAAACTAAATAAACTAGAACACAATATATAATCTAAACCTAAAACCTCCACAAATATAGAAAATAAAAAAATATCGTAGTAACACTAATTCAGTAAAAGTCAGAAGTGAAAGTAGATCAAGAACTAAGACTAAGTTATCTTACTTTACCATATAGTGTTTTGACTATAACAAGTAGAGATCAGAAAAGGATAAAAAATGAAATCTAAGACCAAACAATTCTCCAAACACACTAAAAAAACGCAATCAAGCACCAATGCACAAAACCAAAAAAGCGGAATAGAAGAAGAATAATCACCAGAATGCCAACATCACCACGAAGCATTAAGACACATGCCTAAAACATCGGAAACACAACCACCAAATAAGACGGAAGATGCAGCTCATAAACTAAACAAAAAATACAAGGCACCTATGTCAGCGAAGAGCCATAAAGCTCTAGATATAAGAGACTAGAGCTCCAAAAGACAAATTACGCACACCTATACCAAGGGAAGCATGAAAAAAATAACCTGAGGAAAAAAGAATGGAGGCCAACCACCAAGAAACCAAACCCCAAACTTGAGACAATGGTAAAAACCTGCCAAGCCCACATAGCATACACAAAGAAAAACAATATCTAAACATGCAGTGACAAACATGGCGAAACGGATAGAGACGCGAGCAGCTGCAACGAGATGAGAGAACAAAGAGTGAAGGAGAGACGAAATGAAATCAGCGAACCGTGGAGCCGTCCTCGAGTTGTGAAAGCGAGCATAGAAGTTATTGAAAACCAAGACGAGCAAGAACTATCGACAACAAGCCAACATCAAAGACGACTCAACTCTGACTCAACCTAAGAAGATGCAGTCCCTAACATAATCCAAAATCTAACGAAGAAGAGGAACAACCAATATTGAATGGAACAGCCCAAAACACCGTGAGAAATAATTGCACAATTAAGAACTCATAAACCCGATCTACAACCAATACCAAATAATTTCACAGGGAAAGAAGACGAGGAAGAACAAGAGCACGAAGGTGAGTTTCTTTCCGGTGATAATGAAAAACACCGCACACCGGAATGGCTCAAGGTCAAAATTTGGGGAGTAGGCAAAAAACATCTTAAAAGAATAACTTTCAAAAATATGATCAGATATATAATTTGGCGCTAAATCCGTTAATCTTGGAATAAATGCATAAATGGAAAGTTATTGAAATTTAATATACTTAACATTAAAGGTTCACTTCACCACTAACAAGTACTATATACACACGACAACACATCTATCTATAACAATAAAGGAGACTTTTCTCCCTTCTCCTTGTGCCACGTGGCGTGTCAATTTTCCTTCTTTTCGAATGATTTTGTAAGTTCAATTTAGTTGGGCCTTTTTCCATTCTGTTATACTTAAGTTAGTTTGGGCTTTCACTTATCATTTAGTTCAAGCCCAGTAACACTTAGGGTTCCACAGTCTTCTCACCTTCGAACTTTGTTTAACTGCAGCCGATTTATCCAGGTAAGGCAGACGTCGATCAAGTGACTGTAACGTCTCCTAATTGTGTTAATACCAACTTTAATCCGACCTTTAACGTGATTACACCATGCCTCCCACTCTGAAGCATATAATCAACCTCATCACTTCCCATAGTAACCGACCTAAGCTCCAAGTATAAAATGTGTTTCTATTCTGCGATGAACAACCACACTGCTACGAAATCCAAAGTTCAACTATTGTTAAGCTAAGAAATAATGGCCAACTCCTCCAAGCTTCTTGCCGACTTGGATGAGAAAGTAACTCTGACGAACTCCATCTTCTATTTATTGTAATAGATTTATGCGTTGATTATGACTTAATGTTTACAGTCTAATTATTTGGCATTGTGAAACAGTCAAAGCTTATCCAAGGAACGGTGAATGCCAACCGACTCCTAAACCTCTATGAATATGGTTTCTTCGCAGCTTCATTTCATTGAATTTAAGGCTTATACATTTCTGGAAAGCACGCGATGTTAACAAAGGTGAAGAGTTCATGGGTGTACATATGCTTTTGGTCGATGGTAAGGTAATCTTACTGACATCTCTATTGTATACTTTTACATATCGATTTTGTACTTCTCGATATGTGCTTTCTCTCCTTCCGTTACTTCATAGCAGACGTTGATCCAGGCTTCCATCAACGTTGACCGGCTTAACACCTTCAGACAACTGCTCAACCAAGGAGCTCTTTATGATCTGATATTGTTCGACAAACCCGTTTCCATCGAGATTACGGAAGCCAGTACCCCCACAGAGATCTATAGGTTCAGTAATTACGACCCATCTACTGGCACTTGCTAATACCAACACGTATTTACCAGGATTGTTTAAGTGAACCACTGCTATTATGAATATCTAAAACCGCAACAAACTATTATTGACCCATTTGTTATGTCCAGATATCCTAGGAGAAGTGAAAGGATTCCTTTGTACTAAAAGGTTGAGGAAAGTGAAACTGACAATGGACGTCCTGAAGTGTTAACGTGAATTGCAAAGAGGATTCTCACCAATCACTTGCGCAACATGCAATGATGAGCACGCCGTTGGAGTTGTAAGGTAATAAATTTTGAATACACTATCAAACATTATTCTAACTGCTAACTAGGAGAGCCCTTTCCATGTTACCAATCTCATTGTTGTTGTCTCTGTGATTAAGGTACCGTGTCCAGCTTGCTGTCTCCGATGCATCTGATACTGCTGTCTTTGTCTCATTCGACACTGCTATGGCTCAACTTTCGAAAATTCGAGCTGCAGAAGTATCGCAACTCACGTGAATGCTGACTCATCTAAAACACCGCTGGAGCTGTTAAAACTAAATCCCTCTCATGGTGTAAACAGGGGTGCCTCTCCAACCAGTGCTGGGATGGCTACTTATAGAGGGAGCTACAGCCTCAATATGTGTGTAATAACTACAGTGGTCCACCACTTCATGAGGATGGGCACGCCGGAAAAAAGCATGTAATGCTTAACTTACCATCTTCGGGAGTTACCAAGTCGAATGTCTACTCTGCTGCTACTTAGTATTTTGTCTTTTTTTTGTTAAGTTTGAATAAATTAGATAAGGTCTTGCATCTTATTTATTTCTTTTTGGTTTTTGGTTCTTTTACTTATCTTTTCCTCTGCGTGGGCACTACGAAACTATTGCCTTGACAGTTTTAGATAATGTTTTCACCGGTTATATGGTTCTTTTACTTATATGTTGCTGTTGTATCTCACCGGCTATATGGTTCCCCGCAAGAGCACTAAACATCATGATTATTAGAACCTAAAAACTTTTATCTTAATCAGCTTACAAATGGTGCTTCTTAAATAAATGGAAAAAAATCATAACTCGCAATATCTATTTGGAATCTATGTTACAGTTGCTGGGGCCTGTGAGCTGATTGTTCTTTAAGTTCATAATGTGTCCACAGGTTGGAATGTCCCGAAAAATATACGAGAAGTCAAAACTGGAACGTGAAATAAATAAACACAAAAATTTATGAGTATTACAAATACAAAGTGTCCAGCTGCTTGAGTTCAGAGACTGAGAAGGGTATGTCTCCATATAACAGATTACCAGAGGAATCCCTGAACAATGGAGCATATAAATTTCATATGTAAAAACATTTTTTTATCAAAAAGCATTCATTACCAGAGTCACCCCATTATGTAAGAACATTAAGGATATGTTTTATAAGTAAAACTTACAGATAAACAAGACAAGCAATATTTCTAATCTCATCTGGAATTTGAACGTTTAAAATCATCTCAGCAAGTAGATGTACGAAACCAAAGTCGACACACTAACTTAACCAATTCCAAGGACGGTCACAATTATAAATATCATGGTTCTTAGACCATTTACAATGGGGATGTTAAAAACAAAATTTAACAATTGAATCACTAAAACGAGAGTGTTGGAAAATGAAATTTGATTATAAAGATTAATTGGTGTCGAAGATATTTAACATATTAAAAAAAAAGTGAGTATCACCAACCACACATGTCACTTTATAAAGATTTTAGATATTTTTATATATTTTTAATTATTTAAAATTAATAATCACATTATAAATTAAATAATTTATCTTTTGGTTTTTATATGGAAATTTCTCATTTTAAATTATCTATAAATAGAGGTTAGTTTATTTAATTTGAATATAAAAATAATTATTATTAATTAGTAAAATAAAGTATTGAATTTTATTATACACAATCATTGTAGTGGGGAAAAGTTGAATGTGTGTTGAATGATGATTTGGAAAAAACAGAAGATGATGTGAAATGTTAAAAATAAATTGGAGGATATTGAATTCTAAAACCATTGTACATGTAGGATTAAATCACACATGAAATTAAATAAAACTCACTTCTACCTACATTCTTTGATGCAACAAATAGATACGTTACAACTGTTATGATACTTACAATTTTACATGTTTGACTCAAGCGTTTGTTCCAAAGTTAAAAAAAAATAGTGGCATGTAATTTGAGAACGTCTCAAAGCTTATAAAAAATATTATGAGAAACAAATTTGGCTAAAATACTTTTAGAATCTGCATACAAGAAATGAATACAAATATAACGGCATAATACAAATATGTGGATATATTACAAGGTATGTACATCATCAATGGGCAAGCTATGACATGAATATCAATGGATAAGTTAACTCACATTTTAGGTAAGTTAGCTAATATATAATTTGAAATTTATACTTATAAAGTTATACTATCCTGTCTTTTCCTCCTGATACAACACTTCATCTGTTTTTTAGAACACTATGTCACCATCTGTATTTACACAAGAAATTGTCGAGTTGTGTAAATTGTCGAGTTTAAGATTGATTGTTAGGCAAAATTTATTACTCTATATGCCTTATGATAATACTTTGTAATGATGAAATAATTTTTCAAAACTTTTGGTTTCAGCTACATAATCACATTTACACATGTTTTCCTTTTTAGATTTATATGTTCCAAACAGTAATATTATACTAAACTAATGTATAATTTTCCACATTAGATGTGACATCAGGATGGACAAAACCAGTAATTCGACCTTATATATATACAACAATAATTATATTTAAGTGAGAGCACTATAACTGTAACTTAGAATCTAAAACAAAAAGAGTTTTCTGTTATATGCTGAGTTGATTTCGATTTTCAGAACAAATAGGTTAATGAAAAATTAGTCAAAAGTGCTAAAAAAAGAATTAGTCAAAAATAATTATTTAGTGAATATACATAAAATAGTTCAATAATATAGATATTCCAATAATAATAGAAAATAAAATAAAGAATAAAGTCTATTTATTATAATGTTTTTTTTTGTTTCATCAAGAAAGTGATTGAAAACCACAAAGACAAATTAATATGTAATCAAAACAAAGATTTTAAAAAAGAAATAGTTGAAAAATAAAATATAATATAATATACTTCTTCTGTTTCTAAATAATATATATTTTATTTTTTACACAAATTAAGAAAAATTAATATTTAACAATAAATGCATTAATTTTTTAAAATATAACAATTTTCCATAATTTTTAACCAATAGTATTTCAACTAATCTAAAATTATCACTTAATATTTCTTGGAAATTGACAATTCATTATTAAAAATACATAGAAAATCTAAAATATTATTATTTTAGAAACAAGTGAAATATGTTAGAACATACATTATTTAGAAACAGAGAGAGTAATATATATCAATAAATATAAAACACAAAGAAAATTATTATACTCTAAATAAATGTGATTCCTTACAAATAAGATTAATGTATGATCCCATACAAAAATCAAACATAAATGCAATATTGATATAATAATAAAAATATATGTTTGTATAGTCTAAAAGACAGAGACACAATACAAAACAATTTGACAAAAGCATATAAAGTATAAATAAAAATAGATAACCTAATATAAACCAAATAAACTAAAAATCTAACCCTTCAAAAAAACAGAGCATAACCATATGAAACCATTTTAAAAATCACATTACAAATTTAACTTGACTAAATAAAAATAAGGTTGAATCTTTTACCGAAAAAATTCAATTTAAAGAGTTTATGAAAAATAAATAAGAGCAACTATGGAATAATAATTCATACATAATATAAATATTCTTTTTTAAATAAAAACAAATATTAGCAAAATATTTAATTAAAATAAATAAAACTAGAGAAGCACAACAGAAAAAGCTTTAGGCGTGCAGATGAACTACATCTAATACCAGAATTTACAATATAAACAGTTTGACTTTCAAATAGGATTGCAAAAAATATAAAACTTTCAAATCAAACATTGTGTTACATAATTAACCGACACTCTGCGCGTAGCGCGGGAAAACCACTAGTTATTAAAAAAATACAAAATATATTAAGCTATCACCTACTACTACATAACACAACAAAATAATAAATGATGATCTTAACAAATAAAGAAGGCCACATAATTACCCCATCCAAAAATCATATTTAAAAATAATATAACAAAATTCTATGCGAAGGGTAGACATGCCTCTAATGGTAAATGAACTTAGCATTGTTATCATAAAAGTATTTATATCATTTTAGGCTTTTGTAAGGAATACAAGTGATATAAACTTTTAAGAAACTAAGATACTCCCTCCGTTGTCTTTTTATGTATTTGACGTTTTAGAAGAATTTTTTTATTTTAAATTATTTGACATTTTTGATTTTTGTGTAAAATTTATTAATAATTAATAGTAGATGACCAATGAAATAATACTTTCTATTTTATTATTGATTAAATTGAAGCTATGTAAACAATTAATGATGTTTTTGTTTTAAAAAAAAACAAATAAATATTTGTTTCTCTGTGAATAATTTTAAGACGTCAAATAAAAAAAAACAGAGGGAGTATATGATACGAGAGTAAGAGGATTTCATCACTTCTATTCTTTATCCATATCATATACACATATGTAAAATGATTCGTTGGGATGAAAATCCTTATCGCTTCATGCTTTCACAGTCAAAAGGATATCAGTTTATGCAAATTGTCTTCAAATGATCATGCATAATGAAGATTTATTTAATACATCACTTCTATTCTTTATTCATATCATATACACATATGTAAAATGATTCATTGGATATGGAAATAGGTAACGCTTCATGCTTTCGCAGTCTAATGGATCAGTTTATGCAAATCGTCTTCCAAAGATCATATGCATAATGAAAAAAATACGCAACTTCACAAAACTAAAAAACATTTTCATTTTATATTGGTTATCTAAATTTAGTTATCCATTGGAGAGTTTTTGATGAGTAAAAAGAATTGTTTGAAAAATGTTTATAAGAGCATCTATGTTACAAACAACTAAAATGTACATAATTGAAAAGAATTATATCAGGTTAAAGATATTTACACCAATCTCATCGAAGAACTGAGAGAATATCCTTGAAGATTTGCTTCGATTTGAATCGAAAGCACCACAAAGGTCAAGGTCGCCTCTGCAAAGTTTAGATTCACTAATCGGAATATCTATTCAATCTAAAGATCGAAAGTATAATACATAACGGCAAAAAACAAAGAAAGAGGTGGTGACCAACTGTATGATATTTGCCGGCCACCGAAACGATTTACTTCTCTTTATAATCTTTTTAATTGGGTGTATTGGGCTTTAGACATATCTTCTAACTAGGTCCAGTAAGAACATCCTTATCCAACATTCATATTATTCAACTCTTAATTTTTTTTTTAAAACTCTCAGATTCTTTCTCTCCACGCGTTATTAGAATCTTAAATTGAAATCTCAATTATTTATTTCAATGGAATCTCAGACAACAATTGTACTTCTAAACTATGTAAATTACTTTCATCATTATCCAAACATTAACATTAAAATCTGAGATTTGACTCCCCAAAAAAAAACTAAAATCTGAAGAAAAAATGTAAAGTTATTAAAAATACCTTTAAATAGTAAATAACCTACCAAAAATAAATTAGTTAATTCACAGTGCTTATCTCCAATTTAACATTTTTTTTTCATTACATAGTTTCCCAAAATTTTGAATCTTTCCCATTCTCCCAAAGAGCAAAGGAATAAAAGAGAGAGAGAGAGAGAGAGAGAGAGAGAGAGAATCACTTCTCTTTTTCGTAGAATCAGAAGCTCGCGAGTCGAAGGAGTTTTGATTTCAGATCTGAAGTCGTTAGAATAATGGGCGGTCGAGGCGGTCGAGGCGGTGGCGGCAGAGACGCGAACGCGGGTGTTCCAGCGTCAAGTAGAAAGGTGGTGGAGAGTTTGAAAGAGATCGTGAACTGTTCTGAGTTGGAGATCTACGCGATGCTTCTTGATTGCGATATGGGTCCTGACGAGGCCGTTAGTCGTCTCCTTTCTCAAGGTTTCTTTTCTTTCTTTCTTTCTTACGAATTTGTGTAGTGAAATTAGAGCATCTAAAAGGGTTTCTCTCAAGTGTTTTTTTTGTCTTTAAACTTGGAAGAGGTTAAGTTTTGTGTAAGAGAATGTTAGAACTTTATGTTTTTTTTGTTTCTTGAAATAGTAATGTTTTTAGGGTTTGGTTGAGTTTTCATTGTTACCACTTTCTGGAAAGAACGTAAAAATCAGTTTTTTATAATGCTTGCTCTTTACAGATACTTTTCATGAGGTGAAGAGCAAACGAGACAAGAAGAAAGAGGTTGGTTATTGCTGATAGTTTAATCTCATGTCTCATAATTGTCAGATAATGAATTAATATTTTGTCTTATTCTCGCTTGTTTTGTCAGACCAAAGATCCAGCAGAGTCCTGGACACGTAGCACACCCAATTGCGGTGCTAGAAGCAGCGGTCATGACGGTTACAGCACCACTCGACGTGGTGGAAACAGATTTACATCCAATGGTAATAACAAGTTGCAATATTTTTTATTGCAAGAGTTTTATCTCTTGCTTGTGGATGATATCCTAACAAATGTCTTAACTTGTTGCTTGGTTTTGGTTCAGAGACTGGAAGTGTTCAAAGTGCACCTGCAAACAGAAGAGAGAACGGAACACGTAATCATTGCATTGGCCCTTCTTCAACACCTGGTGTCCTCGGGCGCCAACCTCCACCGAACAGGTTCTTATGTGGTCTTTTGGCATTTCATAACTTTAAGTATCATTATTTTGTATGTGTTAGTGTAACTTCTTTGCTTTGCCAATGATCCTTCAAACGCTGAAGTTAAGAAAGCACAACCAACGGGTTCGAGTGAATCAGTTACTTCGCTGCCAACTCATGCGTATCAATGAGCTTGGGTCAATGCCAACCCCGGTTAGAGAACTATGGCTGATATTGTGAAAATGGGTAGGCCTCTTCATCAGAAGAACGTTGATGTGCGTTGTTCAACAGAGACTCAAGAGAGTTGAAAGATGAATGGCCTTCGATTGAGAAGCAAGACGTTTCTTATCCAACATCTTCTCTCTTGAAACCAGCTGCTGAATCTAAAGTACTTGCTGAACAATTTAGCGAGCCTCAGCATCTGGATGAGACTCATTTGGATGAAGAGGTTCCTGAAACGAAAACAAATCCAGTTGCATCTCCTTGTGTTGCTGATGAGATTCCACCTGCTTTAGTATCCAACAGAAATTTGCTTGACGATGATTCTAGAGACTCCTCTGTGTATGAAGACGATAACAACAAAGCAAAACTACATGCTTTTAAGGAAAATGAAGGTGAGAGTTTAATTCTATGTTTTAAATCTTTCTTCGTCTTTGTCCATGTTCTTGATGTCTGTGTTGCTTTGTCCACTATGTTTAGGTGATGATGTTTCTGCATCTGTTGCCACTGGTTTTCAGCAACTAACCATAGAGAATGAAGAAGACCATGAAAAATTAAAGAAAGAAGACAAACTTGTGGTGATGATCCCAAGTCACCTACAAGTTCATACCTGAGAATGCTCACACCTGATGTTTGGTAGTTTTAGCTTTGGCCAAGCTAGTACTGGCTTGAATGATAACTTGGAGGAGACAAAAGAAACAGAAGATAATTCATCACTCAAACACCCCGAGCCTGACTTCTATGGAGAGGAAGAAAAACAACTCAGGAAAGCTGCTACTGATGAACAAACATTGTATCATATCGATTCAACCGCCAGGAATTACCATGCTTCCTCGGATTCTGAAACAGAAGCGGCGCAACATGAACCTCCTCTTCAAGAAGATCATCAGTACAAGTTCTCATCTCCTTCAGATTATGGATTTGAACACAGCCAACAGTTGAATCTTCCCCCATCATAAGCAAATCTCCAAATGCAGAATCTTGATAACTTCCCCAACGTAATGGTAAATATCTGTCTCCTTTAAAAATGCATCACACATTGAAAAGTTCACTCAAAAGATCTAACAATGTTTTTTAATTCATAATGTTTAGTAGCAAGAATATGCTAGTTCATTACCCAACAATCAACCACCATCAGGCATTCATGATGCAAGAGAACCTGATCTTCACTACTCACCATTCCCAATAAAATACAACAACGCCGCTCCCTCTTCACTTAGCAGACCATCTATATCCATGGCGGAGATAGTCAATTCCATAGAAACCTAGTCCTAGCTTTCCAGTAAATACCATTGCTTACACAATTTTTTTCTTGCAGGCACTAAGAGCTGCGAGTATTTCTCCACAAAACGCAATGCCTAGTGCAGGTGAACAAGCAGCAACTCTTGCTCAACACCTGACCTTAAACTCATACTCTCATCAGCCTGGGATGTCTTTAGGGCCTTATATGGTAATCTGATTAGCTATCCCTTCATGCCACAGAGTTACAACCCTTACATGTCTTCAGCTTTCCAGCAAGCGTTTCCGGCTGGTAACCATTAGTCTATTCTACCGCAATACAAAACTCAAGCAACTGCTCTTCCTATTCCTCATTCGTCTGCCTATGGGTTTGGTGGTGGCGCCAACTTCCCTTTGAATCCCACAAGTGCTCTAAACTCCTATGAAGACGTCTTGAGCTCACAGTTTAAGGACAACAATCACTTGCCATCATCACTTAAACAGCAGGTAAACCATGAAATTCCTCTCGTGTTTTAATCTTGTTGATGTGAACATCTGAAATATCACCGCCTCATGTTTTGATGTTGTTGATGTGATCATGTGAGCATCTAAAAATCTGCTCCATTCGGTTTAGTTGGCTGGTCGGTTTTATTGATTCTGGTTTTAAAACCATTTCTGTCTTTCTCTTGGTTTGGTTAGGTTTATTGCGAATTTTTATTTGGCTCAATTTGGTGTGAAAAAGATGAGTTATATTCTTTTTTTGGTTAAGTTTGGTTTTGAATAAAAGAAAATTTAGTGAAATCCATGTTTATTTAAGTTCTTAGACAATTTTATGTTTGTTTTTTGTTTGGAAAGTTTGGATTATTTGTGGCCCTCTTGTTTTTCAACCGTTAACATATAGGTTATTTTTTTATGTTTTGGTCCGCAGAACGAACACTTATCAGCATGGCATCAAGGACAGCAATCCAACTCGCGTGTGGTTTCAGGAAACGGATATTACAGCCTCGCAGGTCATCAGTATCAACAGCCTCCTAGTTTCCGTCAAGCCCAACTACTGCAGCACCAACAGTAGCCGTCTCAACAACAACAGCATTTTGGGGACATGGTTATGGCAGTCCTTACCATTCACAAGCTCTCATTAGATCATCTCCTTCACCAACACCAACAACAACAAAACGCCAGAGATGCTTCTAAACAGACTCACCAACGGTTATGGCCCTATAACTACTGATCAAAAATCAATCGAAGTCAAATCCGTCTTCATGCCATACTTTCACTTTCCCTTGCAGTGAGATGATTCCGAGGTGTGAAATGGCGGTGTGTGTGTGTGTGTTTGTGAGTTTTTGGTTGTTGTGGTTTGTGGTAAAATCTTATGAGGGATTTTGTGAAAGACTGTCAGTGGCTGGCTTGTTTAGATGCTAACCAACCTTCTTGTATTACTAGAAACTGTGTTTTTCTTACCAATTTAACTCTTCAGTCTTGACATGTTTTTATTTTATAAAACTTCATATCATTTTATCATGACTGGTCTTGGTCTGGTTCGGTTTAAAAGACAAAGACATAACTTACAACAAAAAAAAAACATATCCTTCCTTTAAAAGATTTCCAATGATTAAGAGGGAGAGGGAATTCTTTATTTAAAAAAAAAGAGAG
>CAJHQP010000392.1:0-200019 GCA_905132765.1 Moricandia arvensis | reverse complement strand
ACATCCTCAAAGAAAAGCAAACACCATCGATCGACACCTGTACTTCGTCGATCGACACTACTCGTGAGCAAGCAGCGATCAACACTTCTGAAGCATCAATCGACACTGACCTGCGAATGAGAGACATGGCCGCGACTCTTGTATTAATCCAAGATGAGCATGGAGACCTACATGACCCTGAGGGTCATCTTCATAATGCAGAATGTTAGAGACTGGATAATCAAGGGGCTGTAATCCATGACCCATAAGCAGCTGAGAAGCTGTAGCTGCAGTTAATGCTGAGGCTGCTCGACCTAGAACGTTGGCTAATTACAACCGTCCATATCAGTTCTACGCCAACATATCAGATACTCGTCCTCATACCTTTCAGAGACATGATTTCATGCTGAAGCCAGAATACTTTAAACTTGTGGGACATACATCTTATCATGGGCTCCCACATTGAGAATCCGATGGAACATCTGAAGCGGTTCGAGGATTTACTGTTTGATATCAAAGACAATGGATTACCTAAGGACTACCTTCTTTTGTAAACTCTTCAAGTAATCGCTTGCTGGAGATGCTTCATCTTGGCTTAAGCAATTAACACCAAGATCTCTTACATCATGGACTGCCATCAAGAACGCCTTCTTGCATAATTTCTTTGATGATGCAAGATCTGAAGTCTTGAGGAACAAAATTACCATGTTTACTCATGGGCCTAGTGAATCATTCAAGAGCTCCTGGATCAGATTCAGGTCATACCAGAGATACTATCCACACCACAGATTCAATGAGGTACAACTACTAAGTACCAAGTTCAGACGTCTCACCCTGATTTATAAAATGGCTTTAGACACAACTAGTGAGGCAAATTTCAACACCAGAAATCCAGAAGAAGCTATGAGACTCATTGAGAACTTGGCGTCTAGCAATAGCACCAAGAACACTACTTCTGAGAGGAAGAAATTGGCTGAGAGTTTGGATAAGGAGCAAATAGCTGAAGTTAAGGGAAAGCTGGACAATGTTCATAAACTTCTCAGGAAACTGATCAGCTTCGCAGCGGATGTTGAGTCTGTAGATGTCAACAACAACAAAGGTGATGAGGAGGAAGTGAACTACGTCAGTAGTGCTACTTTTCAGAATCAAAGGTATGGGAATCAAAGTGGAAACAAAAAATTCTATGGCACTGGTCAAAAGAGTAATTACAACCAAGGATCGTAGTACCAGAAAACCTTCAGTAACAACATCAATAATACAAGGAACTATGAAGCCTCTTCTTAATAGAATCCTCCTCCAACAACTCAGGAGAGAAAATTAGAATCTGTGGTTGATCAGGTTCTTGAGGGACAACAAAAGTTAGCTGTGGAGTTCAATGGAAATATTGATGTTGTGTACACTAATCTGAATGACAAGTTTGAAGCACTCAACACCCATGTGAAAAATACAAAAAACCCACATGAGTTTCATTATAGATGATGACTTCTAGCAAGTGGTGAAGCATGAAAAGCTATAAGAAGAAGAATTTTGAGTCAAAGTTCCATGTCATTTGGCAGCACGCACTGGTGTTGTTCGAAACAAACAACTGAGGGCCGATCGACACCACTTGAATAATCCGTGAGATCTTGTGAATGGAAAGGATCGATCGACAGCATAATGTCGATCGACGCTCACCTATGAGGTAACAAGTGCATTTACCAAGCATCAATGTGCACCGTTTGAATACAACTCGATATCCATCTCAGACAGAAACAAAGCCAACGGTTGACACCAATCGTCGACCTGGTGATGCACCAGAGCCTATGATTATTCAACAAGAAACTGATGGACACATTGCTTTTGGAAAGAATAAAAAGATCAAATTTCCCAAGCATCAAGGAGATATGCTAATGATAATGGGATGGATAAATTTACCAAGAGAGTACTGAGGATTCATGAAGATGTGCCATTCGATGAGGCTTATTACACCCACATGATATGGATGTTTTTTCAGAGTAAGCAAGGAGATAGAAAAGGACATTCAATCAGCTTAGGGACAAGATGAAGTAGAGGATTACACTGAAGAAGAAAAGTGACTGTGGAAAGTTTGTGGTTCCATGCATTGTTGGAGGTCACAGTTATCTAGATGCATTATGCGATACGAGTTTTTCATAAGCATAATACCTATGGTGATGACTACTCTGTTGAATCTGAAGATAGAACCTTCTGGTGAATCATTCACTTTTGTCGATTGCTCTAAGGGAAATTTAGGAGGAATTATCAGAAACCTTCATGTACAAATCGGTAATGCCTTAGTTCTAGTTGTTTTTCATGCTATGGGTATTCAGATAGACTGGAATTCTTCTATACTACTTTGGAGAGCCTTTATTGCTATTGTAGAAGCCGTTTGCGACATGCAGACGAATATGCTGTGCCTGACACTCATAGTCAATAATGATTTCTATGACCTTGTTCGAGTGATCAAGGAGCACGCATCCTATATTGAGTTAGGTGATGACCCACAATTTGTGGTTGTAGTTTATTTTGATTCTGGTTGCGAGAATGAAGGTGATGATGAGTGTCGGTTTGACACTCATGCAATTTCAGAGCTTCAAGAAACTTTCATAGTTGGAGGCGTCACTCCTCCTAGAAGAAATATTTGTGTAATAGCACCATATGGGTATGATGTTTACATATGTGAAGAGGAAAACAAATAAACTATGGATGGAAGAATCATCAATGTGGCAAATGAGATATAAAAGCAATACTTGAGATGACAAATAGTGTGTGAGGTCGTTATTTGAGTTTACCACAATATAAAGGATGTTTTCAGATGTCTGGAGTCTTTCTTAACCCTCCTTATCGGCAAGAACATGCGAAATATATGAGATATCAAGTTGAAGACATGATAGCTGAAGTTTTTAAAGACCATTAGAGGATATTTGAGAATTCTATAGAGCGATGGATGCAACATATTTCCCTCTCAACAACATAATTGGATGGTTGAAGAAACGTATTGAAGAACTTAGGCTGAAGGTGGATTACACACATAATATTATCAAGAGACAACAAGAGCTATCAA
Source organism: Moricandia arvensis (assembly GCA_905132765.1). NCBI lineage: Eukaryota > Viridiplantae > Streptophyta > Magnoliopsida > Brassicales > Brassicaceae > Moricandia > Moricandia arvensis. The sequence continues at coordinate 196,979 of CAJHQP010000392.1, read as the reverse complement.
AAGCTTTGTAGGCACTTGGTTCGAGATGAGCAGAGAATATGTTGATACTTTTTTCCCAACAAGTATTTCGTTATTTCAACAAAGGTGTTTTTTATTTGAATAAAAATTTAACATTCATTCAAAAAAGTTATTTCAAGCTAAGGACTATAAACAAGTGCTTCATGGGAGGCAACCCATTAGTAAGTTTTAAATTTTTTTTTTTCATTATTACTGATTTTTTTGTGTTTTACTTATTTTTGGTAAAAAAAAAAAGATCTGAGGAAAACAAAAACCGTTCGAGCAGCGAACAACAAACTGGCCAATGTTAGTCGATACCACTGAAACCTGAGAATCGATCGCCAATTCTCTGTGTCGATCGACACTCATTCAACATGTATACTCTTTCTGACTTATTAATTTTTTTACGTTCCCATTTATTTTTCCCACCAATCTCGAATTGTATAATACTAGGGACAATGTTGTTTAAGTCTCGGGGAGGTAGTTACTAACATTGTGTTTTATTTTGAGTTTTATAATTTTATTTGAGTTTTCTATAGTTTAGAAGGGGATGAGGAATTTTATTTAATTTTACTTATTATCTAACCATTCTGTAGCACCATTCTTATATTTACTGATTGCATGGTGTACCAGATGGAAATAACAAAGAGGATCACATGCCATTAACATCCACGCTTCTTGAGAATGTCTGAAGGAACCAAAGTTGACCTCCAACCTAATCAACTTTATTTGCTTGTATTGGGGCTTGGTATATACTGGATCAGATTCCTTTTGTACGTCTGCAAGGCAAGAGTCTGTGTATTTATGGTTCCCTTCTCTCGCTCTCTTCGGCATATAGAAAAGAAAATATTAAAATTATTTCTTGAGATGCAGAGGGGTAGGAAAATTTCCTATGACCCACTATTCTAATTTGACGGGATGATCACACAAAGCTGGAAGCAAGGGGTAGAAAATTTTCCTGTGACCTTATTATTTGCCTACACTTTTCAAAAAAAAAATCAAAAAAGAAAAATAAAAGAGAAAAAGATTCAGAGAAGAGAAAAAGAGGGAATAAAGGGATTTGAGAAGACTGCATGTGTGTTCAGTTACTTTTTTGAGTAAAAGTCCATGTGTAATTTGATCGATACTCCCAAGGTAAAGCCTACACCTTTTAATGTAAGAAATGAGATTAGTAGAGGAGTATGTCAGACGGTATTAGCTAAGCTGTTGGCTGGATGGTATGGTTACCAAGCCAAGGTAGAGTACAAAAGGTACCTCTAAAGTTGGCATTGATTCGATGTGACCTGCAACATTGTAGATGTGATGGTAGTAATTTTGAATGAATGTGAGTCTGTGCGTATTCAAACCTCATTCACTGGACTATTTATGTTTTGCTTGAGTACAAGCAAAATAATAAGTTTAGGGGAGTTGATATACTATGAAATTTCAAGTTTTTAGCCATACTATAAGTATTATTTAGAGTCTTTAAGTTATGTTTCAAGTATATTTTAGATTGTTTTCAGGTCCAATAGTGTTTTGGAGAAATGTGGAGATTATGTAACATTTTAGAGCTTACGGATGACGAAAATCGTAGATGTTCAAAAAATTAGAAGTCAAAGCCGAGATGCAGAAGAAGTGTCGATCTACACTTCTTCCTTGATGTCTCTCGACACATGTGCAAGTAGACGGGCCCGATTTGATTCAAGACCGACTCAAACCTAGAAGTTTCACATATTACAAGATTTCCCCTAACCGACTTTTTAGCTAATATTTATAGTGTTTGCCATTGTCTACGGAAAACACCATCTTACACATTACCACAATTCATTATTCTTAGAAGCTTTTTAGTAGTTTTGGAAAGAAGATCAATGACTCCTTCCGAGATTTTATATCGGAGCTCCAATATTTCTTACTATATTTATTTATGCAATTCTTTTAGTTTATGACTTGCTTAATTGTGTTTGAGTAGTTACTTTTTCAGATTTATGGTTTATTAGAGTTTTGATGGATTATTGAAACAAAAAATTGCTAAGGTGATAGGATCATTCACATAATTGATCTAGTGCTTGTGTTCTAGAGTAGTTAACTAGAACCCTTAACTTAGAATAATTAACAACCGCGAGAGTGGGTTCAAATCCTGATAATAATTATGTTGAGCTAAGTTTTTAGGCGCATGTGATAGCTGGTTTAAATAATCTAGTGAATATATCGATTGGGGAGTTAATACTTTTTTAAAGAAGTATTAGTCAAAAACTCGATTTCATCCGATTTCCTCCACACTTCTGCATCATCTACGACCGCTACATCTACCCACACTCTAGCTGTATCCGGACCAAACCATATAAAGTGGACCATTTGATCAGGGTCTGTTGAATGCACACGTCCTTCAACAAGAACTTGTTTCCTCCATTTAATGTCCATCAGTTTGCACTTCTGATTCAGTTTATAGCTTCAGATCGATGATTAAGCTGACATGTTTACAATACACACTTATTTAGGCCCAGAGATTAATAAAACTAGATAATTGAAAAACCCACAATTTGTACCTGATTAGTTGCTGGAGACTTACCAGGAGGAGTTGATGTTCTTGCTCCTGATTTAGCAACTTTATTAACTCTTCTGCTAGTAGGAGACTTACAACCTACAAATGCATCTTTTTTTGCCTTTTTCTCTTGCGTTTCCTACTGCACACACATTGTTAGAAGTAGGAGATTGTTGCCTTGTCACTTCTGGTGGGTTGTCAAAGACAACTTTGCGAACATGCCATGATATAAAAGAGTGTAAGCAGTCCTCAAGGTATGCCATATCCATTGTAAGCCTCCATAAATACGTCACTTGTTCATGTACCACATTGAGAAAGAGTTTAATTGCATTAGGTCTGAGAGGAAGTCCATTTACCTATGCCTTTTCTTCTTGTGTCTGCCATCGGCCTTCACCAAAAATTACACCATCATCAGCAAATCCATTAGTTTGCATTTGTTGAGAAAATTTGTTCTCGAGTCTTGTCAAACATATTAAGAAATAAATCTCATGAAAGGACAACAAATCATTACCTAAATTAGTATGAGAATGCAATAGTAAAACCTTTACCTATGGTGCAATATCTTCTGGTTTAAGCCTGAAGCCTAGTTCAACACATTTATACTTAGGCCATGTAATAACATGACCGACAACTTCCTGAATTGTGCACAAGTTACTTGCAGATCTTCGGAGAAATGTTTCAGGTTCAGTAGCAGCATCAAACAAGACTGTATCATCCTTAGGGCCTAATCGAATGTCATGCACTATATCATCCGGATCCAAAGAACGAATACGGCCCTCACCAATGTTCTCAGTTTCATCAGCCCAATCAATAAGAAGACACCTCTTTTGTGGTCTCTTTTTCACACTGTGTTAAATAGTTATGATGTAAAAATGTTATAGTGTACAATAGTGAATATTCATTGATCTCATATATATGACTTACTCTTGCAGCCGAGTTTTCACCAAAACTTAGAATATGATGAATATTCATTGATCTGTTTGCGTCTTCTCTCCTTGTAGCTATCACTCACCACCTAGAATATGATTGTTAATATGTCTTCTACTTTGTAATTCAGATATTACTCAATTTCGAAACTTTACCTTGAGTTCTTGGCTAGTTTTCTCCTTAACAAATTTGCGCCACTCAGTAGGAGGAACATTCTTAGGCTGAGATTCATCCATTGTTGGTTATTCTCAGCTTCATTTATTTGGGTAAATAAGCGTGACTTTGACGATCTCCATAATCCTCCCATTTCCTTCAGAACTGCAACCCTTTGGTAGTCCTCGTCAAATTCAAACCTTGCCTGCACTCACATAGAAAGCATATCAATAATCAGTAACGTGATAAAATTCAGAAATAGAGTTGTTTTCATTGTATAAAAACACTCACCTGGACTGATTTCTAGAGCACTGTCTTGACTTCTTTAGTTAGTTTTCTCCAATTTTCTAGCGTAACAGGCACATGTTCCCTCACGAACAGACCTAAATACGATGACAGCTTCACTGAACCAGGACCATAAGCTTCTCCCATGAAAGTGAAATCCACGTGCACTCTGCTATTTGGATCTTTAGCTAGGTCTCGCATTATTGTTGGTCCATGCTTTCTCTTACAGGAGTTTGAAACCACATGCTCTTTAGTTACTTCAACCTCACCGTTAGGCTCTTTGGTATTATGTTGCTCTTCTTCCTCAGACTGCTCATGTTCCTGCTCTTGTTCATGCTCTTCCTCCTCAGACTGCTCTTGTTCATGCTCTTCTTCTTCTACATAATTCTTCTCTTGTTCCTGCTCCGCCTCAACATGTTCCTCAAGTTAGTGTGGTTCTTTCTGTGTTGGTAGAGTACAAACGAACTCAACATCTTGATCATCCACTCGTTTTTCTTTCTTTTTAGTCTTCCTTCCGCATTTGTTATTCTTTGGACATCCCATCTCAATTGACATGAAACAAATATGAAAGAAAGATTTAACTCCACACCAAATGTAACATCTAAACCAAACAAACAAACCCCAACAAAGGGACAAATGCCCAAACAAACATAAGACACAAACATCGATCAAGCAAACATCACATACAACAATGATCAGAATAGCCAATAAGGATACGGTTCACACATATATGCCTTCACAATCAGTTCTGGCATTCTCAGCTTCATCAATTTCAATATACATGTCAATGTTTGATGGCAATGGCCCCATGTCTACAGTTCCCTCTTGAATGTGTTTTTTACTGTATCTTCTAGACGGACCTCTCATAACAATATACCAACTTGATGACTAATCATCCCTAGAGTAAAATACTTGCTTCGCTTGAGATGCTAGTATGTACGTGTCACTAGCAAATGAGGCTTGACTATGATTCATGTTAACAAGTGTGAAACCATCTTTAATCTTCACTCCATTACCCTTAACAGCCCATTGACACCGGAACAGAGGAACATAGAAGACATTATAATCCACCAAGATGATATCAATTACTCTGCCGTAGTAAGATACCAAATCTACCACCTGTGATGTATATTTGGCACTAGATCTACAAAATGCCGTAGCCTCATAATAAACTCCACTATTCTGACTTTTCCTATTAACTACTATAGTATGAAATCTCGGCCCATTAACTATGAATCCTGTATATGACCTTGCAGAACATCGTGGACCATAAGCTATCCACTTAAGTGTTTCTGAATGTTCTGTAGAGTCAAGAGGCACCTGATAAAGTAAAAACAATTTCAAACACCAATACAATAACATAACAACTGAAATATGAAAAAACAGTACATGTTCTTTTAGCCAACTTGCAAAATTATATTTATGCATACTCCATAACGGTTATGCATCTCCTCGGCATCTTCCATCTGTACCTTGTAAATACTGTAGATGCTCACTTGAAAATCAAAACAATTAAATCAGAATATTGATCACAAATATAAACGAGTTAAGGAAAGAATAATATGATACTTACTCTACATAAGGTTCCACAAGAGCTATATTTTGGATGATAGCAAGATGTGCAACTTTCTTTTCCATTTCAGAGAGAGTAACTGTAGTTCCGGTGGATATTGGATGGCCATCTAAGATAGAATTGTTCTCATACTCCATGTTTCTATCTTCTTTCTCTTGGACATTGGTTGTCTTCTTTAAAAATTCACCGCAAAACCGGATACATTCCTCAGCTAGTTAGGACTCAGCGATGCACCCCTCTAGTCTTGCATGATTCCTCACAAAGTCTTTGAGGACTTTCATGTACCTGAAGCAAATGTCCGTGTAGAAAATTTAAAAAATTGTGGTTAAATTTAAACTAGTCATGTATATCTTACATTTCAAATGGGTACATCCATCTAAAATGGACTGGTCCACCAACCCGGGCTTCTCTTCCTAGATGCCCAGTCAAATGGAGCATGATATCAAAGAAACTTGGAGGAAAGAATCTTTCAAACAAGCACATAGTCTCAACAATCTCGGCTTTCCATAACACAAAGCTTCTCCCTGTCAATCACTCTTTGACACAAAAAATTGAAGAATGCGCATAACCTAAACACTGCAAGCCTCGTTCCTTTAGGTAACAACCCTTTAAGTGCAATGGGCAGAAGTTGTTGCATTAACACATGGTAGTCATTGGATTTCATCCTTGTGACTTTACAGTCATCTAATGAGACACCTCTTGATATGTTAGAACAATATCCATTTGGCCGTTTGAAGTCGAATAGACGCCTGCAAAATATCTTCTTCTCTGACTTGGACAAAGACCACGGTGCTGGAGGAAGATATGTGTGCTTACCCTAGATTTTAGGATGCAACTCCGGTCTAATACCAAGGTCCTCTAGATCTTTACGAGCTGCAAGACCATCCTTAGATTTTCCACAATGCAACAATGTAGATGTGGGAACCGAAATTCACACTGTCGATTTTCGTGGAATTAGGAACTCAGGGTAAACCCTAGTTTCCCAGTGGTCCCGGATATCTGCTAAACCACACGCCAATCAGTCATAATACAAAGTAAATATCAAAAAGCAAAGTACGAATTAAAAAGAGAGCAAATAGATGTCTTATTATGAATTTGCGTATGAGCGTTTACAACAATATAGAAGCCTCACTATGAGAGCTGTCGGCGAGATCCCTAGTTCTAATAACCTAAGACTGCAAAATCCTAGTTGAGTCGCAGCTCGAATAATAAAAACGGAAAGTTGCCTAAATACTGTAAGTGCTAAGCTATGTTTGCTCTGAGTGGGATTTTTGTGTGTGCTCTGCATCATCACCCTCGAAGTACTTATATACTTCTTTAGAGGGAGTTTGCTCTTTCCTCTTCTGCCCTTGGTAAATTTATCGCTTCGCAGAAATATTCCTTTTTTCCTCGATCTTCAAGATTATCTTCGGAAACTTAAAATAAATCCTCCGATCTTTAATATTTATCTTCCGAACTTAACATTTATCCCTTCCTGCAAAATAAAAGATAAACTGTCACTAATTTTGGGCTTCACTTCGGATAATATTGTGAGTGGGCCTTTGGCCAAGCTTTAGAACTCATCGGGCTGTTAGGATCTTTTGTATGGGTGTATGACTCTAGGTGTTTAGTCAAACGTTGCTGTCTCATACGATTTACCCGATCCTTTCTCGAGAAAACGAGTTCTTTCGGTAATGTTTCCAATGTCAACCCTGATCAAGACGGAACAAAGATAATTTTGATCAAGTATCGAGAGAGAGAGAGAGAGAGAGAGAGAGAGAGAGAGAGATAGAGAGAGAGAGAGAAAGAGATAGAGTTAACGAGGATGAGGTGAAAATGGATTCATTGATCTGAATTTACCGAATGAGTGAATCGGATTGCTCGTGCCACCAACTCGCCATACGAGCGAGTTGGTTGGTCCGACCCATCCAACTCGCCCGTATTGGGAGTTGGACTCGGTCCGTACCGTCCAACTTGCCATACAGGCAAGTTGGTCGGCCCATGTGGCTTGATTTGCCCGTTCGACAAGCTGGACATCTTGCTCGCCCATCTCCTCCATCTGGGGAGTTAGATGATCGAGTCTTCTAGTCGTTTCGTTTTACTGCCGTTCGAGGATTCGTTTACCCGCAGTGTTTGGACAAACTTTTCTTGATGACTTATCTGTGCAGACCGCTCCTTTGTGGTCAGTCGAGATTTGACCCCGATCTTTCCCGTTCCCTTTTCTCTGAGATATTATCTCTTTTTCACAAAGGATGCATTTCTCGGGAAGTTTCTGACGTTTATTCTGTCGTGAACGATTTTGACCCCAACAGTTAGCCCCCAGCTCGTTAGAAACGTAAGGTTCTAGCGAGCGGTTTTGGCAGGTTTGGTAAGTTAGGCGGAATCAATGTTTGAAAAGGTCCGTTGAAAGTGGTCTACTTATTCCTCTAAGAGTGGAATGTAGTAGGATTGGGGATGCGCTTTGTGAAGGCTGCCTACGTACCCTTGTAAAAGGGATCAAGCCTTTTGTAGTTCGTTCTGGATTTAAGGTTTTCAGTTCCTGTTTTCCAGTGAGACCTTTATGGTTTAGCTGTGTGTCGTGTAGATATTATCTAGCACATTGCTATCAATGGCATTGTATATTGGATCTGTGTCGGCCTCGAGACTAGCCTCGTAGGCTGTTTATTTTGGCCGAGTGTGGCCATATTTATGTTTTCGGGACTGACAGCGTGTGGCTTCGGATCCCGGCTGCTTTGTGACTTTTGAATAAACTAGGCTTTTTACTTGAAAAGGAGTTTAAGTAGATTCGGATTTTTGTTAAGCATAGAGGAAGGATACGAGTTGTCATCTCGCTCCCAACTCTTTTGCGGATATCCTATTCGTTGCTCATTCGAGATGTTTGAGAAGTTTTCCAAATTTTTGAGAGCGCTTAGATATGGACTAACAAACATGCTTTCAGGATCTTGTATCTTTTCAATATCATGCCTTGAGACGTTGGAGACCAGTGTGCTGGGTTTAGGGTAAGACCTAGGTCTAATCACGGTTTTAGGGGGTTTAATGACTACTTCGGCTTACGTTTCCCATATTGCTTTCGACCTGATTCCATCCCGCTTTAAAATCCGCGATATGTTCTCGGCTTATGTTATGGTAGGAATCGAGCATCTCTTTGAGAAAATTTTTTAAGTCTCCCGAAAGTGCTGACCAAAATTTTGGATTTCTTTTATAGCGCTATTACCCTTGTGTCGGGTGTTCAAGAGCTATCTCTACGAGATGGCTTAGTTTGTTTAGGACGTTAAGAGTTTGTTGTGTTGAGAAACAAACTTATTTGTAGATACGTGTTTAAGAAGGTATGTATGTTTTATAGTCACGGATGGACTGTTTGTGAGCATTCCGTTTCGAAAGGTTTTGACGAAAAACCATCCTCAAGAGCGTTAGCGACGTCTCGCTGTGTCGAACGTTGAGTTTTTATTTGGTATGCCGCATTTCTTGCTTGAAATGTTGGCGGGCTTGAAGATGTTTGGTATCACAAGGTTTTTGTTTTAACCTTACGGAAGAGAAACGTTTTGGTTTGTTTCCGAGGAATTAGGACCAATGGGTCGCGTAAATTTTTCCTGAGAATATGCGACTTCCTTCACTTGGCTTTGTGAAGAGTTGGCCCCCCGAGACTTATTTCATCTATAGTTGAGGATGCTTCGTATAGTTCTAGGAGCTTTGTTACGAGTTTTTCCTTATATGCCGCTTTTCACTTGTATAGCGTTTTGGATTTAGAGTAAACTGCGGAACATATTGAACTTGGTCGGTTGTCGACAAGTTTATGTTTTCTGTTAACCGTACGATGGTTACAACTAAGTTTCGATATTAAAAATTTTTCGTATGATTTCCGATGCTGGGTTATACGATAGTTATTTGCACTTGGCGTTTTTAAACTAATCGTGGACTGTCGTGCCGCTAAGTGATTGGGTTGAGCAGTGGTTGCTCAAACATTTTAGCTCGGTCTGAAGGATGTGTTCAGCCGAATAGCCGAGGACGTTTATGGTCATGGACAGACTATGGCACGTTCGTGTTAACATTAAGGTCATGTTAGTTTAGAGTTTTCCAGTTCATATTTTTATCGGAAGGCGTAATTGGCTGAGGGGTAAAGAGCGTTTGTCGAAATCGACGGGCCAAGTTGGAGTTTTCCATGCTATAGTCGCACGAAAATTGTTTTGTTTCTGTATGATGAAGACAAAACCTAAAAGGCTCGATAAAGAACCGTGCGAGATGATTGCCTGCTCGGATGGAACCGAGGGAGATGGGAGGCAGAATCCAGCGAGCCGCATGGCTAAGGAATGAGATCTTTAAGATCGTAGTGCGAAGGGATAAAGTTTAAATTTTTTCTTTTCGTCGAGAGACGAGTCATATGAATTTGTTTTTAGCTATCCGCAAATTTTCCAAAGCACTTCTCCATAAAACTTGTTATGTTCGTTTCCAAAAGTTTCTTCGCATAACATGATGTGGCTATACGAAGGATGTTTTGCGTAGGTTTTACGAGGAGTGAATGGCGTTGAAGTAAATTGAGAATGTCTCTGACAGATTACTCGTGATATTTGCGAATGAGGAATGTTTTTTCCTCATTCTCATTTCCGCATTGCAAATTTGTTTTTTCATGACTACGATCTTGTTTTCTCATAGGCTCTTCCGTATAAAATGTCATAGTTATACGAAAGTAATGGATGATCGGATTTATGACGCATCACATGGCCTAAATGATTTTCTATCTACTACCGCAAGAGTTTGCTTTGTCGAAAGCGTTTTCTTGATGCCGAGACAAAATTTCTTTTTGAAGTATGGGAGTATACAAGTATAGTATATATACCTACTCCCTCCCTTTTTCTAAGAGAGAAAACGGCTGAACTGATATTTTGAAGGGTTGTGTATGTTTTTTCTTTTGAAGATTGGGATGGTCGACAATCTAGGTCGGTTTAAAGACGACGTTAGGATTGTGACTTGGTGACTTTCAGGTTGACGATTAGGAATACATCGGTTTAAAGAAATTTTCTTGGAACGAGTTGGTTTTAAGACGACATTTGCGTTTCTAGTTTGTTCTTTCCTTAGGGAGCGACATGAGTGTTGCGATTGTTTCTTGATTTTCCGAGAGTTTAGATCGGTTTGCAGGATATGCCTGAGCAGCCGTAGATCAATCGATCGAGACAGGAAAATGCCTAAGAATTATTTCAATAGACTATTCTCCTAGATCCTAAGTTCCCTATAGTTTTATGGTGATCTCTGAAGCGTTTTTATTTCTTCCTACGAAAATTCCAAGTCTGATTTCAAAAAGTTCGAAGCCGGCTATACCTTAGTTTTATCGAAGGTTTGGGTTAACCTCTTCTCCTTTTTGATTGCTCATCTCCTCTTCCTCTTCTTGTGTCTGAACGCCCCTTAAGAATGGTAAAAATATTAGTTCTTCCTGGCCGTGTTTAGGCTCGAACCAGTCTTGCGGTTTTCATCGTAGAGTTCCAACGGTAACTCCAATCGGGACGAAACAAGAGATGTTTCGATCGAGGTTCAAAGGAAAACACAAAGATGGAGGTAAGGACGATTAGGATGTCCAAGAGGGCGAGTAGGATCCCCAAGCGGGTGTAGAACGCCCAAGAGGCCGAGTAGAAGTAAGCAAGGGAGTTTAGGCGAGTCTTACTTGTTTTTCGATCAAGATTCAAAAGAGAACACAAAAGAGAAGCTCATCAGGGTTTTCCAAACTTTCCATGAGGCGATTTGGAGGGAATAAATCAAACTCGCCATCAGGGCGAGTTGGATAATGTGCGTCCAACTTTTTTTGATCGTAAAATCTCAACGGAAACTCCGATTGAGATGAAACGAAAAGCGTTTCGATAGAGATTCAAAGAAGAATGCAAAGGTTATCCAAAAGAGTGCTCATCCAGTTTAACTCGTCCATTTGGCGAGTTGGATTGGCCAACTCGCCCAATGGGCGAGTTAGACGGCTCGTTTCATAAAACTCGCCCGTTAGGCGAGTTGGACTGGTCCGACCTGTGTGTCCAACTTGTTTTGATCGTAAAATCTCAACGGAAACTCTGATTGAGACGAAACAAAAAGTGTTTCGATCGCGAATCCAAGGAGAACGCAAAGGTGAGCCAAAGGACTAGTCATCCAGTCCTTCTCTCCTGTTTGGGGAGTTGGATTGGGAAACTCGTAAATGGGCAAGTTAGACAACTCGTTTTGTCCAGCTCGCTCGTTTGGCAAGTTGGACTGATAAAACTCACTGAACGGTCGAGTTAGACGACTCGTTTTATACAACTTGCCCGTTTGGCGAGTTGGACTGGTCCGACTTGTGCGTACGACTTGTTTTGATCGTAAAATCTCAACGGAAACTCTAATTGAGACGAAACAAAAATCGTTTCAATTGGGATTCGAAGAATAACTCAAAGGAGAGCCAAAGTAATGCTTGTTTTTTGAAACTCGCCAAATGGCAAGTTGGACTTGTTAAACTCTCGTAATGGGCGAGTTGCACGGCTTGCACTGTCCAACTCGCCCGTCGGATGAGTTGGACTGGTCAAACTCGCCCAATAGGCGAGTTGCATTGATTGTACTGTCCAACTCGCCCGTTCAGCGAGTTATACTGGTCAAAACTTGCCGAATGGGCGAGTTGCACGGCTTGTACTGTCCAACTCGCCCATTCGGTGAGTTGGACTAGTTAAGCTTGAGTTTGGATGGTATGCCGGTGTGGTCGTTTCGTAAAAGTTTCCAATTTTTTTCTATGAAAGTTGTATCATAAAATGCTAACTCATTTCACTTTCCGAACGGTGTTCCATATAAAATTGTCGAGTTTGATTTTGACAAAAGCTGTTTCGAAAAATGTTGTTGAGCTTTAATATTACGAAAGTTATTCTGCGAAATGTCATGAGTTTAGTTTTACGAAATTTTTTGCTGAGTTTAATTTTACGAAAGTCGTTATTTAAGAGTGTTTTTGTGTTTGGGTGTACGAGAGCCGTTTTTTTCTGGAAAACTTACATTTTAGCTTCTGAATCTTCGGTTTTGATGAGCCTAATTATCGGGAGTTGACTTAATCGGAGATTTTCTCGTTTCCACAGGACTGATCCGAGGGGATTTTGAGTAGTTTTTACGAAGTAAGTTTGAGTGACACTCATCGAGAATTAACTGAATATGTTGCGTAGAATCAAAGCTTGACTCTTTACGAAATCTTAGGTTTTAGAGAACGTTTTAGCAGTGAGGGATACGATCTCTCTTTTTGCTTAGTTTAGTTTTCATCAGCCGTTTTAGGTTTCAAGTAATTCACTAGAGATCAACTTCGTTTCTTCGAAAATTGTTCAGAAGAAGTACAACAGTGGGGCTTGTGTGCCCAATTTTCTGTGCTTCCTATCTCTGTGAGAGATCTAGGATTTCTCAGCAATTTCTGGTAGAGCAAATTTTATTTTTCCGGAAGGTTTTCAAAAAATTTCTTTTGGTCGAACCCTTATGCACTGAGATTTTCCTAGTGAGAGAAATCGCGACTAGGTTTTCGATTTTCTCAAGCACTGCGGGTTTGCATAAGCGTTGGCGACGGGAGCAGTCACTGCTGGAGTTGTTTTGCCAGCGTTGTTGGAAGATGCTGTGTTGTCTTTCGTATTTCCAGACATTGTTTCAATCAAGCGTTTTGTGGTCATGAGTTAGAGTAATCCAACCCCCTCCTTCTAGCGCCAAACTATGGGAACCAAAATTTGCACTGTCGATTTCCGTAGAATTAGGAACACAGGGTAAACCCTAGTTTCCCAAAGGTTCTGAATATTTTCTAAACCACACGCCAATAAGTCATAGTACAAAGTAAATATCAAAAAACAAAGTACAAATTGAAAAGAGAGCAAATAAATGTCTTATTCCGAATTTGCGCATGAGCATTTACAACAGGATAGAAGCCTCGGCTATGAGAGATGTCGACGAGATCCCTAGTTCTAATAACCTAAGACTGCAAAACCCTAGTTGAGTCGCAGCTCGAATAACAAAAACGGAAAGTTGCCTAAATGCTCTAAGTGCTAAGCTATGTTTGTATTGAGTGGGATTTTTGTGTGTGCTCTGCATAATCACCCTCGAAGTCCTTATATACTCCTCTAGAGGCAGTTTTCTCTTTCCTCTTCCACTCTTGGCCGAATTTATCTCTTTGCGAAAATATTCTTTTTTTCCTCGATTTTCAAGATTATCTTTGGAAACTTAACATTTATCCTCCGATCTTTGACATTTATCTTCCAAACTTAACATATATCCCATCCTGCAAAATAAAAGATAAATTGTCACAAAGTTTGGGCTTCACTTTGGATAAAATCGCGAGTGAACCTTTGGCCGAGCTTTAGACCTCATCGGGCCATTTTTCGACGTAGGCATTTCTATGATTTTATCGAAATAGCATTACTAAAACGACATCGTCCGAGAGTTAGAATCTTTCGTATGGGTGTATGACTCTAGGTGTTTAGTTAACCGTTACCGTCTCATACGATTTACCCGATCTTTTCTCGAGAAAATGAATTCTTTCGGTAAAGTTTTCAATGTCAACCTTGATTGAGACGAAACAAAGATAAGTTCAATCAATTCTCGAGAGAGGGAGTTAACGAGGACGAGGTGAAAATTGATTCATTGATCCAAATTTACCGAATGAGCGAATCGGATTGCTCGTGCCACCAATTCACCTATATGGCGAGTTGGGCTTGTCTAACTAGCCATATAGGCGATTTGGTCTGTCCTTGCCGTCCAACTCGCCATACGAGCGAGTTGGTTGGTCTTAGCCATCCAACTCACCATAAAGGCGAGTTGGTCGGTCTTGGTCGGTCCTTGCTGTCCAACTCGCCATACGGGCGAGTTGGTCAGTCTGTACCGTCCAACTCGTAATACATGCAAGTTGGCCGGCCAATGTGGCTTGATTTGCCCGTTCGACAAGTTGGGCATCTTGCTCGGCCATCTCCTCCGTCTGGGGGTATTGATGATCGAGTCTTCTAGCCGTTTCGTCGTACTGCTGTTCGGGGATTCGTTTACCCGTAATATTTTGACAAACTTTTCCTGACGACTTATCTGTGCAGACCGCTCCTTTGTGGTCAGTCGAGATTTGAACCCAATCTTTCCCATTTCATTTTCTCCGAGTTATTATCTCTTTTTCACAAAGGACGCATTTCTCGGGAAGTTTCTGACGTTGAGTCTATCGTGACCGATTTTGACCCCAACAGTAGACACTAAACTCGCAGCCACATTTCTCTCCACATGCATAACATCTCAGTTATGCCTCACTGGAAGTTCCTACTCATTACAAAAAAACAGAAAACCAAAGTTAAACAAAAGACAATCGCAATAGAAAACCAATTTTGCAAATGATATAAGCATCTTACTTCCCAGCAAGGTAGCTTAAAGAAGATTGACCTCTTCTTCCATATAGGTAACTCATATTCATCTACTTGTACTTCTTCATCTCCCTCTTCCTCTGATTCACTCGATAAACCCTCACTATCAGAGCCTAAATTATCAGAACACTGAATCCTTTTTCTCTTACTTGCGGATCCTTTAAAATTTCCAAATTAATTCCTGAAATTTCTAAGGTTTTGAAAAATGTCATGCCTAGTTTGTATTGTTCCCCTTCTTACTTGTTCAGATTTTTCATCAAACCATTTTTTCTTTCCCCGGAAACTATGAGTTGGTGGCAGACCCTTTCTATGGCACATGTAGACATGTTTTCTGCTGAACTTTAGCCACATGTTATCTGTTTTTTCCCACATAAAGGACACCCCATTTTACATTTCACTTTTAAGCCTGCAAGATTCCCATAAGCTGGAAAATCACTGATTGTCCAGAGCAGCATCCCCTTAGAGTAAATGTTGATCGAGTCAGAGCGTCGTATGTTAACTTTCCAGTGCTCCACAGACTGTTCAGATCGTCAATCAGGGGTTCTAAGTACACATCTATACTATTACCAGGTTGCTGTGGACAAGGAATCAACAATGAAAGCATGATGTTCTCCTTCTTCAGGCATAAGTCAAGTGGCAAGTTATAGTTTACCACCAAAACAGGCTAGCAACTATATATGAAATTCTTCATGTTGAATGGATTGTAGCAATCTGTTGAAAGTCCAAGCCTCAGGTTCCTTTCTTCAGCTGCAAATAAAGGGTATTTAGCATTCATCTGATGCCATGTCACTGAATCCACGGGGTAACGAAGCTTTCCATCACTGCTTTGTTGCTAAAGTGCCACCTTAAATCCTTGTCCATTTCCTCAGACCTGAACATTCTCTTCAGTCTTGGTATTATGGGAAAGTAACGTAAGAGTTCTTGTGGGACGCCTATCTTCTTCTCACCAGTATGCATATTAGTCTTCCATCTTGAAGCCTTACATTTTGGACACTTCTGAAGCTTCTTGAACCTCTTTCTAAATATGCAGTAGTCATTGACACATGCATGAATCTTCTCAAAACCCATGTCAAAGAATTTCAAAAATTTCTTCACATCATAGAGTGATGTGTGAAGCACATTTTCCTCTGCTAACATACCCAACAATGTCTCTAGCAGATCATTGAAGCTCTTGTCAGACCAGCCATTCTGAGTCTTCAATCTAAATAATGAAACAATTGCAGATAGCTTACTATGGTTGACACAGCTCAGATACATGGATGTTTCAGCATCAACTATCTTCGCTAGAAAATCGTCTTCTTTCTTGTCGTCTCCCTCTGCCATCTCAGATAAATCCCCTGTGTCTGCTAACTCTTCATCAAAACACTCAGCAACTCTGTAAAATCCAAAGATCTCATCATTCCATTCACTTGCTCCGCTTTCACCTGCAACCCTTGAGTTCATCTCTCCGTGTAGATTCCAATCAGCCCGCATCTTATAAACCTCCTCCATTCCCCTGGTAACTAGACGGTCAACTACTACACTTTCTGTGTGACGATCTATGTTTCGGTAGTCAATGCAAGGTCATACAAACATGTCAATCCCTCCCTCAGCTACAACCACATCCAGTACAAACTTTGAATCCCCTCTCTCATATGCAAGATCAACTCTACGATTTACTATCAAAAGCAAAAAATTCAAAACAAGTTAAGTCTCTAGACATCAGATGAAACCTAACAAATATGATTAAATACATTACCTTCTTAGATTTACCCAAGCTTTGCCCACCATTTTGTGCTCGAACCTAAATTTAAACCTTCAGTAACATAAAGACTTTGTTAAGGTGTCCTCAGATTCAGAGCAAATTATCGAGGTCAAAATTGGTCACGACAGAATCAACGTCAGAAACTTCCCGAGAGATGTCCTATTTGAAAATAGAGAGATAATATTTTGAAAAAGAAGAGCGGAAAAATCAAAATCGAGTTTCGTATGGATCCCGAAGGAGGGTTTGCATGATAAGTCTTCAAGAAAGGTTACTCTAGGCCTTGTACAAACGTATCCCCGAGCATCAAAACAACAAAACGACTATAAGGCTCGACTCTCTAATTCACCAAACGGAAGAGTTGGCCAAGCAAGCCGTCTAACTCGCCGAAAGGGCGAGTTGTACCGCATGAGCGAACCAACTCGCCCGTTTGGCGAGTTGGAGTGGAGTTGGATCGAACAAGACAACCAAATTGCCGAACGGGCGAGTTGGATCAAACAAGACGACCAACTTGCCCGATCGAAACATTTTTTGTTTCGTCTCCATCAAAGTTTCCGTTGAGATTTTACGATCAAAACAAATTGGACGCACTGGTTGGACCAGTCCAACTCACCGTCTAAACGAGCCGTCTAAGTTGCCTGTTCAGCGAGTTGGACCAGTCCCACTTGCCGAACGGGCGAGCTAAATCGAAGGAGCCTTCCAAACTTGCCTATTCGGTGAGTTGGACCAAACAAACCGTCCAACTCGCCTAACGGGCGGGTTTGACCAAACATGCAGTCCTTTGGATCACCTTTGCTTTCTCCTTTGAATCTCGATCGAAACACTTTTTGTTTCGCCTCAATTGGAGTTTCCGTTGAGATTTTACGATAAAAAAATTTGGACGAACATGTTGGACAAAACGAGCCGTCTAACTCACCCGTTTGGCGAGTTAGACCGAACGAGCTTTCCAAAATTACCCATTCGGCGAGTTGGACCAAACAAACCGTCTAACTCGTCCGTTCGGCGAGTTAGGCCAGTCCAACTCGCTGAATGGGCGAGTTTGACCAAAAGAGTAGACCTTTGGATCACCTTTGCGTTCTCCTTTGAATCCCCATCGAAACGCTTTTTGTTTCATCTAAAGTTGAGTTTCCATTGAGATTTAAGATTAAAACAAGTTGGATGCACACCGTCCAACTCGTCCTGATGGCGATTTGGATTTATTCCCTCAAAATCTCCTCATGGAGAGTTGGGAAAGCCCTGATGAGCTTCTCCTTTGTGTTTTATTTAGAATCTCGATCGAAACGCTTTTTGTTTCATTTGAATCGTAGTTTCCATTGAGATTTTACGACAAAAACAAGTAAGACTCGCATAAACTCTTTGGCTTGCTCCTATTTGACTTCTTGAGCATCCTACTCGCCCTATTGGGCATCCTACTCGCCCTATCGGGCATCCTGCTTGCCCTTACGTCCATCTTAGCGTTCTTCTTTGAATCTCGATCGAAACATCTCTTGTTCAGTCTCGATTGGAGTTACCGTTGGAACTTTACGAAAAAAAAGCAAGATAGGTTTGAGCCTAAACGCGACCAGGAAGAACTAATATTGTTACCATTCTTAAGGGACATGCATACACGAGAAGAGGAAGGGGGAGATGAGCAAGAAAAACTGAGAAGAGGTAAACCCAAACCTTCGAGAAAACTAAGGTATGGCCGGCTTGTAACTTTTTGAAATCAGACTTAGAATTTTCTTAGGAAGGTACTAAGAAATAAAAACGCTTCGGAGATCGCCATAAAAATTTAGGGAACTTAGGATATAGGAGAATTGTCTAGTGAACTAAGTCTTAGGCATTTTCCTGTCTCAATTAATTGTTCTGCGACTGCTCATGCAGATCTTGCAAACCGATCTAAACTCTCGGAAACGAGAAACAATCGTCACGCATGCTCAGCTTGCTTCCTAAGGAAAGAAAGAACTAGAAACGCGAATGTCGTCTTAAAACCGACTCATTCCTAGCAATTTTCTTAAAACCGACATAGTCCTAGTCGTCAACCCGAAAGTCACCTAGTCACAAGCCTAGCGTCGTCTTTAAACCGATGTGGACTGTCGATCATCCTAATATTTGGAAAGAAAAAGTACACAACCCTTCAAAATATCGGTTCAGCCGTTTTCTTTCGTAAAAAAGAGGGAGTAGGTACGTATACTATACTTGCATACTCCTATACTTGTATACCGCTCGCTAGAAACTTACGATTCTAACGAGCTGGGGGTTAAATGTTGGGGTCAAAATCGGTCACGACAGAATTAACATCAGAAACTTCCCAAGAATTGTCCTCTTTAAAAAGAGAGAGATAATATTTTGAAAAAAGAAGAGCGGGAAAATCAAAATCGAGTTTCGTATGGATCATGAAGGAGGGTTTGCACGATAAGTCCTCGAAAAAAGGTTACTCGAGTCATTAGGCAAACATATCCCTGAGCATCGAAACGACAAAATGACTATAAGGCTTGAATATCCAATCACCAAAGGGAAGAGTTGGCCAAGCAAGCCGTCCAACTCGCCGAACGAGCAAGTTGAACCGCACGAGCCAACCAACTTGCTGAACAGGCGAGTTGGATCGAGCAAGATGACCAACTCACTGAATGGGCGAGTTGGGTCGGACGAGCAATCCAACTCGCCCATTCAGCGAGTTGAATGCATCAATTTATTTTAATCTCGTCCTCTTAACTTCCTCCTTTGAAATCGGATTGAACTCATTCTTGTTTCATCTCGATCGGAATTGACGTTGGAACTTTACCGCAAGAACTCGTTTGCTCGTATAAAGTTCGAATTGATTGTGTAAAATGGCAACGGTTAACTAAACACCAAAGGTTTCCTGCATTATACGAAAAAATTGAACTCTGTTCGGAATTGACATCTTTTCAGAAGCGCTCTTTCAACAAAATCGTGAAAATGCTTAAGTAAAAAAATGGCCTGAGAAGGTCTAACGCAATTTTACACGAAATAGAGCCCAATTGAAATGACGGTCTATCTTTTATTTTACAGGAAGAGATAAATGTTAAGTTCGGAAGATAAATGTCAAGTTTCCAAGATAATGATGAAGATCGAGATAAAAGGGAATATTTTCGCGAAACAATAAACTCAACCTAGGGGAAAAAATCGAAAGGGAACCGACCCAAAAGGCATATATAAGGGGAGCTAAAGCAAAAGTCAAAGGATCCAAATATTAGACCGAGAGAAGCTCTGTTAGCTTATAAGAACTTAGAACTCGGGTGGCTAGAAGGACAAAGTTATACTCAGACATTTCTCCATCTTTGTTCGCAAATTTGAACTAAAGATTTATTGTTTTTTATATTCGTCTTGTTATCTATTCATGATTTCCAAGTTTACTCGATTACTTCTTGTTGGCTCTCACAGAGAATCCGGGACCTCATGGAAAGTTAGGATTTCTTGACTTTCCTTAATTTACGAAAATCGACTGTGTGAATTTCGGTCCCCACACAAATAACACATAAGCTGTATTCAAATCCAAAAAAATCAGTACAATTCAGAGTACTCTACAATAAACACAACGAAGTCAGTCACAACACAAAACAAAAACGAAGACTTGAGATGAATTTTTTTTAGAAATCGAATCCCTAAACTGTAAATCCGAAACAGTAAATCTACAAACCTAGGACAATGTTGTCATGAATCGAACACGAAGGAAAACAATAAATCAAAACCAAGAAATATAAGCAAGAGAAAAACTCTTCGATACGATTTGAGCTGAACTTGACAGAGATGACGAAATGAGAACCTCCAATACCTTCGAGATGGAGAAGCAAAGTTGAATCGAAGAGTTGCCGCGACTGGGAGAAAGGGTGGAGGGGATTTCTTAGGGAAATGGAGATGAAATTTTAGGGTTCAATAGAGAAAGGGGGAAACTGAGAGAGAAGAGAGGGAAACGACAAATAGGGAGAGAAAGGGAAATTTGATTAGATTAGGGATTTTCACTAAGCGTTTCGCGGAAAAGCTAATTTTAGTTTCCCGCTTACTTAATGTCTATCATAGCATTATGTAATGCTATTCTATAATAATAAAATTTTGAAGTCATCAACTATAGCAGTTTGGTTAAACGAGCTATAACAAATGTGCTATCAATAACATATTTTTTTGTAGTGGTTACATGGAGAAAGCATTAGTTTCGCGACAAAACACTGCTTTTCATGGCTTGTCGAGAAGGTATGTTTCATAACAACGAGAAGACCTAATTGTTGATTACTAGAACAAGGATTAGAGATTCAAGAACCAAACTCACTTCATAACAAAGAGATTAAAAGAAGAGATGGATCAGAGAAAATTGCTATCTTTAATTTTGGTAGTCTTTTCCATTAATTTAACTTTATTTTTTTTGTTTATTTGTAGTGCACTTTCGTGATATGATCAAAGTAAGTGACTTACTTATCTCCAAGGGTTCACAAATGGCAACTTTTTCTTTTTAGTTTTAGTTTTATACAATATATATACATATAGATATATATGAAATAGTGGACACCTGGTCTGGTGAGCTTGACTAGATCGTGTCATGTCTTGTGAATGGCTATAGATGAGGTCGGGTCACAGAATTTGAGCTCAAGATCACCGCTGGTTTCTAAAATGTTGTTGACTTCGTTTGCGTATTCGAAAAGGAGGTTGTCCCCAATGTGAAACTGTTTCCCCTAACTCCATTTGTAATAGAAGTCACTATTATACACCTTCCATCCTTTTGAGTCTCCAACCTTGTACATCTTTCCAAACGGTAGAATCTTGCTCGGTGGTGGTGGAGGAACGGAACGTGACGGTTCATGGATGACAAGAAGGTCGAGTTTCTGTCTTGATGAGCATTGAGAATGATTTGACCTGATGAAGTAGTAAAAATCTCCGTTGCGTAAGGGTTACCACATCGTGTCCAATGAACTAGATCTCGTTGAACTTAGGAGGTTAAACAAGCGATAATAGTGAAGTTGTGGTTTGTTCAAAAAGCTCATCAACACTCATCGGTTAGGTTACTTTGTTCATTTAAGTTCTTTCAGGATTTTCGTCGAACACCTCTCGAACGTGAAACAACCTAAGCTCAGAAGCTAGTAGCAAGTCAAGTTTCATGCATTAAGAATAACTATAGATGATGGATCATCAGATAAATATTCCGAAATAGCAACCCTAGATCTACAAACCATGAAATTCTTCTTGATAATCCTAGGACCCTATTGAACAACTAATCAGACATTGTAGAAGATAAAACGAAAGAAGACATGATTACATACAAAACTACAACAGAGTTTTTGAGATTTCTCTAGAAGAGAAACTCTCTCTCTCTCTCTCAAATCTGTTACAAACTAAGAAAAAATAAAGCATAAAAGAGAAAATAGGTTTTGATCTTAAAAACAGACATATATAGGCCCTTAAAAATCTAGGTCAAAAGCTAAATGCCAAACGCAAATGCTATTTTCATGATAATACCTGCAATCGTGTTTGGAAACACACATATTGCACGGAATCATTTGCGTTTCTTCTCCAGTTAAACTATTAATATTGTCCTGATTTCATCATTTTCAAGTTTTATGTTCTTTTGAAAATATATCAAACGATTTTTTTGATTATACATTTGCTTAGATATGGATGTCTTACCTCTATACAAATACATGGCATAAAAGCCTTCATTTATTAAGATGTCAGTTTAACTGTGTCTGTTTTGTAAAGATCCTGCAGTGACATTAATTATTCTGTGTATTTGTATTCACAATGTAGTATAGAGGTGTAACTTATATTGAATCTTTGTTTAAACCTATTTCTATGGTTTATGTGTTAAACAATCTTTGTTTTGATGTTTGGCAGAAAGATATCATTGTCCGGTCAGCTAGGCATTATAGTAAGAGAGATATGCTGAAGTTTTCTCAATATATTGGTTCTTATGAGGTTCCTGGAAGACAATGCTGAAATGCGGTTTGTGATGGTCAAACTTGCTAATTTTGGTACAGACCTTTAAAAGAATTAGTTATTATTTTTGATGTGTGGAAAGGGATTTACCTTATGATGTGATCAGGTTTTAAACACTAAACTGAATCAGTACGTAGACGGTAGTGTGCGGTAGTATTTAGGGATTGAATCCAAAGTGACCAAGGTTCCACAACTAGTCTTCGAGAATAGAGTTAAGCTAATATGAAAGAGAGAGAGAAATTTGTTGTTTTAAAGCTAAGCATAAATGTACATATGAAAAAGATGCAATGTTAGAGCAACATTGTGTAACAAAATAATCTCAAGGGTTCATGCAAGCATATAAAGATGGACTGCGAGGGAAGCGACAACTCAAAACACGGTTTCATAATTTTCCACTCTCGTGGCTCCGGTTATTATATCTAACAACCCAATGAACTAACTCTCGTTGAACTTAGGAGGTTAAACATGCGATAATAGTCAAGTTCTGATTTGTTCAAAAAGCTCATCAACACTCGTTAGTTAGGTTACTTTGTTCATTTAAGTTCTTTGAGGCTTTTGATCGAGCACCTCTCAGACGTGAAACAACCGAAGATCAGAAGCTAAGTAGCAAGTCAAGTTTCATGCATTAAGAATAACTATAGATGATGGATCATCAGATAAATTTTTCGAAATAACAACCATAGATTTACAAACAGTGAAATTCCTCTTGATAATCCTAGAACCCTATTGCACAACTACTCAAACATTGTAGAAGATAAAAGGAAAGAAGACATGATTATTTACAAAACTACAACAGAGTTCATGATATTTATCAAGAAGAGAAACTCTCTCTCTCTCTCTCTCTCTCTGTCCCTCTAAAATCTGCTAAAAACTAAGAAAATATCAAGCATAAAAGAGAAAATAGGGTTTTGGTCTTAAGAACATACATATATAGGCCCTTTAAAATCTTGGTCTAAAGCTAAATGCCAAACGCAAAAGCTATTTTGCGCGATAATACCTGCGATCGTATTTGGAAACACACGTATTTTACGAAATCACATTTGCCTTTCTTCTCCAGTTTATATTCCAATATTGACCTCTGTCAGTGGCGACTACATTTCTGGTCCTTCTCGTCTCTGCACCCCACTGTGTTTCATCGTGTCTTCTCTCACTGCGACCATCGGAGATCTAAAATTAGATGCCGTGGTGAGCTTCTTCTCCTTCTCAATCGATCGTCTCGAGCTCTTCGTAGCTCAATATCCAACTCTTGCCATTTTGCACAATTAGTCCTTGTAATATTTTCAAGCTTTGACCTTGACCTCAAAACTTCTATTTTGTGAAGATTTCCCTCAAGTTTCACCCCAAACTCTTGGTTGTGCACTCAAGCCCATGTACATGTACAATGTACAAATGCAACTCAAATTGCAATCTTTAAACATAAAAATGCATAAAAACAAATAATTACAAGCAATAAAACCGACACTCATCACCTTTTTCTTTGTAATATGAGGTGTTGTTATAATTGTTTATGTGAAAAAGTTATGATATAGCCTATTTATTACCAATTTAAGCCATTATTTGGGCTCTATTTAGGGTCTATTATGTGTCTCTAGGATATGTTTTAGAGTATTTACAGGTCCAGGAACGTTTTGGAGATAAATGGAGATACTTGGAGCTTTTGGATCATTTAAAGGAGAAGAATCCGTACTACAAGACTGTCGCCGATCGATGACACAACCATGGAGTCGACCGATGATGAAATTGCACACTTGTCATCGATCGACGACCAACTCGCAGACAACCGATTGAAAAGCCCAAGTTTAGAAGACAAATGAAAAGAATGCCCTTGAAAAATTTTGACCTAAGTTTTTGGGTTTTTATATTTATACGTATTATTGAGGGCATGCAGGGTGTGCGAGTACTAGCGTAAGCAAGGCTTGACACAACTTTCATAGCTTTATATTTTTAGGCGTTTAGGGTAGAAATTCATAATTCCTTAGGGAGATTTGTATTGGAACCCCAATATTTTATCTATGCATTCTATTCAGACTATTGTGCTTTCTTTGATTATGTTTGAGTTGTCATCAACTAGACTTAGGGTTGCATGATAGCAATCATGGATTAGCCCAAAATAGTTAATATTTGAGTTCTAGTATATTTACACATATGTGCTTCTTATCCACTATAATCTATTAATCTTGAAACCCTAGATCTAGCATATTTACATATTGCATCTCTACCTCTTGATAAGAAATTTTTCCTTAATTGATTGTTGCCACCAATATATATATATATATATATATATATATATATGTTCACCTACCTTAATCTTTAGAAATAAGAAATTTATTGTGTGTCATTGCTCTCTTTGGATTCAATCCTTAAGTACTACACCTTATCTCTTTGGCAAGAGTACTATTTGTGTGTTAAGACTAGGGATAATTTGATAGTTATTTGCTTAGGATATTTATACCTTGCTAAAACAATAAAAACATGCATGTCAAATTTGGCGCCGTTGCCAGGAGCATTGATCGCCATTAGATTTAATTTCTAGGATTTTGTCTTGGTTTGTTACTACATTCAAGTTACTATTTTTTCCTTGGTTTCAGGTGCATGCAAAAACATACTAGGAGAAATAAAGGACAAGAACTACTATTCTCTAACCCCGATAGACTCGAACGTATGATCCACAAAGAAAGACGGCAAGCATCGATCTACAACACCTACACCGCATCGACCGACACTTCTGTACGGACAACATCGACCGACATCAGAACTCGGTCATCGACGGACACTGATCACATACCAACGATCGACAGCAAAGTATCTACATCGATCGACAGAAGCATACAAGTTCAGATGGTTGCAGTGTTAATATTGACTCGGGGTGAAGATGAGAACTTGCATGACCAAGACGGCCATCTGCGTAATATAGCAAGTCAAAATATAGACGATCAAGGTGATTTAATCCCTGATACATAAGCAAAAGCAGACGTTGCAGCAGCTCAACCAGAAGCCAATGCCCCAGCTGCTTAGAGAACACTGGCTGACTACAACCGTCCATACCAGTTCTATGCCAACTGATCCGCCATTTGCCCTCCAGCTTTTCAGAGGAATGATTTGAAATCAAGCCCGTCTTCTTCAGACTTGTAACGCAAACACCTTACCATGGGTTACGACATGAGCACCCTATGGATCATCTGGAGAGATTTGAGGATCTAGTTACTGCTATCAAAGACAATGGAGTCCCCGAGGACTATCTCTTTTGTAAGCTCTTCAAGTACTCACTTGCTGGAGAAGCTTCATATTGGCTTAAGCAAATACCAACAGGATCTCTGACATCCTGGAATGACATCAAGAATGGTTTCTTGCGTAACTTCTTTGATGACGCAAGTGCAGAAGATATGAGGAGCAAGATTGCTACTTTTTCACAGGAACCCTCAAAATCTTTCAGAAACTCTTGGATGAGATTCAAATAATACCAAAGAGATTGTCCACACCATGGGTTCAACGAAATGAAACTTCTCAACACCTTCATTAGAGGTATTGGATTACAGTTTCATATGGCTTTGGACACAGCTAGTGGGGGAAATTTCAGCACTAGGAATCCTGAAGAAGCTACAAGGTTGATTGAGAATCTGGCATCCAGCAACAGCACCAAGAACACAAACTTTGAAAGAAAGAGATCAACTCCAACTATGAGTAAGGATCAGATTGAAGAGGTCAAGGCAAAACTGGATAGTGTTCAGAAATTCTTCAGGAAGCAGGTCACTTTTGCAGAGGTAGAAGCAGTAGTCTGGAGATGATGAGATTGAAGAAGATGATGTGAACTACATTGATGGGAGTGGTTTCCAGAGACAAGGGAATCCAGGTTTCAACAGGAATTCCTATGGGAATGGTCAAAGGAGTAGCTTTACTCAAGGTTCACAGCGAAAGCCCTTCAACAACAACAAAACTGATGGATCTTCTTACTGCCAGAATCGTCCTCTAGAGACTCAAGAAAGCAAGATTGAAGCAGTTGACAAAGTTTTAGAGGGACAACAGAAGATGACTGTGAAATTTAATGGAAAGATAGATGGGTTGTACTTCAACCTCAACACCAATTTTAAAAATCTCAACACCCATGTGACATAGAAAAGATATATCAAGAATATATGTGTTAGATGAAACATACTGAAATTATCTAAAACAAAAAGAGATAGATTAAAAATCGGCTAAAAAAATTTCAGGTAGAGGCTCATAGATTTTCTACAGTCAAAGTTTACAAAGACGCTAATTAGAAAATAAATCAAAGTCTAAAACATGGTTAAACATATGTAAGAAATTGGCCAAAATTGGTAGGGATAAGATTTGGCAAGATATAGGTCGAATTAGAGTGAAATTATATGCATTAAATAAAATTCAAAGTTCAAAGCATATTATAAATTCAGAAGAAAAAATATCGAATATATTTGAAAGCATATATGTCTATTTGATAAAACAGTGATATATCTGTAAATATTTGTTCATGACATAATTTTACAATCTTATTTGGACCATTAGCCATGGTGGTTATTGTTGTCCCCAGTGAGGTTCTCTGGAGGAAACGATGAAGATTCTAATGCATCACATCTTCCACGGCTTCTTGCAACAGCAACCTGACACATTTCCATAAAACACCTCACACATCCATAACAACTGCTTCTCCTCTTCGTCGTCCTTGGAATCTATATTCAACAAGTCATCCCTCTTCACCGAAAATGGTGGTGCATAAGCAATCCCAGCCTTCTTCAGTTTCTCTTCTTCCCCATCTGTTTTCTCCATCAAACTATTGAGATTCGTGCAGAGCTCATCCATCTTTACTTTCTTGTGAGCATCCACGATGATCGACAACGATGAGTTTCCCTCACCGTTTATCCCTGGATGATGGTTCCCATGGCGACACCGCTGCGCAAGAGCATCAAATTCTGGGCTGCCAAATGTGTATGGTCTTCCGGCATCCGAGTAGATCTGAAAGCCGACATCGGCACCACAATGAGTTGAAAGCTCACTAAGCTTTTGGTAGATTCCCTTTTTACGCTTTGAAAATGTGATCATTCTGTCTTTCTTTTTTCTACTTTTTAATATCTATCTTTTGTTGTTTTCCCTCTCATATTTGGCTAAAATATTGTAATTACACAAAATCAGACAGAGAAAATTTGGAATGTGAATTTGTTTTTCTTGTTTTAGCTAAGAAAATATGTTATGTTTGTGAATGTGATATTATAATTTATAGAGAAAGAAGTTTTGTAATAATTATTCTATTGCATGAAAGTTGGTCAATGCTTCAGTTTTTGTTTTTGAAAGTTTACTTATTTTATGGTAATTTGTAAATGAGATTTATGTCATCCATCATAGTCTTACCTACTAGTTAATTTGTTTTCGTTTTGACTAAACTAGTAATAAAGTTTGAAATATATTTATTTGAGTACCAAAAACAATCACGGATGACTCATTACAAATAAATAACAAACCGTCAAAAACAAAAATTGACCACCGACTAATTTCGTGCAATAGTTAAACTATGATGGTTTGAAAATTAAATTACAAGTGAAATAATAGACCAAACTGAGGAGAACCTCTAAGGAAAGAGAAAGAAAGCAAAAATAAATAAGATTTATGCGACTAACACAAGCAGGTAACGTAAGATAGTCAGTGTGGTTACATGGAGAAAGCATTAGTTTCGCGACAAAAACATTGCTTTTCATGGCTTGTGGAGAAGCTATGTTTCATAACAACGAGAAGACCCCCATTGCTGATTACTAGAAGAAGGATTAGAGATTCAAGAACCAGACTCACTTCATAACAAAGAGATTAAAAGAAGAGATGGATCAGAGAAAATTGCTATCTTTAATTCTGTTAGTCTCTTCCATTAATTTAACTTTAATTTTTTTGTTTATTTGTAGGGCACTTTCGTGATATGATCAAAGCAAGTAGCAACGTTTCTGAAGAAATATTTTCTTCTGTATTGAATAGATTCTAAAACGGTACAGATACTGAGGGAAACAAAGAAAACAAAGAGACAGTACGGTAACTAGAGAAACTCAACCAAAGTAGAAAACTAAAGAAGAGAGCAGTGGATCCGGATGCTTAGTAATGATGCCTGAAAGTGCGTAACCACCTTATGAAACGATCAATAGGTGAAAACCTGGGAACAGTTGGTGGTGCGACCAAGACTCGGAGCTTAAGGCCAGCGTCGCAGTGACCAGTCTCTGAGCTTATGAAATAGTGGACTCCTGGTTTGGTGAGCTTGACTAGATCGTGTCCTGTCTTGTGAACGTCTATAGGAGAGGTCGGTCGCAGAATTCTGTTCCGGTGAGCATTGAGAATGATTTTAGCTGATGAAGTAGTAAAAACTGGATTCCGTAAAATTGGTATTCCAAGGCGCCTTAGACTTGAGTGAAGTCGTTGAAGTTCTGATCGTAGTCGAAGACCAGAGAATCTCCTACGTGGAATTCCTTACGATCGGCCCAAGAATAATGTGTCATCGTTCGCAGTCCATCCATCAGAATCTCTGACTTTGTAGATTGTTGCCGAGCAGATGCCCATGAGAACCATCAAGGTTGTTATCCTGAGCAAGATCATCTTCTTCTTCACAGTTGTTTTTGTTGTCGCCATGGTGATGTGTGAACGAGAAAGATAGATAAAGAGAGTGTTAATGTGTTGCTAATGGAAATAAAACAGTGCCCTAAACCTCTTTATATACATACTGCTTTATCCTACGATGCTAACCCATGTCGCTTTACTATTTTTGTTTTCCTTTGTGTTTAAGATTAACCAAAGACTTGATCACTTTTCCTTATATTTTTTTTCATGTTTCCTTTTCACGTTCCCTCATGTCCTCTTTTTATTTTTCAGTGTAATTTAGCTAATTGAAAAAGAAAAGAAATACTGTCTTTATTTTATTGCTCTCAACTAATATCTATTTTAGTTTTGGAAAAAAATATGAATTGATCTATCTATTTTTGATACTAGCTTTTATGAATACTTTAATAGCTCACATTTATTGAGATGTCAGTTTAACTGTGTATTGTTTTGTAATGGTTCTTCAGAATTTATTCCATGTATTTTGTATTCACATTGTAGTATAGAGGTGTAACTTATACTGAATCTTTGTTTATGCCTATTTCTATGGTTTATGTGCTAAACAATTTTTTTTTTTTTTGATGTTTGGTAGAAAGATATCATTGTTCGGTCAGCTAGGCCTTATAGTCAAAGTGATATGCTGAAGTTTTCTCAATATACTAGTTCTTATGCGGTTCCTGGAAGACAATCCTGCAATGCGGTTTGTGATGGTCAAACTTGCTAATTTTGGTAACAGACCATTAAAAGAATTCGTTATTATATTAGATGTGTGGAAAGGGATTTACCTTATAATGTGATCAGGTTTTAAACACTAAACTGAAACTGTAAGTGCACGGTACTGTGCAGTAGTATTTAGGGATTGAATCCAAAGAGACCAAAGTTATACAAAGGGTCATCGAGAATAGAGTTAAGCTAATACGAAAAAGAGAGAAGTTTTTTTGTTTTAAGGCTAAGCATAAATGTAAATATGAAAAAGATGCAATGTTAGAGGAACATTGTGTAACAAAGGAATCTCAAGGGTTCTTGCAAGCAGATAAAGATGGACTGCAAGGGAAGCGAATTCTCAAAATCAAAACACGCTTTCATAATCTTTCCACTGTTGTGGCTCCAATTACTGTGTCTAACAACCCAATGAACTAACTCTCGTTCAACTTAGGAGGTTAAACATGCGATAATAGTCAAATTCTGATTTGTTCCAAAAGCTGATCAACACTCATCGGTTAGGTTACTTTGTTCATTTAAGTTCTTTCAGGCTTTTCATCGAACACCTCTCTAACGTGAAACAACCTAAGCTCAGAAGCTAAGTAGCAAGTCAAGTTTCATGCATTAAGAATAACTATAGATGATGGATCATCAGATAAATTTTCCGAAATAGCAACGATAGATCTACAAACCATGAAATTTCTCTTGATAATCCTAGAACCCTATTGCACAACTACTCAGACATTGTAGAAGATAAAAGGAAAGAAGACATGATTATATACAAAACTACAACAAAGTTCATGAAATTTCTCTAGAAGAGAAACTCTCTCTCCCTATGTCTCTCTCTCTCTCTCTCTAAAATCTGCTACAAACTAAGAAAAAATAAAGCATAAAAAATAGGTTTTTATCTTAAAAACAGACATATATAGGCCCTTAAAAATCTAGGTCAAGAGCTAAATGCCAAACGCAAATGCTATTTTCTAGATAATACCTGCGATCGTGTTTGGAAACACACATATTGCACGAAATCATTTGCGTTTCTTCTCCAGCTTATATTCCAAGTTCGACCTCTATCAGTGGCGACGACTTTTCTGCCCCAATATGTCTTCTCTCTCCATTACCATTGGAGCTTCAGAATGAGACGCCGTGGTGAGCTTCTTCTCCATAACATCCATAGTCAAAGGGAAACAACCAAGCAGAGATCGAGTGCCTTAATTTGAGCACTCTGGTGCTTTTGAAACGTTGTTTTCAACTGGTTTGGGCTGGAAGGTTAAATTCTGATATCAAGAGTGTTGGATGAACAACTATTTGTGTGTTAAGACTATGGTTAATTCGATAGTTATTTGGTTAGAATATTTATATCCTCCTAGAACAATAAAAACACGCATGTCAAGTTACCTGGCCAAAACGCAGGTAAAAAATGAAAGACAACGAAAGAAGAATAACTATACCAGATTTACGCTGTGGGTTAAATGATTGTGTCACATTCAGGAGAAAACATGAACGTACTTATCTCCAAAGAAGGATTCAAAAATGGCAACTTTTTATTTTTATTTTTAGTTTCATACAATATATATATTGTTATTTTATTAACTAATTTTCTTCTTCTTTGCACTATAATAATCATTTGATGTAGATATCAGCTTTACCAATCGTGAATAATGGATCCCGAAAGTCAATTCCATTTGTTTTTGTGTATTTAACTTTTGCATAACTCAGTCATGTGCTTGTACACTCATGAAATAGTGGGGAAGAACTTCACGGTAAGGTCATAGCACTCACCAATAAATCTTTACCCCTTCTTGTCTATTGCATCATTCATGTCCAGGAAACTTATCAATCTCTTTCCAACGTACATTTTACGAAAAACTAACATAGTTTAAAAAAAAACACTGGAATGAACCCTTGATATACCATTACTAAATTAAGTGATATTCATAACATTGAATTAGCGTATGTAGTCTTAAGAATCTCATGCGCGCCTCCATCAATATTACTAATTATAATTACTGTTTTCGGAGATATAATATTGTATTAGTAAAATATTTTCATTACTCTGTATCCAAAGATATTGTATTATCCATTGGAATCACTAACCATAATCTATAATTAAAAACGTAGATTCATAATCAACCTAGTTACTATGCCTAATAATATAGAATTCAAACCTATCGTTTGAATACAAGAAAATAAAGATGCATTAATATCGAAAGTGATAAGTCTACATGATACCTTAACAACAATTTTTGTTATCTAAGGGTGTCTTTCTGATTCAAGCATTTAAAAACAGTAGATGCGCTCAGCAACCCAATATCATATACAAGGTCATTACGAAACTATTGAGACATAGAAAAGATATATCAAGAATATATGTGTTAGACGAAACATACTGAAATTATCTAAAAAACGAGATAGATTAAAAATCGGCTAAAAAAATTTCAGGTAGAGGCTCATAGATATTCTACAGTCAAAGCTTACAAAGACGCTAATTAGAAAATAAATCAAAGTCTAAAACATGCTTAAACATTGGTAAAACAATTGGCCAAAATTGGTAGGGATAAGATTTGGCAAGATATAGGTCGAATTAGAGTAAAATTATATGCATTAAATAAGATTCAATGTTCAAAGCATATTATAAATTCAGAAGAAAAAATAGCTAATATATTTGAAAGCATATATGTCTATTTGATAAAACAGTGATATATCTGTAATTATTTGTTCATGACATAATTTTACAATCTTATTTGGACCATTAGCCATGGTGGTTATTGTTGACCCTAGTGAGGTTCTCTGGAGGAAACGATGAAGATTCTAATGCATCACATCTTCCACGGCTTCTTGCAACAGCAACCTGACACATTTCCTCATAAAACACCTCACGCATCCGCAACAACTGCTTCTCCTCTTCGTCGTCCTTGGAATCTATATTCAACAAATCATCCCTCTTCACCAAAAATGGTGGTGCATAAGCAATCCCAGCCTTCTTCAGTTTCTCTTCTTCCCCATCTGTTTTCTCCATCAGACTATTGAGATTCGTGCAGATCTCATCCATCTTTACTTTCTTGTGAGCATCCACGATGATTGACAACAATGAGTTTCCCTCACCGTTTATCCCTAGATGATGGTTCCCATGGCGAAACCGCTGCACAACATCATCAAATTCTGGGCTGCCAAATGTGTATGGTCTTCCGGAATCCGAGTAGATCAGAAATCCGACATCAGCACCACAATGAGTTGAAAGCTCACTAAGCTTTTTGTAGATTCCCTTTTTACGCTTTGAAAATGTGATCATTCTGTCTTTCTTTTTTTCTACTTTTTTAATATCTATCTTTTGTTTTCCTTTTGTTGTTTTCCCTCTCATATTTGGCTAAAATATTGTAATTACACAAAATCAGACAGAGAAAATTTGGAATGTGAATTTGTTTTTCTTGTTTTAGCTAAGAAAATATGTTATGTTTGTGAATGTGATATTATAATTTATAGAGAAAGAAGTTTTGTAATAATTATTCTATTGCATGAAAGTTGGTCAATGCTTCAGTTTTTGTTTTTGAAAGTTTACTTATTTTATGGTAATTTGTAAATGAGATTTATGTCATCCATCATAGTCTTACCTACTAGTTAATTTGTTTTCGTTTTGACTAAACTAGTAATAAAGTTTGAAATATATTTATTTGAGTACCAAAAACAATCACGGATGACTCATTACAAATAAATAACAAACCGTCAAAAACAAAAATTGACCACCGACTAATTTCGTGCAATAGTTAAACTATGATGGTTTGAAAATTAAATTACAAGTGAAATAATAGACCAAACTGAGGAGAACCTCTAAGGAAAGAGAAAGAAAGCAAAAATAAATAAGATTTATGCGACTAACACAAGCAGGTAACGTAAGATAGTCAGTGTGGTTACATGGAGAAAGCATTAGTTTCGCGACAAAAACATTGCTTTTCATGGCTTGTGGAGAAGCTATGTTTCATAACAACGAGAAGACCCCCATTGCTGATTACTAGAAGAAGGATTAGAGATTCAAGAACCAGACTCACTTCATAACAAAGAGATTAAAAGAAGAGATGGATCAGAGAAAATTGCTATCTTTAATTCTGTTAGTCTCTTCCATTAATTTAACTTTAATTTTTTTGTTTATTTGTAGGGCACTTTCGTGATATGATCAAAGCAAGTAGCAACGTTTCTGAAGAAATATTTTCTTCTGTATTGAATAGATTCTAAAACGGTACAGATACTGAGGGAAACAACGAAAACAAAGAGACAGTACGGTAACTAGAGAAATTCAACCAAAGTAGAAAACTAAAGAAGAGAGCAGTGGATCCGAATGCTTAGTAATGATGCCTAAAAGTGTGTAACCACCTTATGAAACGATCAATATGTGAAAACTTGAGAACAGCTGGTGGTGCGACCAAGACTCGGAGCTCAATATATTGGTTCTGATGCAGTTCCTGGAAGACAATCCTGGAATGCGGTTTGTGATGGTCAAATTTGCTAATTTTGGTACAGACCTTTAAAAGAATTCGTTATTATTTTTGATGTGTGGAAAGGGATTTACCTTAGGATGTGATCAGGTTTTAAACACTAAACTGAAACAGTAAGTGCATGGTAGTGTGCGGTAGTATTTAGGGATTAAATCCAAAGAGACCAAGGTTCCGCAACTAGTATTCGAGAATAAAGTTAAGCTAATACGAAAGAGAGAGAAATTTGTTTTTTTAAAGTAAGCATAAATGTAAATATGAAAAAAGCAATGTTAGAGAAACATTGTGTAACAAAGGAATCTCAAGGGTTCATGCAAGCAGATAAAGATAGACTGCAAGGGAAGCGAATTCTCAAACTCAAAACACGGTTCCATAATTTTCCACTCTCGTGGCTCCGATTACTATATCTAACAACCCAATAAACTAACTCTCGTTGAACTTAGGAGGTTAAACATGCGATAATAGTCAAGTTCTCATTTGTTCAAAAAGCTCATAAACACTCATCAGTTGGTTACTTTGTTCATTTAAGTTCTTCGAGGCTTTTCATTGAACACCTCTCAGACGTGAAACAACCTAAGATCAGAAGCTAAGTAGCAAGTCAAGTTTCATGCATTAAGAATAACTACAGATGATGGATAATCAGATAAATTTTTTGAAGTAGCAACCCTAGATCTACAAACAGTGAAATTCCTCTTGATAATCCTAGAACCTTATTGCACAACTACTCAAACATTGTAGAAGAATAAAGGAAAGAAGACATGATTATATACAAAACTACAACATAGTTCATGATATTTCTCAAGAAGAATAAAGGAAAGAAGACATGATTATATACAAAACTACAACATAGTTCATGATATTTCTCAAGAAGAGAATCTCTCTCTCTCTCTCTCTCTCTCTCTCTCTCTCTCTAAAATCTGCTAAAAACTAAGAAAATATGAAGCATAAAAGAGAAAATAGGGTTTTGGTCTTAAAAACATACATATATAGGCCCTTAAAAATCTTGGTCAAAAGCTAAATGCCAAACGCAAACGCTCTTTTGCGCGATAATACCCGCGATCGTATTTGGAAACACACATATTTTTACGAAATCACGTTTGCGTTTCTTCTCCAGTTTATATTCCAAGACTGACCTCGGTCAGTGGCGACTGCATTTCTGGTCCTTCTCGTCTCCCCAAGTTTAGAAGACGAATGACAAGAATGCCCTGGACGAGTTCAGACCTAAATTTTTGGGTTTTTATATATATACGTATGTATTGAGGGCATGCAAGCTGTGCAAGTACTAGCGTAAGCAAGGCTTGACACAAATTTCATAGCTTTATATTTTTAGGTGTTTAGGGTAGAAATTCATAACTCCTTAGGGAGATTTGTATTGGAACCCCAATATTTTATATATGCATTCTATTGAGAAAATTGTTCTTTCTTTGATTCTGAGTAGTCATCACCTAGATTTAGAGTTACATGATAGCAATCATGGATTATCCCAAAAATAGGATTGCTAGCTAAGTTAATATCCATCAATTGAGTTGTGCATAATGCTTGTATTCTAGAGTAGCTAACTAGGATCTCGAAAGTAGGACATGGACGACTACGAGAGTACGTTCTGTGCCAGAATAAACTCCATTAAACTAGCCTGTTATGCACATGCGAGAGCTGGTCTTATAAGTCTGGTGGACTTATCAAATTTTGTTCACAGTTCCTTATGATTTCACTGTCGATCAACATCAGGCCTTCACCATCGAGTGATGGTCTTTCCTTTTTCTCGCATACGAGAGTTGAAGTTTAAAAGGTCAAAATAATTAATATTTGAGTTCTAGTATATTTACACATTTGTGCTTCTTATCCACTATAATCCATTAAGCTTGAAACCCTAGATCTAGAATATTTACATTTGCATCAAGTTACTTTATTATTATATTCTCATATTTGCATTATTAGCATATTTACATATTGCAACTCTACTTCTTGATAATGAATATTTTCTTAACTGATTGTTGCCACCAATATATATATATATATATATATATATTCACTTAGCTTAATCTTCAGAAATAAGAAATCTATTGTGTGTCATTGCTCTCTCTAGATTCGATTCCTAAGTACTACACCTGATCTCTTTGGCAAGAGTATTATCTGTGTGTTAAGACTAGGGTTAATTTGATAGTTATTTGTTTAGGATATTTATACCTTGCTAAAACAAGAAAAATATGCATGTCAAATTTGGCACCATTGCCGGGGAGCATTGATCGCCATTAGATTTAATTTCTAGAATTTTGTCTAGGTTTGTTACTACATTCAAGTTACTATTTTTTCCTTGTTTTCAGGTGCATGCAAAAACACACTAGGAGAAAATATGGACAAGAACTACTATTCTCTAACCCCGATAGACTCAAACGTATGATCCGCAAAGAAAGACGAAAAGCATCGATCGACAACACCTACACCGCGTCGATCGAGACTTCTGTATGGACAACATCGACCGACATCAGAACTCGGTCATCGACCGACACTGATCACATACCAACGACCGGCAGAAAAGTATCTGCATCGATCGACATAAGCAGACAAGTTCAGATGGTTGCGACGTAAATATTTACTCGGGGTGAGGATGGGAACTTGCATGACCAAGACGGTTATCTGTGTAATATAGCAAGTCAAAATATAGACGATGAAGGGGATGTAATCCCTGATACATAAGCAGAAGCAGACGTTGCCGCAGCTCAACCAGAAGCCAATGCCCCAACTGCTCAGAGAACACCGTCAGATCCATACCAGTTCTACGCCAACAAATCTGCCATTCGCCCTTCGGCTTTTCAAAGGAATGATTTTGAAATCAAGTCCGCCTTCTTCATACTTGTAGCTCATACACCTTACCATGGGTTACGAAATGAGTAACCTATGGATCATCTGGAGAGATTTGAAGATCTAGTTATTGCTATCAAAGCCAATGGAGTCCCCGAAGACTATCTCTTCTATAAGCTCTTCAAGTACTCACTTTCTGGAGAAGCTTCATATTGACTTAAGCAAATACCTCACGGATCCCTGACATCCTGGAATGACATCAAGAATGGTTTCTTGTGTAACTTCTTTGATGACGCAAGAGCAGAAAATCTGAGGAGCAAGATTGCTACTTTTTCACAGGAACCCTCAAAATCTTTCAGAAACTCTTGGATGAGATTCAAATAATACCAAAGAGATTGTCCACACCATGGGTTCAACGAAATGAAACTTCTCAACACCTTCATTAGAGGTATTGGATTACAGTTTCATATGGCTTTGGACACAGCTAGTGGGGGAAATTTCAGCACTAGGAATCCTGAAGAAGCTACAAGGTTGATTGAGAATCTGGCATCCAGCAACAGCACCAAGAACACAAACTTTGAAAGAAAGAGATCAACTCCAACTATGAGTAAGGATCAGAGTGAAGAGGTCAAGGCAAAACTGGATAATGTTCAGAAATTCTTCAGGAAGCAAGTCACTTTTGCAGAGGTAGAAGCAATAGTCTGGAGATGAAGAGATTGAAGAAGATGATGTGAACTACATTGATGGGAATGGTTTCCAGAGACAAGGGAATCCATGTTTCAACAGGAACTCCTATCAGAATGGTCAAAGGAGTAGCTTTACTCAAGGTTCACAGCGAAATCCCTTCAACAACAAAAAAATTGATGGATCTTCGTACTACTAGAATCCTCCTCCAGAGACTCAAGAAAGCAAAATTGAAGCAATGGTTGACAGAGTTTTAGAGGGACAGCAGAAGATGACTGTGAAATTTAATGGAAAGATAGATGGGTTGTACCTCAACCTCAACACCAAGTTCAAAAATCTCAACACCCATGTGAATAAGCTGGAGAATCAAGTGCTGCAAACAAGTGAGACCATTAGGAGGCATGAGAGCCTGATCAAGGAGAAGATAGAGTCTGGACAGAAGCACCACGTCAATTATTGACTGATGATGATTTTTGGCAGGATGTTAAGAGGGAAAGGCTCCAAGAAGGAGATTTTCGTGTGGAAAGTTCGATGTCATTCGGTAGTTCGCTTTGGTGTCGATCGACAGTGAACCCTACATCATCAGTAACTTCGTGTGAATCGACTAACGTCGATCGATGTTGGGGTCAAAAATGGTACTCTCGAAATCAACATCTAAAAATTGTGTTTCCACACGAATGTAGTCGATACCGTCTCGACGAAAGTTTCCAAGCCAATAACTCGAGAGAAAGGAACACTAAGCCAACCAAGCAGTCCACTTCGCCGAACAAGTGAGTTGGGCAAAGCAGGCCGACCAACTCGCCCGTTCGGCGGGTTGGGCAGCGTGGGCCAACCAACTCGCCGTTCAGAGAGTTGGACAATGTGGGCCGACCAACTCGCCCGTTCGGCGAGTTAGACCAGTCTAGCTCGTCGAAACGATGAGTTAGACTGTGTGGGCCGACCAACACACCTGTTCTGTGAGTTGGACTTATCCAACTCGCTAAACGGGTGAGTTGGGTTGAACAAGACAACCAACTCGCCCGTTCGGCAAGTTGGCTTGAACATGACAACTAAATCGCCCGTTTGGCGAGTTGGGTCGAACAAGACAACCAACTCGCCCGTTCTGCGAGTTGGACAAGCCCAAATCGCCAAACGGGCCTGTTGGATTGAACAAGATAAACCAACTCGTCAGTTCGGTGAGTTGGGTCAGTCAATCCATTTTCATCTCGTCCTCGTAACTCCCTCTTTAAAAACTTGATCGAACTTATCTTTGTTTCGTCTTGATCGAGATTGACGTTGGAACTTTACTGAAAGAACTCGTTTCCTCGTGGAAAGATTGGGTCGATCATGTAAGACGATGACGGTTAAGTAAACACCTGGAGTCACATGCCCCAGACAAAAGATCCTAACTCTCGGATGACATCATCTCCGGAATGCTCTTTCGATAAAATCACAAAAACGCTTAAGTCAAAGAACAGCCTGAGAAGGTTTAAAACTTGGCTAAAGGTCCACTCGCGATATTATCCGAAATCGAGCTCAATCTTTATGACGGTTTATCTTTTATTTTGCAAGAAGGGATAAATGTTAAGTTCAGAAGATAAATGTCAAGATCGGAAGATAAATGTTAAGTGTCCAAAGATAATCATAAAGATCAAAGGAAAATAGGAATATTTCCGCGCATCAATAACTCGACCAAGGGCAGAAGAGGAAAGAGCAAACCGCCTCTAGAGGAGTATATAAGGACTTCGAGGGTGTGGATGCAAGGGTCACACAAAACCTCCTACTCAAAGCAAACATAGCACTAAGGGAAATTATGCATATTTCTATTTTACTGTTATCGAGCTGCGACCCAACTAGGTTATTCATGTCTTACGAGGTTAGAACTAGGAACTCGCTGACGTCTTTTTTCGTTAAGGCTTTACCTGTTGTAACGGTCAAACTACAGATCCGAAATAAGATCCTCTTTGTTGTCTTTCTGTCTTTACTAATTCATCGTTACTAATTACTCAATCAACCTCTCGGTAAGAGCCGGTAGCATATCAAAAATTGTGGATTTCCTAGTCATCGATCGACCCACATCCTACAACGCAATCGTAGGAACCCCATGGTTGAACTCAATGCAAGAAATTTCGTCGATGTACCCATGTGCCTCAAGTTCCCGACCCCTCACGGAATCAAGACCATCTAGGGAGATCAGAGTTAAAACGAATGTTTTCTTCGCTGCAAAGTTAAAACGGAAGAATCCGTTAGTTGAATTTCCACCGAAAAGGAAAACGAATCGCCTGCCGTCGACAACACCCAGAACATGACGATACTGAAATCTTTTGGCAGTCGCGAGAAGCCGAAGCTTTGGAAGGGAATCGAGAACCAACCTGCGAGCCCGTTGTCTCGGTATGCTTAGATGAAGCGTTCCAAGATCGTTGCGTAGAGATCGGTGTGAACCTGAGCGAAACTATGAATATGGAGCTTATAGCTTGTCTGAAGGAGAACTTGCACACATTCTCATGGGCCGGGAAGATATTTCAGAGATTGACATCAATGTCTCACGAGCTCAACGTTTACCAGACTTTTAAGCCTGTCAAACAAAAGAGATGAAAGTTGGGACCGGAGCACGCTTAGATGGTCAACGATGACGTCTAAAAAATCCTCAAAGTCGGGTCCATAACAGAGGTCAGGTATCTCGATTGGCTCGCTAACCCAATAGTTTTCAAAAAGAAGAACGGGAAATGGAGAGTCTGCGTTGATTTCACCGATCTCAGTAAAGCATGTCCAAAGGATAGCTTCCCACTGTCACATATCGACCGCTTAGTCGATGCAACGACAGGGAACAAACTCTTGTCCTTTATGGATGCCTTCTCTCGGTACAATAAGATTAGAATGAACCCCGGCGATCAAGAAAAGACCGCATTCATAACTGACCGTGGAACTGGTTGTTACAAGGTAATGTCATTTGGTCTCAAGAATGCTGGGACAATTTATTAACGGCTCGTCAACCGTATGTTCTCAAAACAGCTAGGAAAACCATGGAGGTATACATCGATGATATGCTCGTAAAGTCCCTCGAAGAACAAGATCATATTGCCCACCTCTGAGAATGCTTTGAAAAGCTAAACCTCCACAATATGAAACTGAATCCTGCAAAGTGCAGGTTCGCCGTGGCATCGGGAGAATTTCGGGGGTACCTTGTGACCTACTGTGGGATCAAAGCTAACCCGAAACAAATTACCACGCTGATTGAAATGCCGTCTCCAAAACGTAACGAGAGGTACAGAGATTGACCGGTAGGGTGGCAGCGCTAAACAGATTCATCTCACGATTGACGGACAAATGTTTGCCCTCCTACAACACTCTGAAGGGGAATAAGAAATTCTAATGGACCGAAGAATGCGAAAAGGCTTTCCAATAGCTGAAACACTACTTGGTCACTCCCCCGATACTCGCAAAACCTGTAGAAGGAGAACCGTTGTTCCTGTACATCGCAATATCAACCACGACCGTAAGCGGCGTCCTTATCTATGAGGAATGGAGCGAGCAAAACCTATCTTTTGCGTAACCAAAACTTTGTTCGATGCAGAGACACGCTATCCGATGATGGAAAAACTTACACTGTTAGTGGTAATGTCAGTACGAAAGCTAAGGCCATACTTCCAGTACCATACGATCGCAGTAGTCATATCATTTCCACTGCAGGCTATCTTTCATAGTCCTAATCAATCTGGGAGATCAGAAAAATGGGCAATCAAACTAAGCGAGTACGACATCAAGTATCGAGCGAAAACTTGCGTAAAATCGCAAGTTCTCGCTGATTTCTTAGTAGAACTGTCTGTGGGATGCATAACAAATCAAGAACCCGACTCGACCTGGACTCTCCACATCGACGGATCCTCATCCAAGCAGGGTTCTGGGATCGGGATCTGTCTCATGTCACCAACAGGGGAAGTACTAGAACAATCATTTTGACTAATCTTCCATGCCTCAAACAACGAAGCTGAGAAAAAAGCCCTGATCGCAGGATTACGATTATCTCACGACTTAAAAATACACAACATTCACACCTACTGTGACTCCCAACTTGTGGCGAGCCAATAAAGCGGGGAATATGAAGCAATCGACGAAATAATGGACACTTACTTGAAACTCGTTCAAAATTTATTTCAAAGTTTCGACCAATTTGCACTCACCAGGGTTCCGCGAGCCGAAAGCGCTCAGACTGACACCCTAGCCGCCCTAGCATCCTGTTCGGATCCAGGATTAAGCAGGGTGATTCCAGTAGAATTCATAGAACATCTAGCATTGGACCACCCGTTGTCATAAACCTAATCAACTCTCCAAACGGCGATACCGATGTAGTCGATGACCAAGCCACGTAAGAGTCCGGGCGGATAGAATACGAATTCGACGAACCTTGGATGAAGACAATCCTTGCGTACATTTCCGATGGAAAATCCCGGACGAAAAAATGGGCTGCTCGAAAGATTAAAACCCAAGCCGCGCGATACGTCTTGGTTGTTGGAGAACTATACAAGTAGAGATTTCGGGCCACTCATGACCTGCGTAGAAGGAGAGAAGGCACGAAGATAATGGAAGAGGTCCATTCTGGGTCCTGCAGAAATCATTATGGCGGAAGATCGCTCGCAGTCAAAATCAAAGGCCACAGACACTATTAGCCAACAATGATCAAAAATTGCGACAACTTTGCGCGGAAATGCGAAATGTGCCAAAGGCACTCTCATACTATCCATCAACCGAAAGAGGTCCTCTCATCAATCTCGACACCATTTTTGTTCATGCAATGGTCGATGGATATAGTCGGACCCATGCATAGGTCAAAACCAAAACGATTCATGCTGGTCTTGACAGATTTTTCCTCAAAATGGGTGGAAGCAGACTCCTACGCAAGCATTAAGGACGCCCAAGTCGAAAGCTTCGTATGGAAAAACATTGTTTGTAGGAACAGAGTCCAATACAAAATCGTAACTAACAATGGGTCTCAGTTTATTTTGACCAAATTCAAGGCCTTCTGTAAATAATGGAAAATACGACTAACAAAATCTACCCCCAGATACCCGCAATGCAACGGCCAAGCCGAAACTACTAACAAGACCATCCTTGATGGACTCAAAAAACCTTTGGACACCAAGAAGGGTAGATGGGCCGAAGAATCTGAAGGAGTCCAAGAACTTGTTGTTTTAAAGCTAAGCATAAATGTAAATATGAAAAAGATGCAATGTTAGAGCAACATTGTGTAACAAAGGAATCTCAAGGGTTCTTTCAAGCAGATAAAGTTGGACTGCGAGGGAAGCGAATTCTCAAACTCAAAACACAGTTTCATAATCCTTCCACTGTCTTGGCTCAGATTACTATGTCTAACAAGCCAATGAACTAACTCTCGTTGAACTCAAGAGGTTAAACATGCGGTAATAGTCAAGTTCTAATTTGTTCAAAAAGCTTATCAACACTCATCGGGTAGGTTACTTTGTTCATTTAA
The DNA here is from genome assembly GCA_905132765.1 of Moricandia arvensis. Lineage (NCBI taxonomy): Eukaryota > Viridiplantae > Streptophyta > Magnoliopsida > Brassicales > Brassicaceae > Moricandia > Moricandia arvensis. The sequence goes on along the minus strand of CAJHQP010000392.1, from coordinate 153,801 downwards.
GTTCTTTCAGGCTTTTCATCGAACACCTCTCGGACGTGAAACAACCTAAGCTCAGAAGCTAAGTAGCAAGTCAAGTTTCATGCATTAAGAATAACTATAGATGATGGGTCATCAGATAAATTTTACGAAATAGCAACCCTAGATCTACAAACCATGAAATTCCTCTTGATAATCATAGAACCTATTGCAAAACTACTCAAACATTGTAGAAGATAAAAGGAAAGAAGACATGACTATTACAAAACTACAACAAAGTTCATGAGATTTCTCTAGAAGTAAGTAGCAACATTGCTTAAGTAATATTTTCTTCTGTATTGAATAGATTCTTAAACTGTACATATACTGAAGAAAACAACGAAAACAAAGAGACAGTACGGTAACTAGAGAAACTCAACCAAAGTAGAAAACTAAAGAAAGGAGCAGTGGATCCGGATGCTTAGTAATGATGCCTGAAAGTGCGTAACCACCTTATGAAACGATCAATAGGTGAAAAATTGGGAACTGCTGGTGGTGCGACCAAGCTCGGAGCTTAAGGCCAGCGTCGCAGTGACCAGTCTCTGAGCTTATGAAATAGTGGACTCCTGGTTTAGTGAGCTTGACTAGATCGTGTCCTGTCTTGTGAACGTCTATAGGAGAGGTCGGTCGCAGAATTCTGTCCAGATGAGCATTGAGAATGATTTTAGCTGATGAAGTCGTAAAAGCCGGACTCCATAAGGGTTACCACTATAGAGAATGATGTTTCTTGTTAAACTATAGGTAGTGTACAAGAGATTATATAGTCGTAGAGGATCCTAGGGTTACACATTATTTACTGAAGTATCCTTTACATATCTATACTTGTTTCCTTAATACTCTCCCGCAAGATGGAGGGGCTTGAGTCACTCCAATCTTGGAGCATGCACCCTGGAATTTAGATCGGGTCAGCGGTTTAGTGAGAGCATCGGCTAGTTGATCATGTGTGGAGACATGTGAGACACGAAGAGCTCCAGCTTGAACAAGATTTCGAATGAAGTGATAGTCAAGAGCAATGTGCTTCATCCTTGAATGGAAAACCGAGTTAGCACATAGATATGTAGCTCCTACATTGTCGCAGTAGATGACTGGTGGTAGAGGTAGTCGAATGCCCAGTTCCTGAAGAAGTGAACCAAGCCAGATTAATTCAGAAGCTGTGTTGGCCACAGCCCTATACTCGGCTTCAGTCGATGATCTAGCCACTCCACGTTGCTTTTTGGAAGACCAAGATATCGGGTTACGACCAAGGTAGATAACAAACGCATTGGTGGAAACAAAATCATCGGTGTCACCAGCCCAATCTGCATCCGAGAATCCATGTAAGGTTAGAGGTGAGTTCCTAGCAAGGTATATACCATGTGTAGGGGTTCCAGATAGGTATCGGAGGACTCTCTTTGTGGCTTGCCAGTGATCAGTAGTCGGTCTATGCATGAACTGGGATAGTCTACTCACTGCGTAGGAAATGTCAGGGCGTGTGAAGGCAAGATATTGTAAGCTGCCTACTATGGATCTGTAAGTGCTTGCATCTTGAAGAGGAGTACCACCATGAAGAGTTAATTTCGGTGTAGTCGGCAGTGGTGTGGAGACAGGTTTGGCATGTTGCATATTCGTCTTGGTGAGAAGGTCCATGATGTATTTGCGCTGGTTGAGATGCAGGCCCTGTGAGGTACGGGTTGATTCAATCCCCAGGAAGTAGTGAAGGTCTGTTGGATCCTTAATCGAGAACCTGTCTGAAATTGAGGTAAGAACATTGTCGATAGTAATCGAGTGATTACCAGTGACGATGATGTCGTCGACATAGATCAGAATGTACGTGACAGTGTCATGGTTGATTCGAATAAACAGTGAAGCATCAGCCCGAGAATTAACAAAACCAGAGTCAAGAAGATGAGTTTTGAGAGCCATGTACCATGCCCGCGGCGCTTGTTTGAGACCGTAGATAGCCTTGCGGAGGCGACACACATGAGTTGGCCGATCCTTATCAACAAACCCCGGCGGTTGAACCATGTAGACTTCTTCCTGGAGCTCGCCTTGTAGAAACGCGTTGTTAACATCGAGCTGTTTTATTTTCCAGTTTCTGTGAACTGCAATGTCAAGTACAAGCCGAATAGTTGTGGTTTTGATGACAGGGCTGAAGGTCTCAGCATAATCCACGCCATACCGCTGGTTATATCCTTTAGCCACCAGACGTCCTTTGCGTCGTTCTGGTTGTCCGTTTGGTAAGTACTTAGTGGTGAAGATCCAGCGACATCCGACGAGGTTTTGATGAGGTTCAGCCGGAACAAGATCCCATGTATGGTTTCTGATTTGAGCATTATATTCGGCTGTTGCGGCTTTCCTCCATTCATCATGTTTGAGAGCTTGATTGATTGTAGTGGGTTCAGAGTCGGGAGATTGGACTGCCGCGTGAAGAGAAAATTTTGTATTTGGTTTGGTAATCCTGTTCTTTGACCGTGTCTGCATTGGGTGATTGTTGGAAGCAGTTGTGGAAGACGATGGATTTGAGATTTGTGTAGGTAAGGAAGGTATATTTTGCTGAGGCTGTGGGTCGGTGTTTGTATCCGTTGGGGCAGGAACCGGAAACGAAGAAGAAGAGGGTATAGTGTTTGTGGGTGGATTATTTTGTGTGTTGGATGGGCTTGGTGATTGTTGGGCCACTGGGGCCAGGGTCTGTGTTTGGTTTGTTGTTTGGGTGATTGGGTTTGGATGCTGGGCTTGGGAATTTAGCCCATTATTATGCTGGGCAGAAGGCCCAGACTGGAGATTTTGAGTAAAGATCGAGAGAGGAGGAGGACATACCTGAGGAGATGATGAAGTGGTTGGGTTCGATGTCGGAGTCGTCGAGGCTTGGTGAAGGATCGGACTCGGGTTCCGGCGGACCTGATGCGGGAGATGCTGAATCGGTGAGGCAGGAGGCATAGCAGAGTTCAAGGCCGTGTCTGTGCTTTCGTCAATGTCGATAACTTGAGGTGTATGGGATGAGAAGGGGAACTCGTTTTCCACGAATTGTACATGACGAGAGATGAAGATTCTTCCGGTAGGTCGGTGTAAGCAGTGATAGGCACTCCGAGATGTGGAATACCCCAAGAAAACACATTTACTGGAGCGATCTTGTAGCTTGTGTGTGTTGTAGGGTCTCAACCACGGGTAGCAAAGACACCCAAGGACCTTGAGCTTCTCATAGTTCGGGTCGGCACCAAAGAGTTTCTGATACGGAGATTTGTTGGAGAGTACCGATGTTGGCATACGATTGATTAGGTAGATGGCTGTGGAGAACGCATACTGCCAGTAGGATTTAGGAATCGAAGCCTTGGATAGTAAGCTGAGTCCAGTCTCTACTATGTGGCGGTGTTTCCGTTCAGAAAGCCCATTGTGTTCGGGCGTATGAGGAGGGGTCGTCATATGCGAGATTCCATGGAGTGAAAGGTACTCTCTTAATGCTATATATTCTCCACCATTGTCACTATAAAGGGTACCAATTTTCGTTTGAAATCGGTTTTCAACAAGTGGTTTGAATGCCTGGAAAATCTCTTTGACTTGGGATTTGAGTTTTAGAGGGTAAAGCCAAGAGTATCTTGTGTAATGATCCACAAGTAATAGATAGTATTTGTGGTTTCCGGTGGATTTGATAGGTGAGGACCAGATATTAGAGAAGATGTATTCAAGGGGTTTGGTTGAGACAATTGTGGTTTGAGAGAAAGGGAGTTTATGGCTTTTATTAGATAAGCAATCGGAACAGGAAAAGTCTTTTTGTGAGGAGTGTAACAAAGGTAATGAAAACTGAGAAATGGTAGCGTTTAAAACTGAAGAATGAGGATGGCCCAGTCTTGAATGCCATAGGGAGAGAGACGCTTTTGGTTTTGTTGAGGTTATCATCGCCGCAGGTTGACATCTTGATGTAGGCCATTCATATAGTCCATGTTTACTGGTGCCTTGGAGTAGTGGAACCCGAGTATGGAGATCCTTCACCTGAAATGATTTTGGGAAAAATTCAACCGAGACATTGTTAGTGTTGCATAGACGATTCACAGAGATGAGGTTTCGATGAACATTTGGCACACATAGCACATTATTCAAAAACAGAGATCTTGAGGTAGAGGGAATAGTATGGAAACCAGTATGTGTAATAGGAAGAGTAGTGCCATCAGCTATGACCACATCGTCACCCCCATTGTATTGTTGGTGGAGAAAGAGGTTATTAAAGTCGGATGTGAGGTGATGAGTTGCACCACTATCGAGTAGCCAACCATCTGGAGAGTACCCTGGATTGACAGCAAGGTTCGCTCGTGGCTGATATGGCGTGAAAGGAGAGTTCTGAGACTGAGCTGACTGGAATGATAGGAGTTGTGGGCATCTTTTCGCTCCATGCCCTTGTGTTCCACATATCTGGCAACGACCAAGGTATGGCTTTGAGCCCTTGTTTTGGTTCCTTTGATTGAACTGTTGAGACTGCCAGTTGCTAGAACTGCCACAATTGTTGTTTTGATTGTTGTGTTGATTGTTGTTGTTGTTCCTGAATCGTGCATTGGAGTTAGGGTTGTTCTGTCTGGTCTGGACAGCATTTGCTGTGACTGGGAAAAGGGAGGCCGGTTGTGGTGATAGAGTAGCAAGTCGAAGCTCATGATTGATGAGACGTTCGTGTATCTCAGTGATGGAGGGTGGGACATCTCAACCTTCTATCTGATCCATGACAATCTTGTAGTCTTCTGGAAGTCCCGCGAGGATGGCATCAATCTGGTCCTCATGATCAAATGGCTTACCAAGGAGAGCCAATTGATCGAAACGAGTAGTGAGTCCTTGAATGTAAGTGTCGATGTTTTTGTTGTCTTTCTTCCACGTACGGACTTGATCTCTGAGTTGTTTGATATGTCCCCGGCTAGGCTTCGCGTAGGTGTTAGCCAAGGTTTGCCAAATCTGATAGGCGTTGGTTGCTCGGGAAACAATTGGTTGGAGGTTTGTGGTCATAGCTCCAATGAGAGCACTGAAAATGAGACGGTCTTGCCGCTTCCAGAGAGTGTACTCGGTATTTTCTGTGGTAACATTACCGACGGTAGTGGTCTGATTCGGGACTAGACGAGATCCATCAATATGACCAGCAAGGCCATACCCATCAAGGAGAGCATGTGTTTGTATGCTCCACATGAGGTAATTCTCTGATGTAAGCTTCGTTACATTCGTCATGTTGATAGTGAGTAGAGTTGGTGTGGTAGGAATGACATTGTCATTCACATTAGGAGCCGCCATAGGTTTACGGTTAAAGGTGGTTGGAAAAGAAAGAAAAAAAAAATTTAGGGTTTTAGATCGATGGCTGCTGATACCATATAGAGAATGATGTTTCTTGTTAAACTATAGGTAGTGTACAAGAGATTATATAGTCGTAGAGGATCCTAGGGTTACACATTATTTACTAAAGTATCCTTTACATATCTATACTTGTTTCCTAACTTTCCTTAATAACCACATCATGGAGCAAAATATGACTTTAATCTATCTATTTTCGATATTAGCTTTTATGAATACTTTAATAGCTTTTCTATGTTGGGTTAGCTTTTATGAATACTTTAAGTCTTTAATAGCTTATCTATGTTGGAATATGAATAGTGTCCACACTCCAAAATCTTTGTGGGAACAAGTCTAGCAGTAATATTGTATTACTAAAATATTTTCATTACTCTTTATCCAAAGATATTAATATTACCCACTGGAATCACTAACCATAATCTATGATTCAAAATGTAGATTTATAATCAACCTAGTTACTATGCCTAACAATATAGAATTCAAACCTATGTTTGAATACAAGAAACTAAAGGTGCATTAATATCTAAAGTGATAGGTCTACATGATACCTTAACAACATTTATATGTTATCTAAGGGTGTCTGTCTGATTCAAGCACTTAAAAACAGTAGGTGCACTCAACAACCCAATATCAGATACTAGGTCACTTCGAAACTATTGAGACATAGAAAAGATGTATCAAGAATATATATGTTAGATGAAACATAATGGTAATATTTTTTTTAAAATAAAGAGATTAAAAATCGGCTCAAAAATTTTCAGGTAGAGGGTCATAGATCGTCTACAGTCAAACCTTACAAAGACGCTCATTACAAAGCGTGTATTAGAAAGTGTCTCTCCATATTTACTCATTACTTGTATTTTAGATAGAAAAAGCTAATTTTTATTACTTTTAGACGAATAATACGACTGTGACCTATTTTCTAATGTCGGAGACTACATTTAAATTATTAATATTGTCTTGATTGCATCATTTTCAAGTTTTATGTGCTTTCAAAAATATATCAAACAATTTTTTTGATAAAACATTTTTCTTAGATATGGATCTCTCGCCTCCATACATATACATGGCATAAAAGCCTACATTTATTGAGATGCCAGTTTAACTGTGTACTGTTTTGTAATGGTTCTGCAGTGACATTAATTTATTCCATGTATTTGTATTCACAATGTAGTATAGGTGTAACTTATATTGAATCTTTGTTTATACCTATTTCTATGGTTTATGTGTTAAACAATCTTTGTTTTGATGTTTGGCAGAAAGATATCATTGTTCGGTCAGCTAGGCCTTATAGTCAGAGAGATATGCAGAAGTTTTCTCAATATACTGGTTCTTATGCGGTTCCTGGAAGACAATTATTGAAAATGCGGTTTGTGATGGTCAAACTTGCTAATTTTGGTACAGACCTTTAAAAGTGTACGGTAGTGTGCGGTAGTAATTAGGGATTGAATCCAAAGTGACCAAGGGTACACAACTAGTATTCGAGAATAGAGTTAAGATAATACAAAAGAGAGAGAAGTTTGTTGTTTTAAAGCTAAGCATAAATGTAATATGAAAAAGATGCAATGTTAGAGACACGTTGTGTAACAAAGGAATCTCAAAGGTTCAGTCAAGCAGATAAATATGGACTGCAAGGGAAGCGAACTCTCAAACTCAAAACACGGTTTCATAAATTTTCCACTCTCGTGGCTCCGATTACTATATCTAACAACCCAATGAAATAACTCTCGTTGAACTTAGGAGGTTAAACATGCGATAATAGTCAAGTTCTGATTTGTTCAAAAATCTCATCAACACTAGTCACTTAGGTTACTTTGTTCATTTAAGTTCTTTGAGGCTTTTCATCGAACACCTCTAAGACGTGAAACAACCTAAGATCAGAAGCTAAGTAGCAAGTCAAGTTTCATGCATTAAGAGTAACTATAGATGATGGATCATCAGATAAATTTTTTGAAATAGCAACCCTAGATCTACAAACCACGAAAATCCTCTTGATAATCCTAGAATCCTATTGCACAACTACTCAGACATTGTAGTAACATAAAAGGAAATAAGAAATGATTATATACAAACTACAACAGAGTTCATGAGATTTCTCTAGAAGAGAAACTCTCTCTCTCTATAATCTGTTACAAACTAAGAAAATATGAAGCATAAATAAGAAAATAGGGTTTTTGTCTTAAAAACATACATATATAGGCCCTTAAAAATCTTGGTCAAAAGCTAAATGCCAAACACAAACACTATTTTGCGCGATAATACCTGCGATCATGTTTTGAAACACACGTATTGTACGAAATAACGTTTGTGTTTCTTCTCCACTTTATATTCCAAGCTTGACCTCCGTCAGTGGCCACTGCATTTCTGGTCCCTCTCGTCTCTGCACCCCCACTGTGTCTTCTCGTGTCTTCTCTCGCCGCGACCATCAGAGATCCAAAATTAGACGCCTTGGTGAGCTTCTTCTCCTTCTCCATCAATTGTCTCAAGCTATTTGTAGCTCAATATCCAACTCTTGCCAATTTTCACAATTGGTACTCGTAGTATTTTCAAGCTTTGACCTTGACCTCAAAACTTCTATTTTGTGGAGATTTCCCTTAAGTTTCACCCAAAAACTCTTGGTTGTGCACTCCAGCCTATGTACATGTACAATGTACAAATGCAACTCAAATTGCAATCTTTAAACATAAAATTGCGTAAAACAAATGATTACAAGCAGTAAAACCGACACTCATCACCTTTTTCTTTGTAATATAAGGTGTTGTTATAATTGGTTATGTGAAAAAGTTATGATATAGCCTATTTATTACCAATTTTAGGCCACGTTCTAGGCTCTATTTAGGATCTATTATGTGTGTCTAGGATATGTTTTAGAGTATTTACAGGTCCAGGGACGTTTTGGAGACAAATGGAGATAATTGGAGCTTTTGGAGCATTTAGAGTCGTAGTACAAGACTGTCGGCGATCGACGAAACAACCATGGAGTCTACCGATGATGAAAGACCAAGGTCGATCGATGTTGCACACTTTCCATCGATCGACGACCAACTCACAGACAACCGAATGAAAAGCCCAAGTTTAGAAGACAAATGACAAGAATGCTCTTGACGAGTTTTGACCTAAGATTTAGGGTTTTTATATTTATACTTATTTACTGAGGGCATGCAGGGTGTGCAAATACTCGTGTAAACAAGGCTTGACACAACTTACATAGATTATAGTTTTAGGTTTTTAGGGTAGAAGATTCATAACTCCTTAGGAAAATTTGTATTGGAACCCCAATATTTTATCAATGCATTCTATTTAAGACTATTGTTCTTTCTTTGATAATGTCTGAGTAGCATCAACTTGATTTAGGGTTACATGATAGCAATCATGGATTAGCCCAAAAATGTGATTGCTAGCTAAGTTAATATCCATCAATAGAGTTGTGCTTAATGCTTGTATTCTAGAGTAGCTAACTAGGATCTCGAAAGTAGGACATGGACAACTACGAGAGTAGGTATTGTGCCAGAATATATTCCATTGAACTAGGTTGTTAGGCGCATGCAAGAGCTGGTCTTATAAGTCTGGTGAATTTATCAAATATCGTTCACACTTCCTTCTGATTTCACTGTCGATCGATATCAGGCCTTCTCCATTGATCGATGGTCTTTCCTTTTCCTCGCATACGAGAGTTGGAGTTAAAAGGATCAGAATAATTAATATTTGAGTTCTAGTATATTTATATATATGTGCTTCCTATCCACTATAATCAATTAAGCTTGAAACCCTATATCTAACATATTTACATTTGCATCAAATTAGTTTATTAGAATATTTGCATTAATAGCATATTTCCATATTGCATCTCTACTTCTTGATAAGGAATATTTCCTTAACTGATTGTTTGCCACCAATATATATATTCACCTAGCTTAATATTTAGAAATAATACATTTATTGTGTGTCATTGCTCTCTGTGGATTCGATCCCTAAGTACTACACATGATCTCTTTCGCAAGATTACTATTTGTGTGTTAAGACTAAGGTTAATTTGATAGTTATTTGTTTAGGATATTTACACCCTGCTAGAACAATAAAAACACGCATGTCAAATTTGGCGTCGTTGCCGAGGAGAATTGATCGCCGTTAGATTTAATTTCTAGGATTTTGTCTAGGTTTGTTACTACATTGAAGTTACTATTTTTTTCTTTTCCTTGTTTTTCAGGTGCATGCAAAGACACACCATAAGAAATAAAGGACAAGAATACCCCAATAGACTCGAACGTATGATCCGCAAAGAAAGACGACAAGCATCAATCGACAACACCTACACCTCATTGACTGAAACTTCGTTACGGACAACATCGACCGACATCAGAACTCGATCATCGACCAACACTGATCACATACCAACGATCGAAAGAAAATTATCTGAAATGATCGACAGAAGCAGACGAGTTCAGATGGTTGTTACGTTAATATTGACTTGGGATAAGGATGGGAACTTGCATGACCAAGACGGTCATCTGCGTGATGCAACAGGTCAAAATATAGACGATCAAAGGGATGTAATCTCTTTTGTAAGCTCTTCAAGTACTCACTTGCTGGGGAAGCTTCATATTGGCTTAAGCATTTACCACTAGGATCCCTCACATCCTCGAATGACATGAAGAATGCTTTCTTGCGTAACTTCTTTGATGATGCAAGAGCAGAAGATTTGAGGATCAAGACTGCTACTTTTTCACAGGAATCCTCAAAATCTCTTAGAAACTCTTGGATGAGATTCAAATCATACCAAAGAGATTGTCCATACTATGGGTTCAACGAAGTGCAACTTCTCAACACCTTCTTTAGGGGTATTGGATTACAGTATCAGATGGCTTTGGACACAACTAGTGAAGGAAATTTTAGCACTAGGAATCCTGAAGAAGCTACGAGGTTGATTGAAAAATCAGCAGTGCACCACGAACACAGACTTTGAAAGAAAGAGATCAACTTCAACTATGAGTAAGTATCAGATTGAAGAGGTCAAGGCAAAACTGGATAGTGTTCAGAAATTCTTCAAGAAGTAGGTCACTTTTGCATAAGTAGAAGAAATAGAGTCTGGAGATGATGAGATTGAAGAAGAGGATGTGAACTACATTGAGGGAAATGGTTTCCAGAGACAAGGGAATCCATCTTTCAACAAGAACTCCTATAGGAATGGAAGGAGTATCTTTTGTCAAGGTTCACAGCGAAAGCCCTTCAACAACAAGAAAAATTATCGATCCTCTTACTACCAGAATCCTCCTCTAGAGACTCAAGAAAGCAAGATTAAAGCAATGGTTGACAGAGTTTTAGAGGGACATCAGAAGATGACTGTGGATTTTAATGGAAAGATAGATGGGCTGTACCTCAACCTCTACACCAAGTTCGAAAATCTCAAAACCCATGTGAAGAAGCTAGAGAATCAAGTGTTGCAAACAAGCGAGACCATTAGGAGGCACGAGAGCCTGATCAAGGAGAAGATAGAGGCTGAACAGAAGCACCCCGTAAATGCATTGATTGATGATGATTTTTGGCAGGAAGTTAAGAGGGAAAGACTCTAAGAAGGAGATTTTTGTGTGGAAAGTTTGATGTCATTCGGCAGTTCGCATTGGTGTCGATCGAAAGCGAACCCTACGACATCATTAGCTTCGTGTGAATCGACTAACGTCAATCGACATCTACACGAGAAAATCGACCGGCAGAGAGATAGAGGAATCGATCGACAATGCGACTTAGGCATCGATCGATAGATGAGACAGTCGGTTTGACTGCCAAGCATTAATGTGAGTTGGATTGTTCGTCCAACTACAACGGTTTCAGAACCATATACTGACACATCTGAAAGTGTGGATCTGGATAGAGAAGATGAGGGACACTTCAAGAGGAAGCAAAAGATCCCCAAACATCTACGCAGAGAACCCAATGAAAAGGAGATAGATAACTTTACAAAAAGAGTTTTCAAAATTTCTTTAGATACTCCTTTTGATGAAGCTTATTATACCCACAAACTGTGGATGTTTTTCAGGGAAACAAGGGCGACAAACGATGATGTAGAGGTCATGTTCAATCATCTCAGAGAAAAGATGAAGCAGAGGACATGTCTGAAGAAGAAAAGTGACCCTGGGAAGTTTGTGATTCCATGTTTTATCAAGGACAACAAATAACCCAATGCCCTCTTTGATACTGGATCATCAGTGAGAATTATGCCAATAACTATGGCAGAGGAGTTGAACTTGAAACTGGAACCCTCCAATGATTCCTTCACATTTGTAGACTGCTCTAAAGTGAACTTAGGACGGATGGCAAAAGATGTTCCAGTGTAGATTAACAACACCTTAGTTCCAGTAGACTTCCACGTGATGGAAATCAGGATAGATTAGAACTCTTCACTACTACTTGGGAGAGCATTCATGGCTACCGTGGGAGCTATCTGCAATATGAACTTAAACAGGTTGTATCTATCTCTAATTGATCAAAATATTTTCTATGAACCTGTCAAGAATAAGAACAAGGCTACTCTGATTGAATTGTGTGTTGATGCAGAACTTGTGGCCACATGCTTCTGCGATTATGACTTCAGTTAAGAGTCGGAAGATGGAGCATCGATTGACACCAAACCCAGACTATCGATCGACCCGCTTGAAGTTCAGCAATCAGTCGACACCCACCCTTTGTTATTGGTCGACACTCACACTAAAGAACCGATCAACGCCCAACACACAGATGGTGATGACGACACAGCCTACCCTATGTACGACGAAGACTATAGAGAAGAAGAGATGATTGAGTACCATGGTATTTCTATGGAAGAGACTGGTGTTTTTCATATTTCCCATCGACTCGGGAAATTGACATTGAGCAACAGAACAAATCTGGATACCAAAGACTGATGAACCATGTTTCATCTGGATTAGTTCTGTAGGCTGGTCGGTTTGGAAGAGATGCCTGGAACCAAGTCAATTTGGTGCTCAATCCCACGAAAAGGTGGCAATCCTGCTGGAGCTTCATCTAGAAAGACATCACTGAATTCCTGCAAAATAAACTCAAGTTCACTCGGTAGTTCCGGTGCAAGGTCAGAAGAAACCATTAGTGCTCCCTTGAAGATAAACAATAGCATGGATTGGTCCAAGTGTACTGCTTTCCTTATATCACTAGATTTAGCAGTAAAGAGAATACCTTTTGTTTCTTGGTTAGTAGGCGCTTTAGACTTGTCTTTTGCTTCCTTTCTTCTGAGTTTGAGTTGAACTTGATCATAATGAACCTCCTGTGGTGACAAAGGAGCCAAGACAATCTTCTTGTCTCTGTGGTTGAAGGAGTGGCGATTTGTAAACCCATCATGGATGGCTTTCTTGTCATACTGCCAAGGTCTCCCAAGAAGTATATGACTTGAGTCCATGGGAAGGACATCACAAACAATCTCATCTTGGTATCTCCCAATGGTTATAGGCACCATGACTTGTTCAGTCACCTTCAACTCGCCATCCTCATTAAGCCATTGAAGCAAGTAAGGTTTAGGGTGTTTTCCAGTCTTCAGTCCCAACTTTTCTACAAGCGTTTCACTAGCAACATTAGTCCAACTACCACCATCTATAATCAAGCTACTAACTTTATCATTAATAGTGCAGCGAGTGTGAAAAAGATTCTCCCTTTGGTCATGTTCTTCTGGTTTGGATTGAACTTTCAAGGACCTTCTTGTTACCAGTATCTCTCCATGGACCGGGTAGTTTATTCCTTCATCTTCGGTTGCATCAGCTTTCTCTTCTTCTGATACCAACTCACCACTTTCCAAAAGGATCATCACCTTTTTGTTGGTACACTCATTGGCATAATGCCCAAAGCCATGGCACTTAAAACACTTGACATCCCTGGATCTTGTAGCTGGTGTTTACCCTTGTCATCACGCTGATAAGCTTTTGTTTCCTCCTTTGGTTTGACAAAAATCTTGTCTTCCTTGGCATTAGACAATCTGAAGTTATTGCCATAAGACCCTTTTGGTGTAGTCTTTCTTTTCAGCTGTTGCTCAATTAGAATTGCCTTGTGGAGAAGTTCATAGATGTCTTGATATTCCTGTAACTCCAGTGTGTCTTGAATGTCACGATTGAGACCAGCCTGGAATCGTGCCATAGTTGCTTCAGGACCTTCCTCTACAGCAGCTTTAATCATTAGGATTTCCATCTCTTGGTAGTAGTCATCTACACTCCTAGTTCCTTGGGTAAGTCTCCTAAGTTTTTGATGGACCTCCCTGCTGTAATGACCAGGAACAAAACGTTTCTTCATTATGGTTTTAAGCTCAAACAATGAGGACACTTGAGGCTCTCCTGTCTTTCTCCTGGTTGTAACAATCTGGTCCCACCAATGTAGAGCATAACCATTAAACTCAGTAGCGGCCAGTCTCACCTTCTTAGGTTCTGAATAGTCATGGCAATCAAACACAAGCTCCATCTTATTTTCCCATTCCAGGTAAGCATCAGGGTCATTGGTACCACTAAAAGTTTGTATCCTGTGCTTGAGGTTGCCTAAACTGTCATCAGGCCTGCTTCTGGATGCTCTGTTGGTCCGGGTCTGAGATACTGCTCTCACTGATTTTACTTCATCAGAACTCCTTCCAGACGATGAGTAACTGTCTTCAGCTCCTCATGTGGCCACTCTCTTGCCTCTCCTTTTTTCTCTAGCTGCTTTCCTAGCCTGTGAAGACATACCCAAAATATCATTAGTTGGAGTTCTTGCAAACTCTAACCTTCTGTTAAACTCTTTCATCGTATGAGACATCATTGCTTCCATTTGCAATTGATCCAGCTTTACTGGTGGTGTTTCATCACATTCACTTTCATCACCCATGTTCCTGTTGCAAAATTTAACAATGAGTGGTTAGTACAAATAAGTTTAGCCGAAGCCTCGCAAGTGTTTCTCTCAAGTGTTTCTCTCTGATTTTGATAGTGCAGTTTCTCTGTGAATCCAAATAGCTCAGCAACAGAACAAAGATTAAACTTTTATAGAGCAAAAACCTCCACCCCAAAGAGAATAAAAGATAGGTAGATTGCAAGATTTTTTTGGTTGCAAGAGGCTTTACCACCAGAGACTGGATTTCTCTTCAGCCTGGCTGGATTTCTCTTCAGCCTGTTTGGATTTCTCTTCAGCCCTTTTCTGATACTTTGATCGATTCTTTTTTTTTTAAACTGGTTGGCCCTCTTGCAGAACAACAGATAGATAGAGAAGGTGAACAGATTCAACAGAAATAGGTGAACAAAACGAGGTTCCCAAAAGAAAGAAGAAGAAATCAAAAACAAACCCTAAATCAGAAGCCCCCAATCTGCTATGATACCACTTAATGAAACCCTTGGTGTTTCTGATTCCTTTTTTTTTTGGATCTGAGGGTGATTTGGTTTGTACTTCGTGATGTGATCAATGGATTGAGTCGATCCCTTGATAGAACAGAAGGATGGACGATGGATTGTGGAGGAAAGGTAGCGATGGAGGTGATTCTTCCGTGAAAGATCGATGGAGAGATCAATCACCAGTTCGTTGAGCCTATGATCGAGCAGGTCACCGCTCAGACGTGATCACTAGGCAAGATGCAGAGGATTTGACTCCTAGGCAATCGATGTTCAGAGGCTGAACAAAGGATTCACAAGTTTTAGAGAGATTTTGATAAAAAGAGTGAATGATTGATCAAAGAACATTACAAGATTTTATGTAGAAGACAGAACACGTCTAAGACTTTTTGGAAACAGATACAAAGACTGAGACTTGTAGTTTTCGAAAAGAAAAGGAATAAAAACTAGGTAAGACCAAAGACTGAATGGTTGAATAGCTTGACTCGGTTTTGGTCTTGTTCTTCAATCGAATGTGGGCCTGGTGTGGTGTAAACCAATCCAACAATGGCTTTCTCCATTCTTCTGGTTGTAGATTGAGTAATAGGCCCTTTAGAAAGATCAAATGGGTCTTGGGCTTGGGCTGAGAAAAGAGTTCCTGATCTATCAAGGTTTTGGGTCGAAATTGCATCTCCTTGGGCTGAAAAAAGATGCATCTGCTCCTTTAGTGATTTTGGGCCGATTTCTATCAGTTCCAGCTAGGTCCTTCTTGCATGGAGTGTTCAGCTCATCATGTTCCCCTTCAGTGTCACTCAGTTGGTTCAGCTCATTTTTCTCCAAGGCAGCTGCTGGTTCAAGCTCGGTTACATCAATCGACGACACTCCTATGCCATCGATCGATACTGACCAAAAAGCAGCAGCCAAAGTAGATTCAGCTGCAGAAAGCGAGAGGGAATATGGTTATCTACAAACAGACGAGTTCGGTATCATGAGAGATCTAGACGGTCACGCAAGAGCTATGGATGGGAGACTACTAAATGTCATGAGGGAAGATATTGCAGACATTCTTGCCATGGGTAATGGAGCAAGAAACCTTTTTGTGCAACAGTCTAGTTATCGAGCATCGATTGTCGGTTACCATACATCATCGATCGACAAACGTCCGACATGCTGAGAATATGATGAAGATTACAGAGAGGAAGAGCAGATTGAATATCGCGGCCTGGCATCAGAAGATGCTGGCTGGGTAATGAACGCGAGAGTGGATAATCAAGCATTGGTCACAGGCTACTCCTGGCCATCGAATGACATCAGACGCGAATCAGAATATGAACATGGAGCAGAAGATGTATGCCCGTATTATGGCTAATGGTTCGAGTACTCTATTTGGACAGCAGCAACAGCCATTGATCGACGCACATCATAAAACATTGATCAATATTGAGGAGCAGAGGAACAAGCCGATCTGTACAGATCCATACACTTTCAAGCCAGCATCGATCGACAACAACTTCAGGCCATCGATCGATTGGCGTTTCGAGCAAGGTACGAGAGCTTTTGATATGAGGGCAATAGATTTTTCCGCAGGGAAAAGAAAGATGAGTATGACATCTACAGAGATGAGAATGGTAATGCACGAGTTACAGATGCAAGGGTAGTAAATGTGCAAGCTGAAGACATCAGAGCAGTTCTAGAGAGAGCTAATTTTTTTGAGCAGAGCTACATATGTTTACCAAAACATGCAGCAAAGATCGCTATATCTAAGAAAGATCAATAGACATACAACAGAGGAGAGATTGATGATATTGTGCATACGATCTACAAAGCTCAAGAGATGTCACTGGATGATTTTTACAAGAGGTTGGATGATGTCTATTATCCTATAAACACCTGCCTCACCAATTTGACTGCACGCATGGATGAGATGAAGCAAGGTTTGGATATTGTTTAGAGACAGCAGGCGATTGGGGAAGACAACCATGCATCGATCGAGAGCAACATCAGGCCATCGATTGATACTAAGGACAACAAACAGAAGACATCAGCATAAATAGAATTGGAAGATAGGTTCGATGAGATTGCATTTTCTTAGAGCCTGATGAAGGAAGATATTTCTTAGCAATTGAAGGATTAATTAGAGACTACAGCTGCCAAATTTAGAATGCTACATCACAATATTGGGAAACCACAAGAAGGAATGCATTCAATTGATTTTGCCAGAGCAATTACAAGGAATGAGAAAGCTAGAGTACATGGTTTCAGAAGAGCAAAGAAGATGTGGACACTAGTCTTCCAAGTGTGAATCCAACTTCATACTAGTCAGAGAGTTCACAACGTCGAGCTAAAGACTATAACCAAGCGCTGAGTGGGAGGCAACCCACTATTTAATAAGCTTACTTATACTACTACTACTACTACTACTTATTTCGCGTTTTATTTTGTTTTATAGATTGTTCGAGTCCACCATCGATCGACACCATAGAGGCACTATCAGTCGACAAGATCGCGACCATCGATCGACCACACCGGCCTACCATCGATCAATACTCTTTACAAAGTCATTGCACCTTTGGTTCCTTCTCTCTTTCTCTTCAACATCTACCTAATAGCTTAAAAGATTGAGATGACTTCCCGATATGCAGAGGGGTAGGTAAATTACCTATGACCTCACTATTCTAATTCGGAGGAACGATCACACATTGTTGGAAGCGAGGGATAGATACATTACCGATGACCCCATTAATTTGCCTACAACTTTTCCCAAGAAGCAAAATAAAAAGAAAAGAAAAGAAAAAAAAAAGAGAAAAGAAAAGAAAAAGAAGAGGAAAATCAAAAATGAGATTGCAAGATGGATTGTATCAGCATCATTGTCCATTAAGTTTGAGATCTAGAAAGATTCAGAGAGAAAAGAGGGAAGAAAGAAATTAGAGAAGACTTTGTGCCTAGTTGTTCAGATACTTGGAAAGGAAGAGTCCATGTGTCCTTTGATCGATACTCCCAAGGTAAAGCCTACACTTTTATTTTATGCAAAGAAATAAAATTAGTAGAGGGGTGAGTCAAACTAGTATTTGCTAAGTTGTTGGTAGACTGGATTTGGTTGTTATACTAGGATAGGGTATATAAATTTTCTTTGTGATTGACTTGATAGGATGTGGTTGCAACAAAGTAAGGTGACATTTATACTTAGACATTATGTGAGTCTCTGCTTTTCAAAACCTCTTTCATAGGCTTAGTTTGCTTGAGGACAAACAAAAGGTTAAGTTTGGGGGAGTTGATATAGCATATTTATTACCAGTTTTAGGCCATGTTATGAGCTCTATTTACCGTCTATTATGTGTGTCTATGATATTTTTAAGAGTATTTACAGGTCCAAGAACGTTTTGGAGATAAATATAGATACTTGGAGCTTTTGGAGCATTTAGAGGAGAAGAATCATTAGCTGATTATTTGAGGAGTCGAAGTACAAGACTGTCATCGACCAATGATGAAAGACCAAGGTTGATTGATGTTTTACACTTGTCATCGATCGACGACCAACTCGCAGACAGCCGTTTGAAAAGCTCAAGTTTAGAAGACAAATGACAAGAATACCCTCGACAAGTTTTGACCTAAGTTGTAGGGTTTTATATTTGTACTTATGTATTAAGGGCATGCATGGTGTGCAAGTACATGCATAACCAAGCTAGGCTTGACCAACTTACATAGCTTTATAGTTTTAGGTTTTAGGGCAGAAGATTCATAATTCTTTAGGGAGATTTTATTTGAACCCCAGTATTTTTTCTATGCATTCTATTCAGACTATTGTTCTTTCTTTGATTATGTCTGAGTAGTCATCAAATAGATTTAGGGTTACATGATACCAATCATGGTTTAGCCCAAAATAGGATTGCTATCTAAGTTAATATCAATCAATTGAGTTGTGCTTAATGCTTGCATTCTAGAGTAGCTAACTAGGATCTCGAAAGTAGGACATGAACGACTACGAGAGTAGATTTTGTGCCAAAATAGACTCCAATAAACTAGGCTGTTAGGCGGATGTGAAAGCTGGTCTAATAACTCTGGTCGACTTATCAAATCTCGTTCAGACTTTCTTTTGATTTCACCATCGATCGACATCAGGTCTTCGCCGTCGATCGATGTCTTTCTTTTTGCTCGCATACGAGATTTAGAGTTAAAAGGCTCAGAATAGTTAATATTTGAGTTCTAGTATATTTACATATTTGTGCTTTCTAAATCAACTATAATTCATTAAGCTTGGAACCCTAGATCTAGTATATTTACATTTGCATAAAGTTAGTTTATTAGAATATTTCCAAATTTGAATTATTTTCATATTTGCATTATTAGCATATTTCCATATTACATATCTACTTCTTGATAAGGAATATTTCCTTAACTGATTGTTTGCCACTAATATATATATATATATATAATTCACCTAGCTTAATCTTTAGAAATAAGAAATTTATTGTGTGTCATTGCTCTCTGTGGATTCGATCCCTAAGTACTACACTTGATCTCTTTGGCAAGAATACTTTTTGTGTGTTAGGACTAAGGTTAACTTGATAGTTATTTGCTTATGATATTTGTACCCTGCTAGAACAATAAAAACAAGCATGTCAAGTTACCTGGCCCAAAAACAGGTAAAATAAAAAGATAACGAAAGTAAAATAACTATACAAGATTTACGTTGTGAGTTAAATGATGGTGTCACGTACAGGAGAAATCATGAACTTACTTATCTCCAAAGAAGGGTTGACAAATGGCAACTTTTTCTTTTTATTTTTAGTTTTATACAATATATATATATTGCTCTGATAGTTATATATTAGTCAATAAAATAACAATACTAGTTATTTTATCAATATATATTAGTTATATATCAGAGCTTAAAACAGAAATTTCTTGAGAAAGTAATTATGCTTTCCACCATCCTCCTCTCCAAGGGATAAGACTAGATTGGTTAGCAACGCCAATCGAAACAATTCCTTTTAAACGACCACAAGAGGATGATAAAGCTAATATTAAAAATATCATTGTTCAAAAAAAAAATTCAAACACTAATCTTGGTACAATAAGCAAGCAACTTGATAGAATTGAGAAATCAATACAAAATCAACACCATATTCTAGTGGAGTCTCTTTCGGAAAAAACAGTCTCATGTTTAAAACTTTCCAAATTTCAAATTCAAGTGTCAAAAATTACCAAGACACAAACCTAGAATTCATCCATGCTCTCCAAAATCAATTAAGTAAAACTGAAGTAGGAGATAGTAGCATGCCACATAATTCTGATATCCTTGATACTCTAACTTCCAAAATCAAAATAAATACCCTAGCCAATGATTGAGCCATTAGTGAATGCTCTGATCAAAATTCTGTCCTAAAAATATAAATCGTCTTGATTGGAAAAACCATCAAGATTATCAATTAATCTCAACCCCTGAATTAGGACAAATCCAACCGATAGAATATTGATGGCATATCTGAATATAATATTTTAAGCTTCCTCCAAAAGTTGACAATGGCAGCAAACGCCTATAGAACCCAAATAGGAAATGAGGATAAAACGGTAGATGAACTCCTCATAGCTGGTTTTTCGGGACAGTTTAAAGGATGGTGGGATAATTACCTAACCAATCAGCAACGAAATTCAATTAAAATGGATGAAGATAATGTGCCAATCCTAGATAATCTAGGAAATCCTCAACAAGATGTTGTTGCTACATTTGTCATAGCCATAACCTTACATTTTATAGGAGATCCTTCGGTCCTTAGAGATAAAAATGATGAACTTATTTCAAATCTTAAATGCAAAAAGACCTAAATGATTTCCAATGGTACAAAAATACATTTCTTACTAGAGTCTTACTCCGTCAAGATTCTAACCAACCTTTTTGTAAAGAAAAATTCCTCGCTGGCCTTCCTACTCTTTTAGGAGACAAAGTTAGAAACAAAATTAGAGATTCCATGGGAACCCAAATAATAGATGATGATGATTTAACTTATGGAGAGTTGATAAGTTTTCTTCAATAAGAAGGTCTTAGGATATGCCAAGACCTGAAACTCTGGAAACTTCTTAAGTGGGAACTCAAAAGAACGAAAGTAGAATTATGATCTTTTTGTAAACAATTTGAAATAGACCCAATCATGGTAGTAGATCTTGTGTAGGAGATTGCAACAAAAACTAGTATTCTAAGAATAAGCCTAGAAAACATTCTAGAAACTATAAGAGTTTTAGAAGTCATGAAAATTCATGGAAAAAAACCCCCAAAAAATTTCCTTCAAAGGAATCCCCATCCAAAAAACGTTTCTATAAAAACCTTACATGTTTCAAATGCAACAAGAAAGGTCACACTACAAAGTTTTGTCGTTTTAATCGCACAATTCAGGAACTAAACCTCGGAGAATAAATTTCAAATAAAATATATAATCTTTTACTAAATGATTCTTCCTCATCAGAGGACTCCGACTCATCTATAGCCTCTGAAAAAAGCCCTTCAGGTTGATGAACTAAATAGTTCATCATCTAGTTCAGAGTCAAATGAAAAGAATATCTATGTCATCATTAAAGATTAAGAGTTACAACTTGAAATATTAAATTCCATTTCTGATCCAAGCTTAAAACAAAAATTTCTTGAAAAAATCATTTCCTCTTTAAATGAAAAAGATACTAATAACATAGATAGTTCCTCAAAATCTCATGGTTCATTTTCCTCCAAATCCTCTTATGATCTTACTACCATTCCCAACAAAAGAAAGAAAGACACCTCGAAAACAACAATACAAGATCTTAGAATTGAAATAAAATAAGTAAAAAATGATTTAAAAATCCTCAAAGAAAAACAAAAACAAGATTGTGAATATTTTCACTCAATTATATCTTCTATCAAAGATCATCATGATTCTAGTTCAGAAGAACAAGAAAATGATTGCTTAAACAATGAAGATGAAAATCTCAAAGAACAAATTCAATCTCTAGATATGGCCCCAAATGATTTCCTTTTTGTTAAGAGAAATAACTTCTCGAAAATATAAAATTAAGATTACTATTGTTTTTTCTGAAAATTACAAAATTGATACAATTGCTTTGTTCGACACTCGTGCAGACCTTAACTGTATCAAGTCTGGGCTTGTTCCAAAATGTTTTCATCTAGAAACTAAAGAAAAGTTATCTGCTGCAAATAAATCTAAACTTCGTATAACATCAAAGCAAAAGGTTTAATATTAAAAGAAAATATCCTTATTAAAACTACATTTTTTCTCACGGATGATATATATCAAAATGATATCTTAAGAACATCCTTTATTAATTTGATCACACCATATAAAGTTATGGATGATGAAATTTCCTTTAAAAACCAAAAAAAAACAAGTCTAAACTTAATAAAAGCTCGTTCAATACAAGAAAACTTTATAAACTCTTTAATCCATAGTAAAACCTTCCACATAGAACAGTTAAAATCATAAGTTTTACTTCAAAAGACCTAAGAAACCTTAAATTCAAAATTTATAAAAGAGAAAATTTTAAACTTAAATAAATTATTTGAGAAAGAAATTTGTTCAGATTTACCAAATGCTTTTGGAATAGAAAACAATATATTGTTTATTTACCTTATGATGAAAAAGTTTCTTGAAAAAGAGATTCCCACAAAAGCTCCTCCAATTCAAATGAACTCTCAACTAGAAAAAACATTGTAGAAAAGAAATTTTGGATCTTCTAGAAAAATGATTTATTTCGAAATCAAGATCTCCTTGGTCTTGTGCTGCTTTTTATGTAGAGGGACTCCAAGATTAGTAATTAATTACAAACCCTTAAACACTGCCTTAAAAAGGATTAGATATCCAATACCAAATAAAAAGATTTACTTCAAAGACTTTACCCTACTCACATATTTTCAAAGTTTGATCTAAAATCAGGATTTTGGCAAATTCAGATATCTGAACGATCGTTATTAAACAACATTTACAGTCCCTTTTGGTCAGTATCAATGGAATGTAATGCCCTTTGGTTTAAAAAATGCACCTTCTGAATTTCAAAGAATCATGAATGGTATTTTCTCTGATTATTCAAAATTTTGCATTGTTTACATTGATGATATACTAATATTTTCACATTCTATTGATGAACATTTCAAAAATCTCAAAACATTTTATTATGTTGCGAGAAAAAATGGCCTTGTTGTTTCCAAAACAAAAATGTCCCTATTTCAAACTAAGATCAGATTTTTAGGTCACTACATATCACAAGGTATGATAACTCCTATTGCAAGATCTTTAGAATTTGGAAATAAATATCCAGACAAAATTATTGATAAAACCCAATTACAAAGGTTCCTTAGAAGTCTCAATTATGTTTTAGATTTATGTCCTAATGTTAATAGAATAGCTAAATCATTTCACAATCGTCTGAAGAAAAAATCCAGTTCCTTGGACAGAAGAACATACTGAAATAGTTCAAAGGATTAAAAAACAGGTCTTAGAAATCCCAATTCTGCACATAGCAGATCCGGATTTAGAAAAAAACGTAGAGACAGACGCTTCTGATGTAAGATATTGGGGTATTCTTAAACAATAGAATTTAGATGTTCGTGAAAGTATTGTGCAATTTACGTCATCACACTGAAACGATATCCAAAAGAACTATTGTACTATAAAAAAAGAAATCTTGAGTATAGTTTTGTGTATTCAAAAATTTCAAAGCGATCTTTCAAATAAAAAAATCTTTTAAGAATCAATTGCAAAAGTGCTATAGTTGTTTTATAAAAGGATGTAAAAAACCTTGCTTCAAAGCAAATTTTTGTGCGATGGCAAGCGATTTTGAGTATTTTTTATTTTGAAATTGAATTTATAAAAGGAGATTCAAACTTTATCTCAAATTTCTTGACACGAGAGTTTCTCCAAAATAGGTACAATGCCTCCGAAGAAGATGATTGACAAAGGCAAGGGAATTTCCCTGGAACCAATCTCAGAAAAACCCGAACCTTCAAACACTTACTAAAAACAGAACCATGGATCTCAATTATAAAAAAGAATGCTAAGAAGGAAGAAATACCAAACATCCCAAAATCTCTCCAATATCCAGAAGCTATCATGAATCAAATGTTACAATTGCAGAAAGCTTTCGAGCTTAGTTTTTCAAAGCAAAAGTCGGGAGAATCTTCCGAAAACCTTCCTACTCAAACTATTTCAAAATATAAGGAGGTCCCTTCAAAAATGATTTCAAGAGAAAACCAGACCTCAAAAATTATTTCAAAACCTTCAAATAATTCACAAATTATTCTGAAGGAGATTTCCCAAACCACTTCATCGGAGTATTGAAAAACATACATACCAAAATATTCTAAATATCAAAAAGGGATTTTTTTTGTAAACAATGATCCGTTTTTAACAATCGAAAAATATTTTGGCAAAATCAATTTCTTTAAACCACATAATACAGAAAAAATTGTGTTGTTCTTTCAAACCATTTTGGAAATTATAGACTCAGTGTCCTTATCTAAATGAAAACCACACTGATGCTGCTTATTGAACATTCAAAATCCATAAAATCATTGCACCATGTGATTGGGAATACGATATTAACGACAATCTAAATTTGCCAGAAGATCTTAAAAATCTCCCTTGTTACAATGTCCCCTTTAACTATTAGGATTATTGTCAGGCATGATACAATTCTTTTTTTGATCCAATCTCCTAAACACAAAAAACACGTGGTTGATCTTCTTTGGCACCACCTGTAACTTATCCAAATCTCCCTATTGGTTCATACCATGGTGGAACTACTTTGGTTCTGTCACATAAATATTTAAACCCAATGTACAAAAATCATTCCAAATCTTCAAGACATATTTTATTCCGTTTGAAGAAGAAAATAAATTTCCCCCACTAGCCCTCTTCCACTCAAAATTTTATTTTCATTGAGTATTTTCATGGACCCTTGAATTTACTTCTGATCCAATTCCTGTTATCCGAAGAAAATTCAGAGTCAAGTGGTGGGATAAATACAAAATTCCCTCAAACCTTTACCTGTAAAACATTCTTACCTAGATAAAGGAACAAAACTCAAAAATCCAAACACCAAACCAAATACAAGAGACAACCTTTTTTGGCTCAAAAATCCAAAATGTTAGCAATGTTGGCAGGTACAAAATCTGAAGAAGAAATTAAGGAAATCTCCTTACAATTTCTACTGTCAATGTCAGATCAAATCTCTCGTACTTCAGGGAGTGATTCAGGGTCCCAAGTGCCAGATATCGATGAAGAAATCTTCGGCAACAGTGGAGTTTAAATCTCACTCCCCAAGAAATGTAAATCTCCTCAGAATCCAAAGCATATCTTTGTCGCATATTGTTACATTGTTATGAATATTTTCCACGAACTCTTGTCGCAATACCCGATAAAAATCCAAAACATAAAATAAGTGCTATTTCTTGTAGCCGTAAGAACTAATGTCCACTTCCAGCAGACATCAAACAATTATGGAGCTTAATAGAGCAAGCTTTTGCTAGTGAAGTTTTCCATATATGGCACTTTAATTTTATTTTCATTTTTATTTTTATTTTAATTTCACACTTGTAAAATCCTATATAAAGGAGTCTTTGCTTCAGTTGTAAACCAAAGTTCTCATTCTCGATTACAAGGATGGGAAAGGATGTAGGAGAAAATATGAATGAAAGGATAGGAGAATGAGAGAATGAGAACTTTGTTTCAATTGAAGCAAAGAATCCTTTATATAGGAGTTTACAAGTGTGTGGATAAAAAAGCACGGTTCGAATGAAATATAATAATAGATAGGGACTCAAAGCCACACTCGTCCAGTCCTGCTACATACGACCATAATCAGCCAACAACAAACGAAACGGAAACATACAATAATACAGAAGAACGCATTCCCGAATAAGTCGTGACCTCGCGATTACTCGTCAAAACCAAAGCACACGGTCATCGATCTACCGAGCGAATAGTCATTGACATCCAGAGGACCCGTTGGCTGGTTCAACTCACCCATCTTGTCAGCAGCCCCCGCCTCGGCCTCCACCATATCAGGAGAAACATGAATCAGGTCCCACTGTTCCCAAATCCTCTCCTCTATCTGAGGAATCGCAAAGTCCCTATCCCTCTCGTTCATGCGCCTGGCTGGCTCGCATATTCGGCACCAAACAAATAATCATGGGCCTGTGTGAGGTATAGTTCGCCCACAGCGCCGCGACACTCGCGATAATCCCCGAAGTCCTTGTTACCCTTTGTAAGCTCCTCGAATTCATACGAGAACTTTCCGCGACGGGTCTTCATGACTTCAGCAATTTCTCTCTTCCCTCGCCTATAAGCGTGACGAACCTCCGTCGTGACCGATTCCCTCTCACGACGACGAGAACTTTCCAACTCATCTCTCAGACGAGCAATCTCATTGTTGGCTGTCTCAGCCCTGAAGATAAAAAGAAAGAAGACATGATTATATACAAAACTACAACATAGTTCATGAGATTTCTCTAGAAGAGAAACTCTCTCTCTAAAATCTGCTACAAACTAAGAAAAAATGAAGCATAAAAGAGAAAATAGGGTTTTGGTCTTAAGAACATACATATATAGGCCCTTAAAAATCTTGGTCAAATGCTAAATGTCAAACGCAAAAGCTACTTTGCGCGATAATACCTGCGATCGTGTTTGGAAACACCCATATTGCACGAAATCACGTTTGCGTATCTGCTCCACTTTATATTCCAAGATTGACCTCCGTCAGTGGTGATTGCTTTATGGTCCTTCTTGCCTCTGCACCCCCACTGTGTCTTCTCGTGTCTTCTCTCGCTGCGACCGTCGGAACTCCAGAATTAGACGCCGTGGTGAGTTTCTTCTCCTTCTCCATCGATCGTCTCGAGCTCTACGTAGCTCAATATCCAACTGTTGCCATTTTGCAAAATCGGTCCTCGAAGTATTTTCTATCTTTTACCTTGACCTCAGAACTTCTATTTTGTGAAGATTTCCCTCAAGTTTCACCTCAAAACTTTTGGTTGTGCACTCCAGACCATGTATATGTACAATGTACAAATGCAACTTAAATTTCAATCTTTAAACATAAAATGCATAAAAACAAATGATTACAAGCAATAAAACCGACAATCATCACCTTTTATGTAATATAAGGTGTTGTTATAATTGTTTATGTGAAAAAAAAATTACATAGCCAAAAGGCAAGGAAAATGAAAGACAACGAAAGAAGAATAACTATACCAGATTTACGCTGTGAGTTAAATGACTGTCTCACATTCAGGAGAAAACATGAACTTACTAATCTCCAAGGGTTCACAAATGGCAACTTTATTCTTTTTATATTTAGTTTTATACAATATATATATATATATATATATATATATTGTTATTTTATTAACAAATTTTCTTCTTCTTATTTGCACTGTAATAATCATTTGATGTAGATATCAACTCTACCAGTCGTGAATAATGGATCCCAAAAGTCATTTCCATTTGTTGTTGTGTATTCAACATTTGCATAACTCAGTCAGGTGATTTACACTCATTAAATAATGGGGAAGGATTTCATGGTAAGTCATAGCACTCACCAATAAACCTTTACCCCTTCTTGGCTATTGAATCATTCATGTCTAGAAAACTTAATAATCTCTTTCCAACGTCCTTCTTATGAAAAACTAATGATTTAAACAAAAACACAGGAACGAACCCTTAATATACCATTAATAAATTAAGTGATATTCATAACATCGAATTAGCATATGTATTCTTAAGAATCTCATGTACGCCTCCATCAATATTACTAATTATATTTACTGTTATCGAAGATATAATATTGTATTACTAAAATATTGTCATTACTCTTTATCCAAAGATATTATATTATCCATTGGAATCATTAACTATAATATATGATTCAAACGTAGATTTATAATCAACCTAGTTACTATGCCTAATATATAGGATTCAAACCTATCATTTGAATACAAGAAACTAAAGATGCATTAATATCAAAAGTGATAGGTCTACATGATACCTTAACAACAATTTTTGTTATCTAAGGATGTCTTTCTGATTTATGTTTATTCAAGAATTTAAAAACAGTAGATGCGCACAACAAGACAATATCAGATACTAGTTCACTACGAAACTATTGAGACATAGAAAAGTTATATCAAGAAAATATGTGTTAGATGAAAATAATGAAATTATCTTAAAAAAAAGAGATAGATTAAAAACGGCTTAAAAACTTTCAGGTAGAGGGTCATTGATATTCTTCAGTCAAAGCTTACAAAGACGCCCATTAGAAAAAATAATCAAAATCTAAGACATGGTTAAACATATGTAAAAATTAGGCCAAAATTGGTAGGGATAAGATTTGCCAAGATATAGGTCAAATTAGAGTAAAAATATCTGCATTAAACAAGATTCAAAGTTCAAAGTATATTAGAAATTCAGAAGAAAAATATAGCGAATATATTCGAAAGCATATATGTCTATTTGATAAAACAGTGATATATCTGTAATTATTTGTTCATAACATATATTTACAATCTTATTTGGACCATTAGCCATGCTGGTTATTGTTGTCCCTAGTGAGGTTCTCTGGAGGAAACGATGAAGATACTGATGCATCACATCTTCCACGGCTTCTTGCAGCAGCAACCTGACACATTTCCTCATAAAAACCTCATACCTCCGCAACTTCTTCTCCTCTTCGTCGTCCTTGGAATCTATATTCAACAACTCATCACTCTTCACCAGAAATGGTGGTGCATAAGCACTCTCAGCCATCTTCAGTTTCTCTTCTTCCCCATCTGTTTTCACCATCAGATTATTGAGATTCATGCAGAGCTCGTCCATCTTTACTTTCTTGTGAGCATCCACGATGATCGACAACGATGAGTTACCCTCACCGTTTATCCCTAAACGATGGTTTCCATGGCGAAACCGCTGCGCAACGGCACAAAATTCTGGGCTGCCAAATGTGTATGGTCTTCCAACATCCGAGTAGCTCAGAAAGCCGACATCAGCACCACAAAGAATTGAAATCTCACTAAGCTTTTTGTAGATTCCGTCTTTACGCTTTGAAAATGTGATCATTCTGTTTTTGTTTTTTTCTACTTTTTAAAATATCTATCTTTTTTTTTGTTTCCCTCTCATATTTGTCTAAATTA
This sequence comes from Moricandia arvensis, assembly GCA_905132765.1. Taxonomy (NCBI): domain Eukaryota; kingdom Viridiplantae; phylum Streptophyta; class Magnoliopsida; order Brassicales; family Brassicaceae; genus Moricandia; species Moricandia arvensis. The sequence goes on along the minus strand of CAJHQP010000392.1, from coordinate 125,004 downwards.
TTGTAATTACACGAAATCGGATAAAGAAAAATTGGATTGTGAATTTTATTTTCTTGTTTTAGCTAAGAAAATATGTTTTGTTTGTGAATGTGATATTATAATTTATAGATAAAGAAGTTTTGTAATAATTATTATATTGCATGAAAGTTGGTCAATGCTTCAGTTTTTGTTTTTAAAAGTTTAATTGTTTTAAGGTAATGACCACCACCCTAGCATCGTTTGTTGGGCTGACCAGCGCCTCAACCCACTTTGACACATAGTCCACTGTGACCAAAATATACTCGTTCTTGAATGACTTAGGAAATGGCCCCATGAAGTCTATTCTCCAACAGTCAAAGACCTCGATCTCCAAGATGAAATTTTGAGGCATCTCGTTCCTCCTACTGATGTTCCCTTGTCTTTGACATGCATTACACCTTGAGATGAAGGCATCAGCATCCCTAAACATCGTTGGCCACCAAAAGCCAGCTTGAAGTACCTTCGAAATTGTCTTGAAGGTCGCAAAGTGCCCAGCATAGGAAGAACCGTGGCAGTGATGTAGTATCCCTGGAATCTCTGTTTCGGCTACACATCTCCTGAACACTCCATCTTTGCAATGTCGATATAGGTATGGCTCATCCCAAAAGTAATGGCGAACATCTCTCAAGAAATTCCTTTTCTCATTACCAGCAAACTCTAATGGTTCTTTCTCAGCAGCTAAGTAATTCGCAATCTCAGCGAACCAGGGCAGATTTAGTTACCTCTTCCACAAACAAACAGAAAATGAATTCCCATAGACACTGAGATTGTCCATAAATACTTCCATAATATCCTCAATCAATTCAGTAAAAATGGACATCATACAACGTTGAAACGTTGCTAGAGCATTACACAAACCAAAGGGCATGCGCCTGTAGGCGAATGTACCATAAGGGCAAGTGAACGTCGTCTTCTCCTAATCATCTGGATGGATGGGGATTAGTACGGATGGTTAGCCAATCTCTCAAGCATTTGATCAATTAATGGAAGTGGGAAATGATCCTTGCGAGTTGCAGCATTTAATTTCCGAAAATCAATGCACATGCGATGTCCAGTGACAGTCCTAGTAGGTATCAACTCGTTTTTATCATTTGTTATCACAGTGATTCCACCTTTCTTAGGAACTACATGAACAGGGCTAACCCACTTGCTATCAGAGATCGCATAGATCACCCCAGCCTCTAGAAGTTTCATTATCTCCTTCTTTACAACATCTTTTAGATTTGGATTTAACCTCCTCTGATGTTCAATAGAAGTCATTGATCATCTTCTAGATGTATCCTATGAATGCGTAAATCAGGTGAAATTCCAGGAATATCATCTAGTGAATATCCTAATGCCTTTCGATATTTTCTAAGTTCACACAAGAGCAAGGCAATTTCGACATTGTTCAGTTCAGAGTTCACAATGACAGGATATGTGGAGTTTGGACCTATGAATGCATACCTGAGTCCCGTGGGTAGGACTTGAGTTCGACTTTCGGAGCCTTGAGCTCGCTCCATGGGTCCTTGAGCTGGTCGATCGGAACAGTCGCTCCTGCTGGTTTGGCTTGTTCTCCTTTGCTTAAGCTCAGATAGGCGACCATCCTCTCCATGCTCTTGCAGGAGTCCATCATCTTTGCATACCCAGCAGTGTCTATGTTCAAGATGCTCTGCTCAGCTTCAGCCTTGATCAGTGCGATTTCAAGTGAATCATCGGCTAGGATCTCCTCGATCATTCCTTCTTGAGGTTCCAACACATCATTATCATCATCCACGGTGAAAGTCTGACCATCCAGCATTGGTCTCTTGAGAAGTTTATCCATCTCAAACTTCATCAAGATGTCTCCTAGTTAGAGATCAATCCTCTCATTTCTCACGTCGATAATTGCACCAGCTGTGCAAAGGAAAGGATGTCCCAGAATGAGTGGATCTTTGGGTTCTTCATCAAGCTCTAAAACCAAAAAATCGGCTGGAATCATAGTGTTGCCGATTTGGACATTGAGATCTTCGAGAACACCCACTGGCAGCTTGATCGATCTGTCAGCGAACACCAAAGAGATCTTGGTCTGCTTGAACTTGGTAAATCCTAGGCGCTTAGCAACATAGTATGGCATAAGGTTGACACTGGAGCCGAGATCACATAAAGAACAGGCGAAATTAGCCCCCCCCCCAATCTGGACCGAGTGAACAAACTTGCTCAGATCACTCAGTTTCTTGATCACCTTGTTCTGCATCACAGCACTTCATTCCTTAAGACCAACATCACTTCGCTTTCCCCTAATACCTTTCCTGAGATCAACCCCTTCATCAGACTTCGCATTGAGGGCATCATCTGGTTCGCATCAAGTAGAGGGAGTTTGATCGTCAATTCTTCAAGCATCTTCGAACACTTCATCTCCTCATGGTCCTTACAAGATTTCTTAGCTGGCACAGGCTAGGGCACCTTAGGGGTGTAGACTCGAGCAAGAGGAGTCGCGGCAGGTGTGACATCCACTTCGGGAACAACCTCTTGGGTATGTTCTCTCTCTTGTTCTCCAACCGGAACACCCTCTGTTGGTTGTTCTCTCTCTTTCTGCTTTCCTTTTCAGTTGCAGTAAATCTCATAGGTACTAGTTCCGTGAGTTTCTTTCCACTTCTCAGCTCAACTGCATTACAGTCCCTGGGGTTCTTATCAGTTTTTCCAGGAAGTGTCCATTGCTGCCTCTTGACACTTTCAGTTGTTTGAGCTAGTTGTATATCGATCTGCCTCATGTGCCTGCTTACAGTGTCATAATTAGTATTCAGCTCAGTGAACATGTTGTCCATCCTGTTGTTGATCTCTGTGGTAGCCTGGTTCAACGCCTTGACCTGGACCTGTTGACTCTGGAGCAGCTGATGCATCATGTTCCCTAAGACCTTGAGCTCATTCCGCTGTCCGCTTGATGTTGATGGAGCAGTCTGCTGATTGCTCTGCTGTTTCTGCTGATTCTGGTGTTGATCCTGGTTCTAGAAACGGTTTTGAGCCTGACTGAAGACGAAGGTCTTTCCCTGAAAATTCTGGGGAAACCCTCTTTGTTGAGCAGCACCTTGAGCTTGATTGTTCTGGGCTTGATCCTCAGGGTTCTCTACATTGTTGCTCCTGTAAGAGAGCAGGTTGGGGTTGTTCCTGTTGTTTGAGTAGTAGTTCATGTTCTGAACATACCCTTGACCGTTGATGTAGAGCACTTCCTTGTGATCATCTCCTTTCTTTCCATCCTTTGCGGCCTGGTCCTTAGCTATCTGCTCCTGTGTAGTTTCCTCCATATACAAGACTTGATCTTCGTTGCTCTTGAGGAGCAAATCAACCTTGGCAGTGAGTTCATCTTTCCATTGAGCATCAATGATGTTGACTTTCATGGAGCGATCAGTCTCTAGGTTCTTGTTAGCTCAGCTAGCAGCCATGTTCTCTATCAGCTCAAACGCGCCTTCAGTAGTTTGAGTCATGAAATCTCCCTTACTCGCGGATTTCAAGGCATTGCGGAACTCCCAATCCAAACCATCATAGAAAATCCCTAGAATGTAGTCCTAATCAAACCCGTTATGAGGGTACTCTCTAAGTATGTCATTGAATCGCTCACATGCTTCATTAAAGGGTTCATTGGAGTGCTGCTTGAAGGAGGAGATATTGTTCCTGAGAACAGCCATTTTTGCTTTGGTGTAGAAGTGACTCAAGAAGGCAGCTCGAACCTGCTCCCATGTAGTGAGAGAGCCAATCGGCAGTGATTTCAACCACCTTGATGCCTTGTCGGCAAGAGAGAACGGGAACAGCATACACTTGACGAAGTCAGGTGAAACCCAGTTTGAGCGAGTCATAGCACATATCTCCACAAAATTTTCGATGTGTTCCATTGGTATTTTTGCCGGGAGACCATGGAACATCTTTCTCTGCACCAGAGAGATCATGGAGGCCTTGATCTCAAAATCCTGCCAAGCACAGGGTGGAGGAGCAATGGCTGAGCGAGTGGTTGGAAAATTTCTAGGAAGATTCCTTTCTCCGATCCGAGCTGGTTGCTCCTGTTGCTGCTGTTGTTGAGCAGCCTTTTGAGCTTGCAAGGCATGTTGCGTCTGCTGCATCTATTGTTGCATCAGAGCCATTGCAGCTGTGAGATCATGCTCATTGTTATGATCGCCCATGTTAGCGTGAGTAGGTCTTGATTGAGTTCGGTTGTTCCTTTCTAATCTTGTGAGTTCCTTATTGCTGAAGGTGATTAATGGACTTGAGGTGTTGCTTCGAGTATTTCTACTTGACATAAACCTGGAACATCACCTGTAAACAAGAAAATAGAGCAAGTTAGATGTCTTAGACAAAGTATAAAACCAAAAAAATATAGGTAAAAGCTGGTTCCCGTCGCAACGGCGCAAAAACATGATACACTAAAAATCGGATCTTGCTACTGTCAAGTTAATAGTTGTAGTTGTAGCACTTGAGATTCAATTCCAGAGGACCGTTTTACACTATATCTTATGAGTCTTAATTTCTTAGCTAAAACTTTCAGATTTAACAGAGAACAAGGTAAAAATAACAGAGATCAAGGTACGGTTTGAGTTGCTTTAAATTTGGGGGAAAGCTAGTCTAGGGTGATTAAACGGGTGTTAGATATCATTAAGCCACACAATTATTCAAGTTTGAATTAAGAACAAGCCCAGAACATAGATCAATGGCTAGAACAGCCCACTGTCGTGGTGCTTGTTCCTTTCAGAGAACAGCCTCGGAGATTAAGTTGTCGCTTGTTCCGAGTTCTGTCTATGAACAGTAACGATCAGGTCTACTCAGTTCATATTACACCCTAATATCTACTTTTGCTGATTAGGGATATAATACTTATTCTAAACAGATCAGACAATCTATAACATGGTTAATAAATAGATGAAACCCTAAGTCTAACATAAGGTGATCAGATTCATGCTAGCATTAAGCTAAGTTTAGAATAAATGTCATCAATGAACATACAACTTATTTGTGTGTAGCTTAATAAATCCAACACCTTAACACCCTAAACTAACAATATCGACTACTCAGCAATCATGGCAATAACACAGTAAGAAATACTGAATAATACTCCATAAAACGAAATCAAAAACTAAAAGTAGGGTTCAAGAAATCTTCTCAGAATCGCGAGAACAAGGTGAAGATTCCTCTCTCCCTTTACAAAGTATTGAATCCAATAGAGTTTTTGCTGAAAAGTATGAAAGAAAATTGAGCTAAAAAGAGTTTGCCCCTAAGAATAGTCGTGTCATTCTTTTTATAAAGCTCTTGTGGCGGCTGGAAGGAGGGGGAAATAAAATTAGGGTAAATCCCAAGAGAATCTGTAGTTTCCTAAAATATCTCCGCGGGGATCAAGGCTCTGCTTGATCTCTGGGGTTGTTCTCCGGGACAGAATTCAAATTTCCTCTTTTTCTTCATGTTTCCCTCCAAAGTTCCACAACCTCTTTTGTACCTGAAATATCTCGAATAGAGTTGTAAGTACCCTACAATTGCATGAGAAAGATCGATAAATCACAACCAAAGTATGTTAAAAACACACTATATCAAATGACAATTTCGATCGAGATGAAACAAGAACGAGTTCGATCTGATTTCGAAAGAGGGAGGTACAAGGAAGGGACGAAGATGAAGTGGTTGATCCAACTCGCCGAATGGGTGAGTTGTATTGCTTGTTCCAACTAGCTGAACGGGCGAGTCGGGTGGCTTGCTCAATCCAACTCGCCAAACGGGCGAGTTGGTTGGTTGATCCAACTCGCCCGTTTGACAAGTTGGTCATTTTGGTCGGCCCAACTCGCCTGTTCGGCGAGTTGGTCGGTTTGGTCGGCCCAACTCGCCCGTTCGGCGCGTTGGTGATTCAGTCGGCCTAACAAGCCCGTTCGGCGAGTTAGACTGGCCCAACTCGCCGAATGGGCGAGTTCATCGGTTCGGTCGGCCCAACTCGCCGAATGGGAGAATTGATCGGTTCGGTCGGCCCATCTCGCCCGTTTGACGAGTAAGACTGGTCCAAATCGCCGAATGGGAGAGTTGGTCGGTTCAGTTGACCAACTCACCGTTAGGTGAGTTAGACTGGTCCAACTCGCCGAATGGGCGATTTGGTTAATTCATGCGGTCAACTCGCGCATTCGGCGAGTTGGACGGTTTGCTTGATCTAACTCTCCCGTTCGGCGAGTTGGATGATCAAGCCTTATAGTCGTTTGGTTTTTTCGATGCTCGGGATCCGTTTGTCTGAGGCCTAGAGTAACCTTTCTGGAGAACTTATCGTACGAATCCTTTTCAGAATTCATACGAAACTCAATTTCGGTTTTCCCGCTATCAAATATTATTTCCTTCTTCAAAGAGAAACATTTTTCGGGAAGTTTCAGTTATCGATTTCGTCGTAACCGATTTTGACCCAAACACCGACTATCTTACCTTACGCTTGTGTTAGTCGCATCAAATCTTATTTATTTTCGCTTTCTTTCTCTTTCCTTAGAGGTTTTCCTCAATTTTGTCTATTATTTCACTAATAATTTAATTTTCGAACCATCATAGTTTAACTATTGCACGAAATTAGTCAGTGGTCAATATTTTTTGACAGTTTATTATTTATTTGTAAGGTAATATGTGAATGAGTCATCCGTGATTGTTTTTGGTACTCTAATGAATCTATTTTAATTTTTTTGACTAGTTTAGTCAAAAAACGAAAGAAAAACAATTAGTCAAAACAAAAACAAATTAATTAGTAGGTAATACTATGGTGGATGACATAAATCTCATTTACAAATTACCTTATACTACACGCACTTTCAAAAACAAAAACTGAAGCATTGACCAACTTTCATGCAATATTAATAATTATTACAAAAATTCTTTATCTATAAATTATAGTATCACATTCACAAACAGAACATATTTTCTTAGCTAAAAAAAGAAAAACAAAGTCACATTCTAAATTTTCTCTATCCGAATATGAGAGGGAAAACAACAAAAGGAAAACAGAAGATAGATATTAAAAAGTAGAAAAAAAAACGCAGACAAAATTACCACATTTTCAAAGCGTAAAAATAGAATCTACAATAAGCTTAGTAAGCTTTCAATTCTTTGTGGTGCTGATGTCGGCTTTCTGATCTACTCGCACGCCATAAGACCGTACACATTTGGCAGCCCAGAATTTTATGCCGCTGCGCAGCGGTTTCGCCATGGGAACCATCATCTAGGGATAAACAATGAGGGAAACTCATCGTTGTCGATCATCGTGGATGCTCACAAGAAAGTAAAGATGGACGAGCTCTGCACGAATCTCAATAGTCTGATGCAGAAAACAGATGGGTAAGAAGAGAAATTGAAGATGGCTGAGATTGTTTATGCACCACCATTTCCGGTGAAGAGTGATGAGTTGTTGAATATAGATTCCAAGGAAGACGAAGAGGAGAAGCAGTTGTTGCGGAGGTATGAGGTGTTTTATGAGGAAATGTGTCAGGTTGCTGCTGCGAGAAGCCGTGGAAGATGTGATTCGTCAGCATCTTCGTCGTTTCCTCCAGAGAACCTCACCAGGGACAACAATAACCACCATGGCTAATGGTCCAAATAAGATCGTAAATTTATGTTTTGAACAAATAATTACAGATATATCACTGTTTTAGAAAATAGACATATATGCTTTCAAATATATTTGCTATTTTTTCTTCTGAATTTCTCATATGTTTTGAACTTTGAGTCTTATTTAATGCAGACATTTTTACTCTAATTAAACCTATATCTTGCCAAATCTTATCCCTACCAATTTTGGCCTCTTATTACATATGTTTAACCATGTCTTATACTTTGATTTGTTTTTTAATGAGAGTCTTTTGTAAGCTTTGACTGTAGAAGATCTATGAACCTCTACCTAAAACATTTTGAGCCGATTTTTAATCTATCTCTTTTTTTAGATAATTTCATTATGTTTCATCTAACACATATATTCTTGATATATCTTTCTATGTCTCAATAGTTTCGTAGTGACCTAGTATCTGATATTAGGTTGTTGAGCGCATCTATTGTTTTTAAATGCTTGAATAAACATAAATCAGAAAAACACCCTTAGATAACAAAAAAAATTGTTAAGGTATCATGTGGACCTATCACTTTCGATATTAATGCATCTTTAGTTTCTTGTATTCATATGATAGGTTTGAATCCTATGTTATTAGGCATAGTAACTAGGTTGATTAGAAATCTACGTTTTGAATTATATCTTATGGTTAATGATTCCAATTAATAATATAATATCTCTAGATAAAGAGTAATGAAAATATTTTGGTAATACAATATTATATCTTCGAAAACAGTAATTATAATTAGTAATATTGATGGAGGTGCACATGAGATTCTTAAGACTATATACACTAATTCAATGTTATGAATATCACTTAATTTAGTATTGGTATATCAAGGGTTCATTCCAATTTTTTTCTTTAAAATTATGTTAGTTTTTCATAAGAAGGACGTTGGAAAGAGATTGACAAGTTTTCTGGACATGAATGGGTAAAGATTTATTGGTGACTGCTATGACCTTACCATGAAGTCCTTCCCCACTATTTCATGAGTGTAAAGCACATGAATGAGTTATGCAAAAGTTGAATACACAACAACAAATGGAAATGACTTTGGGGATCCATTCTCCACGATTGGTAGAGCTGATATCTACATCAAATGATTCTTATAGTGCAAATAAGAAGAAGAAAATTATTTAATAAAATAACAATATATATATATATATATATTGTATAAAACTAAAAAGAAAAAGAAAAAGTTGCCATTTGTGAACCCTTGGAGATAAGTAAGTTCATGTTTTCTCATGAATGTGACACAATCATTTAACTCACAGCGTAAATCTGGTATAGTTATTCTTATTTCATTGTCTTTCATTTTACCTGCCTTTTGGCCAGGTAATTTTTTCACATAAACAATTATAACAACACCTTATATTACAAAGAAAAAGGTGATGAGTGTCGGTTTTATTGCTTGTAGTCCTTTGTTTTTATGTATTTTTATGTTTAAAGATTGCATTGAGTTGCATTTGTACATTTTACATATACGTGGGCTGGAGTGCAAAACCAAGAGTTTTGGGGCGAAAATTGAGGGAAATCTTCACAAAATAGAAGTTTTGAGGTCAAGGTCAAAGATTGAAAATACTACGAGGACCAAATGTGCAAAATGACAAGAGTTGGATATTGTGCTAAGAGGAGCTCACCACCGCGTCTAATTCTGGAGCTCTGATGGTCGCAGCAAGAGAAGACACGAGGAGATGCAGTGGGGGAGCAGAGACGAGAAGGACCAGAAATGCAGTCGTCAATGACGGAGGTCAAGCTTGGAATATAAAGTGGAGAAGAAACGCAAACGTGATTTCGTGCAATACGTGTGTTTCCAAACACAATCACAGGTATTACCGCACAAAATAGCGTTCGCATTTGGCATTTAGCTTTTGACCAAGATTTTTTAGGGCCTATATATGTATGTTTTTAAGACCAAAACCCTATTTACTCTTTTATGCTTTATTTTTCTTAGTTTGTTGCAGAATTTAGAGAGAGAGAGGTTCACTCCGTTCTATTGTGTATAATCATGTCTTCTTGCCTGTTATCTTCTACAATGTCTGAGTAGTTGTGCAATAGGGTTCTAGGATTATCAAGAGGAATTTCATGGTTTGTAGATCTAGGGTTCCTATTTCGGGAAATTTATCTGATGATTCTTCATCTATAGTTATTCTTAATGCATGAAACTTGACTTGCTACTTAGCTTCTGATCTTAGGTTGTTTCACGTCCAAGAGGTGTTTGATCAACAACATCCTGAAAGAACTTAACTGAACAAAGTAACCTAACCGATGAGTGTTGATGTTAGGGAGCTTTTTGAACATATCAGAACTTGACTATTATCACGTGTTTAACCTCCTAAGCTCAACAAGAGTTAGTCCATTGGGTTGTTAGACATAGTAATCGGAGCCACGAGAGTGGAAAGATTGTGAAAACGTGTTTTGAGTTTGAAAATTTGTTTCCCTCGCAATCCATCTTTATTTGCTTGCATGAACCCCTGAGATTCCTTTGTTACACAATGTTGCTCTAACATTGCATCTTTTCATAATTTACATTTATGCTTGGCTTTAAAACAACAAACTTCTCTCTCTTTCGTATTAGCTTAACTTTATTCTCGAAGACTCGTTGTGTAACCTTGGTCTCTTTGGATTCAATCCTTAAATACTTCTGCACACTATTGTGCACTTACCGTTTGACTTTAGTGGTTAAAACCTTATCACATCATAAGGTAAATCACTTTCCACACATCAAATATAATAACAAATTCTTTTAAAGTTGTGTACCAAAATTAGCAAGTTTGACCATCACAAACTGCATTCGAGGATTGTCCTCCCGGAATCGCATAAGAACCAGTATATTTAGAAAACTTCAGCATATCTCTCTGACTATAAGGTCTAGCTGACCGAACAATGATAACTTTCTGCCAAACATCAAAACAAAGATTGTTTAACACATAAACCATAGAAATAGGTATAAACAAAGATTCAGTATAAGTTACACCTCTATACTACATTGTAAATACAAATACATGGAATAAATTCTGAAGAACCATTACAAAACAGTACACAGTTAAACTGACATCTCAATAAATGTGAGCTATTAAAGTATTCATAAAAGATAATACCAAAAATAGATAGATCAAAGTCATATTTTGCTCCAAAATTAAAATAGATATTAGTTGAGAGTAATAAAATAAAGATAGTATTTCTTTTTTTCAATTAGCTAAATAACACTAAGAAATAAAAAGACATGAAAGAACGTGAAAGGGAAACATAAAAAAAATATAAGGAAAAGTGATCAAGTCTTTGGTTAATCTTAAACACAAAGGAAAACAAAAATAGTAAAGCGACATGGGTTAGCATCGTAGGATAAAGCAGTATGTATATAAAGAGGTTTAGGGCACTGTTTTATTTCCATCAGCAACACATTAATACTCTCTTTATCTATCTTTCTCGTTCACACATGACCATGGCGACAACAAAAACAACTGTGAAGAAGAAGATGATCTTGTTCGTGATAACAACCTTGATGGTTCTCATGGGAAGCTGCTCGGCAACAATCTACAAAGTCAGATTCTGATGGATGGACTGCGAAGGACAACACTTATTATTCTTGGGCTGATCGTAAGGAGTTCCACTGTTTTTACTACTTTATCAGCTCAAATCATTCTCAATGCTCATCGGGACAGAAACTCGACCTTCTTGTCATCCATGACCTGTCACGTCCGGTTCCTCCACCACCACCGAGCAAGATTCTACCGTTTGGAAAGATGTACAATGGTGACTCCAAAGGATGGAAGGTTTATAACAGTGACTTCTATTACAAGTGGAGTGAGGGGAAACAGTTTCACGTTGTAGACAATCTCCTTTTCAAATACGCAAATGAACTCAACAACGTTTTAGAAATCAGCGGTGATCTTGAGTTCAAATTCTGCGACCCGACCTCTCCTATAGCCGTTCACAAGACAGGACATGATCTAGTCAAGCTCACCAAACCAGGAGTCCACTATTTCATAAGCTCAAAGACTGGTCACTGCGAGGCTGGGCTTAAGCTCCGAGTCTTGGTCGTCAGGTATAGACACAAGGAGGTCCACTTCATGCACATTGTGTCCCTCTAGCAATGGTAGAGAGTAGTTATTAAAAGCAAGCAACAACATCTATAGATATGAAAAGCAGAAAAAGAAGAAAATGAGTGAGCATCAAAAAGTTTCCAAGAAATAACATGGGCAGAAAGATTCCGGTTTGGTTCCAGGACAGAAAATCCCCGTGGAAGCACACACAACTCGGTCATCTATACGAATCACTAAGCCATGAGGTCGATGTTATCTCTAAATAAAAGAAGTTGCCACAAGAAGAAGTATTAATTTCTCATTGGTCAGTATACAAAGTTAATCGACCTTCCATTTGACATTTACTTGAGTTACTTTTCACCCTTTTAAACAGCTTATACAATAGAAATTTTCTTAATATTTAAAATAGTGTTTTCTCTCGTGTGAGGTTGTCACCTCATCAAATAGATTCACCACTCATTTTAATTTTTGAAAATTTATTAAACAATCCACATTTATCACTCTCTTATTATTTATACTAAATATATTAACACAATATTAAATAGTCTATATATTTCAATGATTAAATATGAATTAGACACAAACCAATTGCCAAATTTATATTTTAAATATTGTTTTAAGATAATTTTAAACAAACATTTTAATGGTTAAAGATGATTTAAAACCAAACCAATTATAATTTTAAAAATTTAATTAATATTTTAGCATAAATATTAAAAATATAAAATTAAAATTTTTTGTTGTACTAATATATTTATATTTTAAGTACTTTAAAGACGTATATAATCATTTACATCATGTATTTTATAACTGGAATAAATATTAAAATATTTACATAATTTATAATTTAAATACAAGTAAATATGCAAAAAAAAAAAATATGAATAGTCATTTATCCTTTGATATCATAGACCATAAAAACAAGAGAACTTTTTAAAATAAGTATTCAAGAATTTATATTGTTTCATTAAGCATTATAATCATCTATAATATATAATATCATCTGTGTCATATATTTTATATTATTTTAATGTTTATTTTTAATATATATTGGTTTGAAATAAATATTAAAATATTTTCATTATTTTATAATTTAAATAATATAAATAAACTGAAAAGAATATGAATAGCCATTTACCATTTGATATCATAAATGAAAAACAACATAAATTATTAAAAATAGTATTAATAAATTTAGTTTTATTAATCTATTTGTCTTAAGTTTAAAATTTTCTATTGAAAAATAATGACCATTGTTAATCAAAACTTATACTTAATCATACTTTTAACATTATATATAAGTAAATAATTTTAAGCAAAATCAGAATATTAATCAATACAATAAAATACTACAATTTAATGATAATATATAGTAATTTATTAATATGTAACAAGCCATTTATATTAAATAAATTTAAGAGAAATTGTCAAAAATGCCACTTTCGTTGTACCACTTTTCAAAAATACCTTAATCACTTTTACCCTTGTTTTTTAAGAGTAAAAAACATACTTATAACCTTTGGGTTAATTAATTTAAGACTTAGGGTTTAGAGTTAAGGGGTGGTGTAGGGTGGGGATAGGGTTTAGGAATGTAAAATTTAAGATTCTAATTAATTTTAAAAAAAACATTTGCCTCTTAAAAATGGTATTTTTGAAAATGTCTCTTTAATGAAGGTAAAAATGAAAAGTGGTACAACAAAAGTGGTAAACCTGAAATTCTCCCTAAATTTAATGTCAAAAGTCATATTTTAAAAATTAATTAATATCATTTTGTTTTGCATATCATAATTATTTATTTGGATAGCATGGTATACTTGGACATTAAATATAATAACATATACAAAATTCAAACAAACATTTATCTTTATGACTAATAAAATTAGTAGGTTTTCAAGTTGCATAACTAATTTAAAATATGTTTAATATAATGCATTATCCATATTTCTATGTTAAATTCAGATAACTATAGTTATAAGAAATTTGCTTAATATTAAAATCAAAATAGAACAAATATCGAAAATAAAATAACACATTTACATTTTCGTGAATTGTTTTAATAGTTAAACAATTATATGATTTATAAAAAGAACGATAACAAAATAGTAAAGTTAATGTAACTTATTATTGAAAGTAAAATAAAAAGTTAATAAATCATAGTTATGTGAACATAAGATCTAACCTTATTATCTCTAAATAACTGTGAAAAAATAAAATTCATTACTTACTAACTTAAAAAAACTTAAATGTAATTTCAATACTGATAAGAAAGAAAAATATACCTCAAGAGTTCAACAAAAGACGCAATATAAAATAAAATGACAAAAAATAAAGAAGGGAAGAAATGCAACTAAATGACTTATACAAAATAAAAAATAGAAAAATGTACACCGACATAAAACAAATAGAACATGAACTTATTCAAACAATCACAATAATCGTATTAAAATACTTAGTCAACTGAGCAAAATTAAGCAAAATTAAGACTTGACCATTTTACAACAAACAAATTTAACGAAAAAAATAAGAAAATAAGAAAAATAACAAAACATAATGATCAACACATACCAATCCTTTTAAAACTAAACACAAAATTTAAACACTTTATAAATTGTCACATGGGATTCCATGTAGTGAGACGGACATGTACGAATCAGAGTCCCATGATACAACCATGGTAGACGATTCACGCTTCACCCGTGAACGTCCCTAACAAACTAATAATCTACGAACACTCTCTAGACTTACGCTTTGGGATTACGATTGCTGGTTTTCGTTGTGAAAAATTTAGTGAGAAATGAGGAAGAAGTGACGAGTATTTAGAGAGGAGTAGTGGAGCGATTTTTCGAAACTGTAGCGAAAATCTCTCGAAAATTTCGGGAGTGGTAAGTTAAGAAACTTTCTCCACAAGATATCTCCTCTATTGACTCGTTCTGATCCATTTCGAACAGATAAACTTCGTGTCGTTTTTTGATGAACTACACGTCGTTTACACACGAATGTCATGCTGTTTTTTGGGAATGAAATGGCAAAATATTGAGCTTAACTTGGTCCATAAAGAATATACTTCTTTATCGGACCAGAGACCCACCCGAGCCCAAGCCCGACGGATGGCGGCGGCGCGCGCGTGGGAGGGCCTCCTCTCTTCCCCTGAGCCTTTTGAACTATGGTATAACAAAACCATATATAAACTGCTCACTCTTCCTCTTGTTATCCGATGTGGGAGAAAGACACTGTCCTTGGCATTTTACATTAATGGGCTAGAGCCCATACATTTCTTTTCACATTAATGTGAACAATTCTTTGCTACATATTTTATAAATTCTAATCCTGCAAATCCCTATTCTGAGTTTTGAACATTGTGATTGGCTCTCTTCTTTTTATTTTTTTGCCTTCTGACACCCTCTTTGTGATTTCGGTTGGTGAATGGTTAATGTATACCAAAAGGTTTTCTTGTGTTCTTCTGGTGCTTGGTTAATGATTGATTTCAAGTAATGCATATCATTTGTTGAGGATATTTCTCATAGAGCGTTAACTTAACCAAAACTTTATTGGTTCACTGCTTTTGCAGTATTGGTTGATATCTCGAGATATAGGTTTTGTGGCATAATATTCTAACTATTGATTTAAATATTCTAGACCATTTCTGGACTGTAGAATCAGGGTTTGGATCATTATTAGAGAGTTGGGAACCAATATGAAGCAAATGATTCCTAATTACGTAAAAGATTTGGGAATGTTATTCTCATTGTATTATCTATTTTAATGTTTTTACAATTGATCGGCATGCTAGTTTGTCGAGTCGAACAAGGTTTTGTATTTTAAAGCCCAGTTCTCCAAATCTACGATCAAACTATTGTTTACGATCTGGTTTAGACTGAAGCACTAGCAATGATGTAGCAACTTTTTTAGCAATGATGTAGCAATTTTTTTAGCAATGTTGTTTGTTTTTCTCTGTTGGATATTATTGATCCAAAACTGAATAACATTAGGAAAAGAAAATATTCCTTAAATAAAGGAAAGAGATATATTCCATTAGGGTTTAGGAGTTATCCTAAGAACATTATATAAACTCGAAGTCGTATGTGACTTGAGGAAAAAAAAAGCAGACAAGAAAAACAATAAGCTTGTACAACTCTCTTCTTTTTGCATCATTGAGCTGAACCTGTTTTGTCTAAGCTCGGTGGTGAGGTTGAACGCATCATAGTGGATTGCCGGAATCCTCTGGCCCAGACGTAAGAGTAGCTCATATCGAGGCTCTGAACTGGTTAAATTGCTCTGTGTCTTTATTTCTCTTTGTTTGCTTGTTACTTTCGCGCTAAGTTAGAAAGAGAGAGAGCGAATTAACAAACGAACGATCGAACAAACCTAAAACGTGTGTTGCAAGGTAAGTGTGTTTCTCAACAATTGGTATCAGAGCTTCAGGCTAGGATGTCTAATACACGGATAGAGGTTGATCGGTTCGACGGGTCTGGTGATTTTATGTTGTGGAAGATTCGCATGCTCGCGCCTCTTGGTTACTTGGGTTTGAAGGAAATTCTCATGGATGAGAAGCTGCTTCGAGAACCTGTTAAACCTGAATCGAAGGAGGAAGAGGATGAAGCGAAGGAGGGTAAATCATCGGTTCTAACACCGGCTGATATTGATCCCTCGAAAGTAGAAAAATCAGAGAAAGCCCTGAATCTGATTGTTCTGAATGTTGGTGACCATGTTCTACGTAAAATTAGCCACTGCACAATAGCAGCAGCTATGTGGTCACTGTTGGAGACGCTCTATATGTCTAAGTCTCTGCCGAATAGGATTTTCCTGCAGTTAAAGTTTTATAACTTTAAGATGACTGATGCAACATCTGTTGATTCTAATATTGATGACTTTCTGAAGCTGGTGTCTGATTTGAACAGCGTTGGAGTCATGGTAACAGATGAGGTGCAAGCCATATTACTTCTATGTTCTTTGCCATCTCGATACAACCAACTGAAGGAGATTTTGAAGTATGCAAAGGACACCATAACTCTGGAGGTTGTGATTGCAGCAGCTCGTGATAAAGAAAGAGAGTTGAAAGACAGTGGTGGGAGTAATAAAGAAGCTGGAGAAGGTTTAGTCATGAAGGATAGAGGAAGGTCTGAATGGAGAAACGATTCGAAGAAAAGCAATCGTGGTAGATCAAAGTCGAGATCTAAAGTGGTGTGTTGGCACTGTAAGAAAGAGGGACACCTTAGAAAGGATTGTTTCGCTCTTAAGAAGAAGTATGACAGAGAGGAACAAGCTGAAGCTGGTGTTATAACAGAGAAGCTTCAGTATTATGACGCGTTGAATGTCTCTGATCTGAATCCAAGGAATAATTAGGTTATTGATTCAGGGTGTACCTACCATATGACGTCCAGAAGAGACTGGTTTGATACCTTTACAGAGATAAACGGAAATCAGATTCTACTTGGGGATAATCATTTGGTGGAGGCGAAGGGAAATGGTTCTATAAATTTGATGACTTGTGGAGGCTCAATTTTTGTGTTGAACAACGTCAGATATGTTCCAAGTCTGAGAAGAAACTTGATATCAACAGGAACACTTGATAAACTCGGGTTCCAGCATACTGGTAGAGATGGTAAGCTCACGTTTCACAAGAATGGAAGGCTGGGGTTGAGAGGAAAACTGATACACGGTTTGTATATCCTCGAGGGTGAGACTGTGACAAACGAAGTTCACCATATAGAAGTAACAGAACTGAAGAGCGATATCACTGGTTTGTGGCACAACAGATTAGGCCACATGAGTGAGAAAAATCTGAGGATCTTGGTTAGCAAAAACATACTAACGAAGAAGGAGATCGATACTCAGGATTTTTGCGAAGATTGTGTGACGGGAAAGACAAAACATGTAAGCTTCTCACTCGGAAAGCATGACACTGACAAGGTACTTGGGTATGTCCACGCTGACCTTTGGAGGTCTCCAAACGTGCATCCTTCCCTATCAAAGAAGCAATACTTCTTGTCAATCATCGATGACTGCTCACGCAAGGTTTGGTTATACTTCTTGAAGACTAAAGATCAAGCTTTCGAAAGTTTCTGTGAATGGAAGATGCTGGTTGAGAATCAAGTGAATTAGAAGCTAAAGTGTCTCAGGACAGACAATGGTCTGGAGTTCTGTAATTTGGAGTTCGACACATTCTGCAAAAAGAATGGAATTCAGAGGCACCATACGTGTATCTATACGCCACAGCAAAATGGCGTTGCTGAGCGTATGAATCGAACAATTATGGAGAAGGTTCGATGCATGCTAAACCAATCTGGTTTAAGTGAAAGCTTCTGGGCAGAAGCTGCAGCTACAGCAACTTACCTGATCAATAGAACACCATCGCCTGCTATTGACAACAACATTCCTGAAGAAGTTTGGCTTAAGAAGAAGCCTGGATACAAACACTTAAGAACGTTTGGATCGATTGTCTATGTACATGTTGATCAAGGAAAGTTGAAGCCAAGGGCGTTGAAGGGAGTGTTTATTTGATACCCACCAGGTGTGAAAGGCTATAAAGTCTGGTTATTGGATCAGAAGAAGTGTGTGATAAGCCGCAATGCTTTGTTCAAAGAACATGTAATGTATAAAGACATGTTGGGAACGACCAAAGAGTCCACTGAAGGGGAAGCTAAGGATGACTTAGAGAGTGGAAAAGCTAAGGTTATCACGGAAATACCACGTGAAGGTGGTGAGTCTGCAACAACTAACTCAATGGGTTCTGAAGCAGGTGAAGAACCCGGACCTGTTCAAGCTGATTATGACAGTCAAACAGAAACAGAAACGGAAAGTGACAGTGAAGTTGATGCAGAAAACTTGAGTGGTGGTTTGACGAATTACCAACTCGCAAGGGATAGACAAAGGAGGACTATTGTACCACCGGCAAGATACACGGATGTCACTCCTCCCTTGAACTTCACAGAAGAGTCTGAAGTGGCTATTTCCCTTGCTGCAGCTGAAGAGTTAGTAGAGGTTGAGGAACCTAGAGACTATTATGAGGCTATGAGTTGCAAAGATAAGAAACTCTGGAAGGCCGCTGCTGGTGAAGAGATGACGTCTCTGGACAAGAACAAAACCTGGGAGATAGTTGATAAACCTCAAGGAGTGAAGGTAATTGGGAGTAAATGGTTATTCAAATTGAAACCAGGAATTCCGGGAATTGAGCCAAAGAGGCACAAGGCAAGTTTAGTGGCTAAAGGTTATGCTCAACGTGAAGGAATTGATTATCAAGAAGTGTTCTCACCTGTAGTGAGGCATATCTCAATTCGAATCATGCTGTCGTTAGTTGTTCATGCTGATTTGGAGCTTGAACAGATGGATGTTAAAACAGCCTTTCTTCATGGAAACTTGGAAGAAGACATATACATGTCTCAGCCTGAAGGTTTTGAAGTAGGTGGAGCTGAGAACGTTTGTTTGCTCAGGAAATCCCTCTATGGATTGAAACAATCTCCAAGACAGTGGAATAAACGGTTCGACAAGTTTATGTTGGATCAAGGTTTTGTGAGAAGTGAGCAAGATCAGTGTGTCTACGTGAAGGAGGTTTCTAAAAACAACTATGTGTACCTTTTGTTGTACGTGGATGATATGTTATTAGAAACCAAGGAGATGCATGAGATTTCGAAGCTGAAGGGTTTACTAAGCTCTGAGTTTGAGATGAAAGATTTGGGGAACACTAGAAGAATTCTTGGTATGGATATATTCCGAGACAGAGAGAAAGGGATATTGAAGCTGTCTCAGTCAGAATATTTGAAGAAAGTTCTACGAAACTTCAATATGGCAGAATCAAAGAAGGTGAATACACCTATTGGAGCACATTTCAAGTTGTGTTCTGTGGAAGCTGATTCGGAGGTGTTAGACACAAACACAGTTCCGTACTCAAGTGTTGTAGGAAGCATCATGTACGCTATGGTGGGATCGCGACCTGACTTAGCGTACGGAGTTGGTCTGGTTAGTAGGTTTATGAGTAGACCTGGGGAACTGCATTGGGAAACCGTGAAGTGGTTATTGAGATACATCAAAGGAGCATCTCAATTATGTCTAACTTATACACAAGGGAAAGGAGTTTTCAGTTGAAGGCTTTTGTGATTCTGATTATGCAGCTGACTTGGACAGAAGAAGATCGATTTCTGGATATGTATTCAAGGTAGGAGGAAACACTGTTAGCTGGAGGTCGAATTTGCAGTATGTGGTGGCTTTATCGACAACTGAAGCTGAGTATATCTCATTGTCTGAAGCTGTGAAAGAGAGCATTTGGATCAAGGGGTTACTAAAGGAGCTCGGATTCGAGCAGAAGTGTGTTTCTATATGGTGCGATTCTCAGAGTGCGATATGTTTGGCAAAGAACAAATTCTATCATGAGAGGACGAAGCACGTTGCTACAAAATACCATTTTATCAGAGATTGGATCGCTTCTGGAGAGGTGGAGGTGCTGAAGATTCCAACCTCGAGAAATCCAGCTGATGTCTTGACAAAGGTGGTGCCGGTGAACAAGTTCAACGACGCTTTGGAGTTGTTGAAGGTGACTGAAGCCTGAAGAGCTTCGTCATTGCCAGTGTAAAGATTCGAAGTGCAATCACTATGAAGATGTTTTCAGTTCTTGACTCAAGGTGGAGTTTGTTGGATATTATTGATCCAAAACTGAATAACATTAGGAAAAGGAAATATTCCTTAAATAAAGGAAAGAGATATATTCCATTAGGGTTTAGGAGTTATCCTAAGAGCATTATATAAGCTCGAAGTCGTACGTGAACTTGAGGAAAAAAAAAGCAGACAAGAAAAACAATAAGCTTGTACGTTTCTCTTCTCCTTGTATTATTGAGCTGAACCTGTTTTGTCTAAGCTCGGTGGTGAGGTTGAACGCATCATAGTGGATTGTCGGAATCCTCTGGCCCAGACGTAAGAGTAGCTCATATCGAGGCTCTGAACTGGTTAAATTTCTCTGTGTCTTTATTTCTCTTTGCTTGCTTGTTACTTCCGCGTTAAGTTAGAAAGAGAGAGAGCGAATTAACAAACGAACGATCGAACAAACCTAAAACATGTGTTGCAAGGCAAGTGTGTTTCTCAACATTCTCCATCAGAAAAACTATTCTGGTTTATGAAAGAGTTGATGGGCTCAAAAGCAAACTCACAACCAATGTTTTAGTTTCTTTTATTTTTGTGCAACCCAATTTTTGGTTTATTAGTTACTTTTGACATTATGGAAACTGGAATAAAATTTAAATGTTAGGGTAATATTTATATGGTGGTACCTCTTTGAGATTCATGGAGTTAAATTTCCAAACTTGCATTAATTTTATGTTTATAAGCATTTATGAAATCATTAATTTTAAAGGTTAAAGATGAAATATTTAGTATACAATGCAGTGACAAATTTTATGTTTTCATTTCATAAAGAGTGTTACTTGGGCATTTTTCACGCATATTAAGAAACTGATTGAGATGCATTTATATTTTCATTAATATCATCTATTTAACCAATAACATTTTAGATAAATACAATATCACTGCATTTTGCCACTAATATTGGGGGTTTTGCAAAATTGACTCAAAAATTGAAGTCAAACATAAAAATAACTTTTATTTTTTTGGAATTTTGACTTGCCCTATTCACCACAGAAGTTTTTATCATTCATGAAAATATCACTAGGAGACTTTAAGTAAGTTATGAAAATTGTGTTTTACTCTATCATCCTCATTGTCATCAATTATTCATGAAAATGTCATTGTTATCAATTCACCTAACAACCATGAAAAACCAATATGATGCTCTTAATGCATCAAAAAGTCGATTTTCACTCATTCTATCTCATATCTTATCCACAAAAATTACATCTCTCTCAATTTCTCTCTATAATCATCCAAAAAAACTAAGGTTTTTTATTCAAAAGTTTTTAAGGTTTATATAGCCATTCAACCTCATGATTCCTAGTCATTAACGATTGAGTAGCTGTCTTGGTGAATTTTTGTGTGTTTGGACAACTAAACAAGTTTTCTTAGTGGTTTAAGGTATGAATCGAATGGTTTATCCAGATTCGTTCGCGAGAAGACTTACGTGTAAGTCTTCTCTATCGAGAAGACTTACACAGAAGTCTTCCTGATCAAAGCATAGGTTAGTTTTGCAATTGACTTTCTGTGTGTTTTTTAGAGTAGACTTTCGAGGAAGTCTTCCAACATTTCTTTGTTGACAAAAAAAATTAGGAAGACTGCCCTGGAAATCTTCTCGGATAAACAGGTTAGTTTTGCAATTGACCGATCTGTATTCGAAATTTGACTTTTTACAGAAGACTTCCCAGTAGGTCTTCCAACGAAAGACTTCCACGAAAATCTTCTAAACTTTTACATTAAGTCTGCTTACGGTCGGTGGAAGTCTGCGTAGATTACTTATGCAATTGAAAATTTAAACTTGGACATTTAGTTTAAATTGGAAAACTTTCATGTAAGACTTACGTGGAAGTCTTTCATATTTTTATTCTATGATTCTGGTCAAACATAAGGTAACGAAAGAAGACTTTCAGGGAAGTCTTCCGTTGGAAAACTTCCCTGAAAGTCTTCTCAACAAAATTCAAATATAGTCAATTGTAAAAGTAACTTATGCAGACTTCCACGCATTGTAAGCAGACTTAATGTAAAAGTTGAGAAGACTTTCGTGGAAGTCTTTTGTTGGAAGACTTACCGGGAAGTCTTCTGTAGAAAGTCAAATTTCTGACACATATCGGTCAGTTGAAAAATTTCAATTGCAAAAATGACATGAATGCAAGACTTCCAGGGAAGTCTTCTCTCGAAAGACTTTCACTAAAGTTTTTTACGATAATGTATAATAAACTTTCATTTTCTTCAAATTTAAAATGACTTTTTAGAATTTTATTGTTAATTCATGTGTTTTAGACAATATTTTGGAGTCCTGAATGAAATTCATAACTGTATTGGTGATAATTTAAAGGTTATCAAATATGTTTATTAATGTTTCTAGCTAATGACAGAAGACTTTCAGGGGTTAATTTTCTTGCCTTGATTTCTATATTTGCTAATGTTCTCAAATTTTGAATGCTGAAAATATATATGTCAACCAGAAAGTTGGGTATGAGCGGCTGCCTTCATGTTTGGAGCAAATTGCATTGGCAAATCCAGATTCTATTACTAGTATAGAACATGATGCTCAGAATAGATTTAAGTATTTATGTAACATTTGATATTTGGTAAATTTGGCTAAATTTTTTTGAGAAGTATTCTCCCTTAGTTGTAGTAAATTTGACTATTTTTGTCTTATTGTGTTTTGCTATTGGATTTATATTAAGAACTTTAATCATGTCAAGTAAGTCTTCTAATAGAATACCTCTTGGAAGACTTACTTGAAGGTTTTCTATACCTTAAGTTTACTATTCGCCTAGAAGACTTCCGGAGAAGTCTTCTAGTGTATTATTTGTTTGAAGACTTAAGTCACACATACCATAAACTCAAAATAACTAATTAATTAGAAACAATCACTTCATAAAATTAAATAAATTTTAAAATCTAATTTTATATCACCTAAATGTCTATAGTTAGATGATTAGGATTTTTTCCCAACCAAAATATTTTTTACAAAATTATTAAATTATTTTTAAGATCTAATACAATTTATTTTGTGGAATACTTAAGACTTCTATTGGAAGACTTATGGAAGACTTAGCAATAGGCGAGAAACCTAAATTATTCTAAAATTTTAAGTGGGAAATTGTAGTTAAGTCTTCTAGTGCATTATATCTTCGAAAATTTAAGTCTTTTAAAACCCCAAAATCAAATATATTACTAAATCACATACAAAAACTTTATTAAACTTAAAATAAACTTTTAAAGTGTTTAATATATATATATATAATTAAACACATATAGGTCAAATTTAGTTTTTGAAAAAAAATAAGATACCACAATCTCACCTTAAAACACACATACAATAGTATAACATAGTTATCAAACCTTAAACCAAAGAATATTAAGACTAACTTACATTCACTTATCTATGTTGAAAACTATTCAATTTTAGCAAATCTAAATTTACTTCATCTATAAATGTCTGTAATTAAAGTATTAGGATTTTTTACTAATCAAAATATTTTTTATAAAATTTATAAATTATTTTTAAGATCTATATTATGAGAAGACTTCCAGAAGACTTCCCAGAAAGTTTTCTCACTCGTAAGGTTATAATAGTAAACTACAATACTGTTTTTTTTGTTTAGTCTTTAGAGAATGTTTGTAATTTCACTAGCATTTTGAGTTACTTTTGCATTTGATTTGAGTTGGGGTATATTTTTGCATTTAAAATCAAGTTTTAAGTCATATTTGGTAAATACCCCTTAATATTAAGCTGAAATTAAATATAATTTATATTGAAATTGTAAAAAGACAATGTAACAAAAAAACATAATAAAGTGACATTTAATATGAAATAGAGGAAGTACATATTTAGAGTAATTCCAAAAACTGATGTAACATAATCGACGTTGACAAATATAATCTACGAAAACATGTTTTAACATCTTATACCAAAAATTGTTTACAACAAGTTAATCATATATCTTATTTTATTACTTAAAAGACATGATTCATAAAATATTGCAAAGGAGAGTGAAGAAGATAATTCTTTGACTAAAAATAAAACGTAAAACATGTATAAAATACATAAACCATGTACGTTTTAAACTTAAAAAGAAAAAAATATATATATTTTTAGAGAAGGACAAAATCAAGAAGTTTTCCTATCCAACAAAAACCTTTACAAAAATTGGTCTAATTTACCTATTTTAATCAAATAGCTAAAAAAATTTAATTATAATTATAAAAATAAAATTATAAAGGGAAAATTGTCAAAAATACCACTTTTCTTGTACCACTTTTCAAAAATACATTAATCACTTTTACCCTTGTTTTTTAAGAGGAAAAAATACACTTATAACCTTTGGGTTAATAATCTAAGATTTAAAGTTTAGAGTTAAGGGGTGGTGTATGGTGGGGGTAGAGTTTAGGAATTTAAAATTTAGAATTCTAATTAA
Organism: Moricandia arvensis; assembly: GCA_905132765.1. Taxonomy (NCBI): domain Eukaryota; kingdom Viridiplantae; phylum Streptophyta; class Magnoliopsida; order Brassicales; family Brassicaceae; genus Moricandia; species Moricandia arvensis. The sequence goes on along the minus strand of CAJHQP010000392.1, from coordinate 100,341 downwards.
TTTTAAAAAAAATTACCTCTTAAAATGATATTTTTGAAAATGTCTCTTTAACGAAGGTAAAAATGAAAAATGGTATAACAAAAATGGTAAATTTGAAATTTCCCCATTATAAAGCATAGTTAAAACTATATATAATAAGATTAAAAAAAATAACCAAAGAAGAAACCCACATTTATATGTCTTTACAAAATGACTGGATTTTTCCTATCAAATATTGTATATTTGTAAGATTAACGTGTGTGTTATAGACAAAGTTATATAAATAATTTGAAATATTAACGCATACTTTATATCTAGCATATAACATTTACAATTAGAACAAATGTTAAAAAATTAAATCAAATGTCAAAAGACATATAATATGTAAAGAAAATCATACCAAAACACGAACCCGCATGTCTACCAGGTGATTCACCTAGTCGATGATAAGAGAATGGTCAAACAGGAAGAACAAACACGGGAAAATCTTGAAGCGAGGCAGTGTCTGTTCATTTACAACTCAAATAGATTCAGCTTGGTCCCGAATTGCAGCTTCATCCAAATTTATATCATGTTTTCGTTGTTAACTAGACCTATCACGTCACCAACTAAAACTTAAGTACGGGAATTTTACAATGCAGATGCGTATTTAGGGATAATGAAAGAAGGGAAATTTTCAAAAATATCAATTTCCTTGTAATACTTTTCATTTTTACCTTTATTAAATATAAATTTTCAAGATATCACTTTTTTGAGGGGTAAATTTTTAAAAAATTAATTAGAATCCTAAATTTTAAATTCATAAACCCTACCTTCACCCTACACTACCCCTTAACTGTAAACCCTAAGTCTTAGATTTTATAAGTATGTTTTTTTCTTTTTAAAAACAAAGATAAAAATGATTAAGGTATTTTTGAAAAATAGTACAAAGAAAGTGGTATTTTTAGCAATTTCCCATGAAAAAAGTTTCTCGAGAGTTTGGCGCAACTTAATATTAAGGTCAAAATCGGTTATAACAAAATCAATAGCTAAAATCCTCTGAAAACTATACCACTTATAAGAATAAGCCAAAAAAGTGAGATAATACTACTCTCCTCAAATGTCATATTGTAATTAGTATAAATTCAAATTTTAGTTTTTAAAAAATTCTTAAATAATATTTAGAAGATGATGATGTTTTTTAATAAAGGAAAATTGTCAAAAATACCACTTTCCTTGTACCACTTTCTAAAAATACTTTAATCACTTTTATCCTTATTTTTTAGGAGGGAAAAACACACTTATAACTCTTGGATTAGTTAATTTAAGACTTAGAGTTTAGAGTTAATGGGTGGTGTAGGGTGGGGGTAGGGTTTAGGAATTTAAAATTTAAAATTCTAATTAATTTTTAAAAAAAAATTGACCCTAAAAAAGTGATATTTTTGAAAATGTGGCTTTAATGAAAGTAAATATAAAAAGTGGTACAAAGAAAATAGTATTTTTGAAAATTCTCCTTGATAAAGTCTGTATACCATAAATTAGGAACCTTGATATTTTCGAATTTTGTACATCAAGAGACACTTTGTCACTTTGCAAATATACCTAAGGCCACATTGCACTTGTAAGACACTTTTCCATAAGACCTAAACAAGAATAGACATATTTACCCTTTATGAAATGAAAAGGAGAAAATAGACTGTATGTTTTCATAATTATTTCGTTTATCTCTTAATATTTTATTTTTGTTTATTTTTAAATTAAAGATACATATAAAAAAGTTTTTGATATAATAAATTATGATTTTCAATTCTCTATAATTTGATATTCACTTTGATATGTTTTTGTTATATTTTAAAATTTATACATGTACACGTATCCAATGAATGTGTTATAGATGAGTGATATGTGGATGTTTGAAAAACGTGGATGGCTACATGTAGACATATAAATCTGGATGAGTACATGTGGATGAATGTTTAGGTTTTTCTGTGTTTCTTATGTTTCATAGTTATATAATTCATGTTTCCTAGTTTTTTTTTTAAAAAAATCTATGTCTCTACATATTCAAATTGTGAAAACATCAAAGATTAAAAAGTTTATATATAATATATTTTGTTTTATATATTTTACAATTTGAAATAAAAGTTAAAAAATAAAATAGAATAAAAAGTAATAACATCAAATATAAATTAACTAAAAATTAACTATACCCAACAAAATTAATGCGTAAAAGTAGACTAAATAGACACAATACATTATGTTGTTTTGATCAAGTTATTTGTTTTGAGCTTGAGCTTGAGCTGGTCACATGAGATGAACTTAAATTCTAAAAAAAAAATTAAATGAGTGAACCTGTGAATAAATATATAGGAGATTAGACAAGTGATGAATTCGATGTGGATGGTAGAAATTGTGTAGTTGAATATATATAATACATATCTGAAATCTGCATATGTTGTTATTAGATAATGTTTCACTCATCCACGCATCACCCGTCCACGCATCAGCTTTCCACACATTACCCATCAACGCATCAACCTTTAACTTGTTCACGTATCTTCCATCCACGCGTCACCCATCTACACATCACTCACATACGTATCACCCATTAAGAACAAAATTATCCACAATTTCTCATTTCCCAACAATAAAGTGCCTCACATGTAAAAAATGGTTTTTAATGTACGGAAAAGACAAAAAATGGCTTACAGTGTAATCAACTTGATAATTTTCCACGTTCTCTTTTCTGCATATGTCATGTTGATAACACTATTCTCGTCAAATGTCGCGTCTCATAGTTTAAATACATATACACCAATTAAGGTTGACGTTGAATATGTATATCTATTACCAATTTACCAATATAAAATTAAAGAGACAGCACCTAAAGATATTTATAATCCATAACACTATTTTAATATCAAAATAATATTATTTAATGTAATTTTAACACTAACTGATTAAAAATTATTTTATTTTTAAAAAGATATGTTTCTCAAGTGACTCTTCATAATAAATTACCTCGTTTATGTTCTTATTAATATTTTAAGATTACATCGTTTTAAATCAATATATTAGAAACCGAAGATAACTTTATAAGTGAGAATAAAGAAAGTAAACTAATTTATACAGAATTAAGTTCTTAAAATCAATAAACTTGTCTATAAATCTAAACCTTAAGCTTAGAAGTAAATCCCAAAATTCTAAACCCCTACATACACCTATTATTTATTTTTGACTTTTATTTTTCCAATATGCTAATTTATAAAATTATTTATGAACTTCTTAATAAATACCTTTCATACAAAAAAAAAATATTAAAGTTTTCAAAATATCTTTTAAAATTAATTTAAAAAAATGAGAAATTACCAAAAATACCACCTTTCTTGTACTACTTTTCAAAAATACTTTAATCATTTTTATCCTTATTTTTTAAGAGAAAAAAACGCACTTATAACCTTTGGGTTAATTAATCTAAGACTTAGGGTTTAGAATTAAAGGGTGGTGTAGGGTGAGGGTATGGTTTAGGAATGTAAAATTTAGAATTCAAATTAGTTTTTAAAAAAAATTACCTTTTAAAAAATTGGTATTTTTAAAAATATCTCTTTAATGAAGGTAAAAATGAAAAGTGGTACAATAAAAGTGGTAAACTTGAAATTTTCCAAAAAAAAAATTCAACTTTAAAAAGAAATTTAACAAAGAAATCTTTCAAAAATATATAAAAATTCGAATTTAAAAACATATTATTCAATAATATAAAAAATTAGTTATTTATTTATATTTAGATATCTTTAAAGCAAGAGATAAAATAATATTTTGTCTCTTCAGTAAAATATATTTTGGTCTTTTTCTACTTAAAAAAATTTTAGTGACAAAAATTTTAAAATAATTATTTGTGAGAATTACCTAAATACAAATAAAGTTCTCATCAGGAATTTTTTTCGTAAAAGTTGTATATTACATATATCTGGAAATCGTAGTTTAAAAAGGAAAAGTAATCTATTTACAGAAATAAATAACAATCGTAATGAGGTGGATTTTATAGAAATCAAATTTATCATTAGGAATTTAAACGTGTACAAAACTAAAAGAGAGAGACTACGACCACAAATATCTTTGGAAAATCTTTGTGGAGAAAAGATGCATCCCTTTAACGCTATGATGGCTGCAAGGATGTTGACCGCCGTCGGAAAATCCAACGGCTTAGAGAGCGAGACGATCCCCTTCGGATCGTTATGGTGGAGTATCTACGCCGGCGTCTCTTGCTTCCTCGTCCTCTTCGCCGGAATCATGTCCGGCCTCACTCTCGGCCTCATGTCTCTCGGTCTCGTCGATCTCGAAATCCTTCAACGCAGTGGCTCTCCAAAGGAGAAGAAACAATCAGGTTTGAATCAATCTCTTTCTGATTCTGATTCTCTGATTCTCGGATTCTTACTGTTTTGAATCCTTTCAGCTGCCATCTTCCCGGTTGTTCAGAAACAGCACCAGCTTCTAGTCACACTTCTCTTGTTTAATGCTCTTGCTATGGAGGTATTCAAAGTCTCTTCCTTTCTTTTGATTACCTTTATGCTTAGTTTCTGATGGTAAAGATCCATACTTGCAGGGCCTTCCTATATACTTAGACAAGATATTCAATGAATATGTTGCTATCATCCTCTCCGTCACTTTCGTTCTCTTTGTTGGAGAGGTATGTTCTTTTTTCAGCTTTAAGGTTTATCAAGGGGATGATGGATGACATACAATGTATGTATTGTATGCGTGTGTGTTTTCAGGTTATTCCTCAAGCTATATGCTCCAGGTATGGACTAGCAGTGGGAGCTAATCTGGTGTGGCTTGTACGCATCTTAATGACTCTCTCTTTTCCCATATCTTATCCTGTGGCCAAGATGTTGGATTGTGTCTTGGGACATGGTGACCCTTTGTTTAGGCGTGCTCAGTTAAAGGCTCTTGTGTCCATTCACGGCGAAGCCGCTGGTAAGGGAGGTGAGCTTACGCATGATGAGACTACAATCATTAGTGGAGCGCTTGATTTGACTGCCAAGACTGCTCGTGAAGCCATGACACCGATTGAATCAATCTTTTCCTTGGATGTTAATTCAAAGTTGGACTGGTGAGTTTGGTTCTCATCTGCTAAATGTATTCTTGGTTCTGAAAGAACGTATTTGACTTTGTGTCTTACACTACTTTGCTTGTGATTAATCTCTTAGGGAAGCTATGCATAAGATTCAAACACGAGGCCATAGCCGCATTCCTGTCTACTCCGAGAATCCAAAAAATGTTGTCGGACTGCTTTTGGTAGGTTCTTGTTGACCCTTTATTCGATTTGCATCTTTATATGGTTGCTTTATCATGTTTTCCTGCAATCACTAACGGAGAAGTTCTTCTGTTTGTTAGGTGAAGAGTCTTCTTACAGTTCGCCCTGAATCAGATACCCTTGTTAGCACAGTTGGTATACGTCACATGCCAAGGTCTCGCCATTGTTATCTTGGCTGCATTTTCTTTTCCTGAGGATCTCCTCTCTATAAAAACGAGATTCTTATTGTGTGTTTCAATGATTAAACAGGGTTCCAGCGGATATGCCATTGTATGATATACTGAATGAGTTTCAAAAAGGGAGCAGTCACATGGCTGCTGTTGTGAAAGCTAAGGGGAAAAACAAAGTTCCTCCTTCGACTTTGCTTGAAGAGAACACTTACGAAAGTAATTACTCCAAGTTGACTACACCTCTGTTACTAAAGCGAGAAGGAAACCACGACAATGTCATTGTTGATATTGACAAGATTAGTAACAGCGAGACCGTCAGACACGGGTTCTCGCATACTTCAGAGGAGATTGAGGATGGAGAAGTAATTGGTATCATCACTTTGGAAGATGTGTTTGAAGAGCTTTTGCAAGAGGAGATTGTGGATGAAACTGATGAATATGTTGACGTTCATAAAAGGATTCGGGTGGCGACTGTAGCAGCAGTGGCCATATCATCATTAGCGAGAGCTCCTTCAGGCCGGAGGTTACTTGGCCAAAAGGGAACTGTAAGTAAACACTCTCTTTCTCGCAAAACAAATGGGTTAAGTGAAAAAGATCTTTGTGGACTTGAGATATGAACTGGTTGTTTGTGTTTTTGCAGGGAGGACCAAAAACACCAAAGGCATCTTCTACTCCCAACACAGGACTGGATAAACCTATCTCAAATATGACCGGTCCTTCTCAGGGTACCAATTAATGATTTTGAGTGTTCAGTTTTGTTCTTTTTTTTTTTGTTTTGCTTGAGATGTGAGTAATAAAACAAGGTTTTCAAACTTAGATCAGTCATTGATCACATACATGTAGGTTTAATATATATTCTACAAAACCAACCCCAAATATATTCATTTGTATATTCTTTTTTCATTTCTTTCTCATCTCCCTTTCCATTCCATTAGTAAGACGAGTGTTTACATGAAGTTTTGGTAATGTGTTTTATGAGTTTAAAAGTAGCACGTTTGATTTGAAGGCTTTTAAAGCAGTAGTGTTTAGTTTTACAACAATATCATCGAGTGAAATTTCAGAGAATGAGACTGTTGGGAATTAAAACGAAGAACATACAGTACTTAAATTACATATCTCGTTTTCAACTTAATTACAAACACTCTTATTCGAGAGATAATATAAAGCAAAATCGCTGGTGTGAAATACCATAAAGAGTGCGTGAGTCTTTGCTTCGGCTCGAACACGCATACCACTCCAAACATCCTCTCTAACTTTGCTATGAATTGAAACGAATTCAATTTCTTGAAGTGTTTCTACTGCATGAAATGTACCTGGAAGATGGTTTATCAATGCCTTTTCAGCAAGATTAGTATCCATCCGAGTTGTGTCCTGGAACCGGTTTCTTTTGTTATAGACCAACCAAAAAGCGATGACCATATTCTCATATATTGCAACCAGAAAGGCTCCAATAGATTTCAATGTTTGTGGTTTAACCAACGTTGATCATCCCACGTATGTATGTCTCCAATGCGCTTTTGTAGCTCACAGCGACTACTGATTTCCCTCGTGTCATAAGAATAGGCCGTCACCATCACCGCGTCTCTTTTACTCTTTCTCTTCCACTATCAGGGAAACAGTCTTGGGGGGTTTGTCATAACGATGTCAATGTAAATGTAAGAAACAGTAAAACAAATTACACCAAAATATATCTTTACAAAGATAAATGTAAATATTAGGATTCTTTCTAAAGTCTCTATTTAAATAGAACTTCAACAAAATAAGACAATCTTGACTCGTTGCTCTAGCCTCACACATCCTAATATTGAATACAAAACCTTATAACCTCTCTTTATTCCTTTTTGATTTTCACTCACCTTACAAGTGTATGAATACCCACATTTATACTAAGAATGCAATTCAAATGATAACCCTAATAAACAAATCTAACCAGACTACTTATACCCAGTAGCCATTCAGCTCATCTAGCCTCCCGAAAAGGTGTTCCCAAATCTTCATATATGACAAGTTCCCTATAACTCTACTAAGTCCTTATAAAATTTTAAGACGAGATTTCTTTTATCCAAAGTAAATCTCCAGATGCTTGTTCTCCAAGTGATCTTTAGATTGATTCCAACTTGGCTATCGATTAAGTTTCCAAGTCTTCCACTTTGTTACATTTCGATCATTCTACTCGCACATTCGTTGTAGCATATCTTGCCATACTTCCAACTGGTTCAAGTTGTCCACCTGACCTTTGCATCTTCATTCAATAGTGACTATGGTGTGTTACTTTTTGTTGGAAAGGTAACTGATAGATTTCAGAAACGTACTCTCTGTTATTTCTCTTATTAGACTCAACAGCAATAGAACTCTTTAAATAGAGTTTGAATACAAAGGTGATCCTAACTTATTCCGTAAAAAGCTCAATCAACAAACCTTAACATAAACTAGTTCAACTCCTACAAAGTAGGAACTCTTATTGCAACTAACTTCGACTAAGTCTCTTGTGACTTGGATCGCACTCCTAGCCGTTAGACTTTTATTCTTCAATTCCTCCCCTAAACTGGAACAGCTCATGTCCAGTTTACTTATCCTTCAAGCATACTCCTAGCTTCATTCTCAGCTTCTCGAAAGTCTCTAGTTTCACGGCCTTCGTCATTATATCTGATGCTTGCTCCATTGTGGGACAGTAACTGAGTTGTATTATCCCCTCATTCACCAAGTCTCTTAAAAAATGGTACCTCACATGTATATGTTTGCTCCTGCCATGTAGTACCAGATTCTTCGAGAGTTTTATTGTCGAACTGTTGTCACAGTACAAAGTGATCCCTTCCTCTTGTCCAACTCCAATTTCTTCAAATATGTTCTTCAACCAGATTGCTTGACATGCCCCATATGCTGCTGCAACAAACTCTGCTTCGGTTGTTGATAGAGTGACTATGGGTTGCTTTTTTGATGCCCATGAGATTGCTCCTCCACTTAGCATGAACACATAACCCGATGTACTTTTTCTATCATCCATGTCCCCTGCATAATCACTATCAGCATAGCCCACCAAACTTTCTTCTCCTCCCCGCTTGTATTGAATCCCAAGTTCTGTTGTTCCTTGTATGTACCTCAGGATCCTTTTGGCCGCAAGCATGTGTTGTTCGTTTGGCTTCTCCATAAATCTGCTTACCAAGTTCACAGAAAATATGATATCTGGTCTGGGCACAGTCAAGTACCTCAAGCTTCCCACCAGTTGTTTGAATGTGGTTGGATCAACCTCATCTCCTGCGCCTTCCTTTGACAGCTTGTGTCCTAGTATGATCGGGTTTCTAACTGAGTTACAGCTTTCCATACCGAATCTCTTCAAGACTTCCATTGCATACTTCTGCTGATTAATAAAGATTCCATCCTCGTCTTGATTAACTTCAACTCCTAGAAAGAATCTCATTCTTCCAAGGTCTGACATAGAGAATTCACTCATCATAGATTTTTTGAACTTTTCGAGAAAAGACTCAGAGTTACCAGTGTAAATGAGATCATCCACGTAGAGGCTTACTATCAGTACTTCTTCTCCTTCTTTCTTCAAGAACAAGGTGTGTTCACAGTAACACCTTTTAAAGCCTTCTTTCATGAAATAACCCTCAATCCTGTTATACCAGGCTCGTGGAGCCTGTTTTAAGCCATACAAGGCTTTTCTCAGCTTATACACTTTGCTTGCATCGTCTTGAACCTCAAACCCTTCTGGCTGCTCTACGTAGACGTCTTCCTCCAATTCTCCATGTAGAAAAGCGCTCTTGGCGTCCAGTTGAAAGATCTTCCATCCTCTTTGAGCAGCCAAGGCAAGAATGGCTCGAACTGTATCCCATCTTGCAACAGGTGCAAACACTTCATGAAAGTCCACTCCATATTTTTGGTGATAACCCTTTGCCACCAGCCGTGCTTTATACTTGTCAACTTCACCTCTCTCATTAAGCTTAGTTTTGAAAACCCACTTTACTCCTATGACCTTAGCTCCTTCGGGTTTCTCCACAAGTTCCCAAGTGTCATTCTCTTCAATGGAGTTGATCTCAGTGACCATAGCTTCTCTCCACTTTGTTTCTTTTACCGCGTCTGCAAAGTATTCAGGATCCTCTGAGCCGACATACATGACATTGATTTCTTCTTCATCTCCTTCTATAAAGAGACTTGTGTGCCCGGCTATGTAGTCCTTCATCCAAATGGGTGCTCTCTTTATTCTTCCTCCTGATTCTCTTAGAGCAGTCCCACTTGTGCTTCCTGATTGAGTTTCTTCATTCGGCTCAGTTCTCTCGTCTGCAGGTGGAGTATTGTTTCCTTCCCTCTGTTCCTCCTCCACCTCCCGGTCTGTTTCTTCTCCTTCCCATAGGTGATCTTCCTCCGGTTGTTTTTCTTCCCAGTTCCATCCTTTTCCTTCATCAAACTGGACATCTTTGCTCACTATTATCTTCTTTGATTCAGGATCATACAAGCGGTATGCTTTTGATCCTCTGCTCACGCCAAAGAAAACACACTGTATGCTTTTCTCGTCCAGCTTGACTCTTCTTTCGTATGGGACAAGTGCAAAAGCTACGCATCCAAAGGTCCTGAGATGAGCTACTGATGGTTTGTGACTGCTCCACCTTTCCTCCGGTGTTACATCTCCAAGCGCCTTTGATGGGCTTCTATTCAGTATATGAACAGCGTATTGAGCTGCTTCTGGCCAGAAACACCTCGGAACTGACCTCTCTAGCAACATACACCGTGTCATATTCATCACCGTTCTGTTCTTTCTTTCTGCTGTCCCGTTTTGCTGCGGTGTGTATGCTGCTGTGAGTTGCCTCCTTATCCCATTCTCCTTACAGTAATCATCAAAGGTCTTGGAGTTGTACTCCCCTCCACGGTCTGATCTTAGGCACACCAGTTGCTGTCCAAGCTCTCTCTCAACTTCTGCCTTGAACTCTTTGAAGACATGTAATGCTTCTGACTTCTCTGTTAGAAAGTAAGACCAACATTTGCGGCTATAGTCATCTATAAAATTAATCATGTACCTCTTCTTGCTTGTGGAGATGGGAGAGATGGGTCCGCATATATCAGTGTGTACTAGTTGGAGTCCTCGACTTGCTTTCCATGAACTCATTTTTGGTATGTTTTCTTTGATCTGTTTTCCTTTCATGCACACTTCGCATACTATCTCCAGCTCTCCATGGTTGAGACTTGGTAGTCCATTGACCATGCTCTTCTCGGTCAACATCTTTATCCCCGTGTGACTTAAGTGTCCGAGTCTCCTATGCCATAGGTCCACTGTCTTCCCCTCAGTTATTTGGAGACACTTGTTTTCTCCAGTTTCTTCTTCTTTCTTTACTACGGCTAGGATCATGAACATTCTGTTCTTGCTCATGGTTGATTGCATGATGAGTCTTCGTTGCTGCTTGTGCCATATCTCACACAGATTATCCTCAATAATTATTCTGAGTCCCTTTTGCTGCAGTTGCCCCACACTGAGTAGATTGTTCTTGAGACCAAGTACAAAGTATACTGACGTGATTGTTTGTCTGGTACCATTGATCCCAAGTTTGAGACTTCCCTTCCCTTCTACACTCATCCTTCGGTCATCTCCAAGCTTCACGGTGTGTCTGAATTTGTCATCAAATTCTGTAAACCACTCTCTTGTACCACACATGTGGTTACTGCATCCTGAGTCTAGGAACCACATGTGTTCCTTTCCTTCATTTGTGATCTCTTCATGCGCCATCAGTAGAACTTCTTCCTCTTCAAGTTCTGCGTAATTTGCGTTTCTCTCCCATTCTGGACATTCATTTTTGAAATGTCCCTTCTTATGGCATTTGTAGCACTCCACATGCTCCTTGTTGAGACTTGTGTAGCCTCGTCCTCTTCCTTGGTAATTCCCACGTCCTCTGAGCTGATATCCTCCTCTTCCTCTACCACCATTTGGTTTCCATTGACTCTCTATCTTCAGCGCATGTTCTTCTCCAACATGCCTGATTAGTTTCTGCTCATGGACCATCAACGAGCTTTGCAGTGCATCCACCGTGAGCTCTTTAATGTCGTTGGACTCCTCAATAGCACATACTACGTATGTGAACTTCTCTACCAGCGTCCTCAATATCTTCTCAACCACCTTTGAATCAGCCATTTCTTCTCCTAGGTTGCGCATGTCATTCACCACCAACATTACTCTTGAGAAATACTCAGTGATTGTCTCCCCTTCTTTCATCTCGAGTATCTCAAAGTTGCGCCTTAGTCTCTACAGCTGAGCACTCTGCACTCTCTGATTTCCCTGATACTTTCTCTTCATTGAGTCCCATAGCTCCTTGGCTGTGTCCTTCTTCAGAATCGTTTTGAGGATGCTTTTATCGATTGAAGCGAACAGGTAGTTCTTAACTTTCAGGTCTTTCAACGTCAGCTCCGCCAACTCACTTCTTTGTGCACCTGTGAGTAACACATTTCTCTCTGGTTGAGTGACTCCAGTCTCAATGAGGTTCCACCACTCCTTTGACCTGAGAAGATTCTCCATGAGCATTGCCCAATACTCATAATCTCCGTCGAACTTTGGAATACTTAGCAATGAATCTCTCTCGCTCATTTTCACTCTTGTACCAGGCTCGGAACAAGCTCTGATACCACTTGTTGGAAAGGTAAGTGATAGCTAGATAGATTTCAGAAACGTACTCTCTGTTATTTCTCTTATTAGACTCAACAGCAATAGAACTCTTTAAATAGAGTTTGAATACAAAGGTGATCCTAACTTATTCCGTAAAAAGCTCAATCAACAAACCTTAACATAAACTAGTTCAACTCCTACAAAGTAGGAACTCTTATTGCAACTAACTTCGACTAAGTCTCTTGTGACTTGGATCGCACTCCTAGCCGTTAGACTTTTATTCTTCACTTTTCCATACATGGCAAGGTATACATGACAAACATTTTTGTTTAATCTGAAATCGCACATACTGGATGAAGACACAAATTTGATGGTGAGTTATTTGAAAGACGTTTATTGATTAATCAAAGGTGATTAAAAAGAGAAAATTCTAAGACTATGTGAAAAGATGATAAACTCGGCAAGAACAAGGTAACTTATGAATGTCCTACTCTTGTGCCAAATTGCTCGTGTGTGTGAATGTCTCTTCTCGGTCTTCTACCTTTTCTTTTTATAGTCAACGTGATTATTTTTTCTCCAAATCGATCTATTTCTTTGATTGTCTCCAAATTAATTGGACATGATTTTGTTTATCTAATGGGCCTTATCCAATTAATGTAATCCATCTCCAAAAATATTCTTACAATTGACTATGTGGATGAGACTACAAGTAAACCAGATTGGTATTGCTGTTAATATTCTTTAGATTAGTCACGAAGAACACATTGTATTATGTAAACCATATAAAGCCAATGTCATCCTTCACATAAAGAATCCATTTTTGTGCACTCCATATGTTACCCTTTCTTCCCTTCTCGGCGAAAAGGTTATGTACTATTCTTTTTGAACGTAGGTAGACATCAATTAATGATAGACACATTACAAATACTTTTGTAATGATAGAGCAATTGATAAGGTAACTTATAAACACGTTCTGTTCTGTTAGGAAATAGTATTCACAAAGTCGGTTAATCAAAACATTGAAAAAAACTGTATAAGTTAATTATATGTAAAAAAAAAAAAAAAAAAAGCATCGATGTTGACTTAGATTCTATACAGTTTATCACCCTTGATGACAGGATTTTGGATAGTTAAGTCTGTAATGGCTGCAGATTTGTAGTCCCATAAGCAAGAATGTTCCTCTGGGTGACGGTGAGACCCGCAGAACACGTGACCGCATCGACATTGAAACCCTAGCAGCCCAACTTTTTTCTTGCATGCATTGCATCTACTACTCTTTTTATTCTTTACCACCTCCACTGCCTCCTCAGACTTCTCCACTACTGTTGCCTTTTCACCCGCCTCCGCTTCTGTGTCTGTGTGGTCTCTTATAGTGGCCAAGTATCTGGCAGACTCATCCTTCAAAAACTTGTTGTAGCACTTAGAGCAAAGGTTCTTGGTCTGTGGCGTGCTGAAGAAGCCACATCCGTTGATGCATAGAGAAGGCTCTCCTGTCATGCTTTCTTTACCCAATCTTATGTTTGCAACTCTCTATATCTTCTTGTTTGCTTTGGCTCTCACAATCTAATGTTTGCAATCTTTTGTTGTCACTGTCTTTGTCTTTGCTGTCTTCTTGTTTTGGATCTCCCCCACAATCTAGTCTTATGTCTGGGAGTTTGTATGTCTTGAAGTTTATATATAGAGCTGTTAAAAACAAAGTAATTTTATGGCTCTGAGTTTTTATGTCTGAGGGTTTGATGTCTTAAAGTTTATATAGATCTGTTAAAGATATAGTCATTATCCTGCCAAGTTTATGACGTTTTATGTACTACAAAAATTAGTTTTTTTTTTGTTTTAAATTTTTAAGTTTTATTTTACAAACTTTGATTTGAAGATAATTACGAAAATTTATAAAATGCGATACGGATAAAGATATCATTGTTACCTTGAATAATAAAATATAATATATTACAACCTTGGAAATTATAGTTTCAGAAAAAAAAAGAAGAATCATTCTCCTGCTAGATTTCTGGTGTTTATATCCTAAACATATTAGTTTTTTTTCAGGCTTTATTTTTACAAACTACAATTTTTGAAAATATTTATAAAATTTTATGCATAAAGATAAAGTTGACATTGTTATTTCTATTTTTATATTTATGGGCTTTATTGCAATAATAGACCGAATCCTGAGTAAAAGCATATAACACAATCCCTTTTGTAATTATTAACTAATACAAAGTTTTGACTCCAACTAGGAGTTGAAAATCGAGTAATAAAAAGATTACTCAGAGAAGGAATTTTGCTTTATTTTAGCCTTCTAAAAGTACCAATACCAAAAATAGAGACGAAAGAGAGAGGGAGCGATAAGAGACCATGCAGGATGCGAAGACCAACGGGTAAGTTGATTACATGAGAACGTACATCGCTTGCATTATCATTCTCCTCATGTACTTAGCACGATCCTCCTACCTGAGATGAATTTAATGACGAGTCTCATTTAGCAAACAAACTTAGAAGGAAGACAAGAAACAGGGAGATTGTCTGGAACCTGCAGCTTATGGGATTCTGTTTTGTCCCCATTGTTGGTAGACTTGGAAGTGGCTACTTCTTCACGCTTCCCTTTGAATGAGAAGTTGAATCCAGAAGCAGAAGTTGAGACATGAGTAGACCCTCCAAAACGTTTTGAAGCAATGTCCAAGCGTTCGATCATCCGTGCAACACCAGCTAATCCAGCGTTCATCTCACGTTGTACTCCTTTGCTCAGTTCTTTCACTGAGTTGTTGCGAGCAAGTAGCTTCTCTTTAAGACCTTGTTTACTTTTTGAGATCGATTCTTTGTACCTGGAGGCATGTCTCCATCAGTTTTTATTTCCCAAGTAAACGAAGAGGAGTTGAGAGATTTGGCATACCTTGCGGAAGCAGCAGCTAGTTTGGATTTAATGGCTTCCGGAAGAGATGGATCTGGACTCTGAGATGAACCAAATGGAGAAAGTCCAGGGGAGATTCTGATTACAGATACAATAGAAGATGAAGATATGTTAAATAGGGTTTAGGTGACACAGGACAACCAGAACAAAGAGAAATTATGCAAATCAAGAACACTAGTTGTAGATAAACCAGGGAGAAAAAGCTTCAAATTATACATGATTTTGGGTAATGTTTAATACCTGGATCCGTTGTTGCTATCTGCAGGAACAGAAGAGTGACCAGATGCAGGAGACATGGTCGTTGAGCCAGGACTGAGACAAGGGTTTGCGTTCTCATGTTCAACATGGGAAATAACAGCAGAGATGTGACCAAGATTGGCCATATCAGTGGGATCATTGGAGGGTGCAAGACTAGAGGACATTGGAGTCTCCCTTGTACGAAGCAAACAACGTCTATGAGCAGCTTCAGTGAGATGCCTCAGGAACTGTTCATCAAAGCTGCTAAACTGTGACTCCT
Organism: Moricandia arvensis; assembly: GCA_905132765.1. NCBI lineage: Eukaryota > Viridiplantae > Streptophyta > Magnoliopsida > Brassicales > Brassicaceae > Moricandia > Moricandia arvensis. Next base: position 84,885 of record CAJHQP010000392.1, on the reverse strand, counting down.
CCTGGAAATTAGAAAAAAAAAAAAAAAACATGTCATTACCTAGTCTACGTGCTAGAACCAAAACTCTTGCAACTTAACAATGCACAAGGGATACTTTACTAACCTCATCTGAGTGAAAGTCTTCATTAGAGTTGTGATGAATGGGTCTTGGAGAGGATGTAGGTACGTTCCTGGTTTTCATAAGCCTTTCCTTATCCACAGCAGCCAAAAGCTCTTGGCTACAAGTAAAAAAAAAGATGTAGCAGTGAATCAAAACCAAATCTTTTTTTTTTATACATAGAACAAGAAAGGAAGAGAGAGAGTACCTGAGAGGATCTTTGAGGACAAAGAACTGCCAGCAAATAGGACACTCTTTGCTTCTCTGAGACCTGTGTAAGAAAAATCAGTCACCAATAGATGAACAAAGATTCAAATCTAAAAACAAGATACCATTCAATGATGCACTGAAGGTGATACTCATGCTTGCAACTTGTAACCTGAGCATTGCCATTTTTCAAAAATCATCCCTTTTAATAAATCAAAAGGATCTATAGTACGGATCGATCCGATTATCCCAGATTTAAGGGAGAAGGAGATCGTAAAAACCCATGAGGAGAAAGAGAGAGAGAGAGAGGATCTTACAGTGGAAGGGTTCTGGAGAGTGAAAGGCTCGAGGCAGATGCTGCAAGCGTCGTCGGTATCATCATCATCATCGAAGGCAGAGGAAGAAGAAGCAATGGTAGAGTTAAACGGAGACTTTTCGGATAAGTTGAAAGCAGAAGCATAAGTGAAACTAGACATTGTTGCTGCCGCGATGTAAGAAGAAGGAAGATGTGGATTGATGAGAGATGAAGATGAGGAGGTGAGGAGGTGATATGATCACATAAAAGGAAGGAAGACTGATAAGTCAAAGCAAAGAATAATGAGGAAAAGTCAATAAAGGAATTTGCAAGGTGAAGGAGTAAAGTTCGATTCGACTGTTCCTTCCGCTTTTACCTCTTCTTTCTCTTCTTCTTTTTTTTTGTTTGTTCACACTACAGTATTGGGCTTTTGCTTGCTGCTTACCTTTCTTTAGTCCACTACTAGTTAGATTCTTTACGTACTTCGCCATCACAGTCACAGATATGGACCCAATCCTTAAAGTTAGAACTTCCAACCCGAATAACTGACCTGCCCCGAACACCCAACCCGGAACCCGAATAACCTGACCTGACCCGACCCGAAACCATAAACTTGAATGTTTAGCGCTACTTGAAACTTCCAAACTATGACACTAATACCTAAAACTATCAAACTATTTCTATCTTAAATCTCCATCTTGACAGTAGTCCTCGTGCCACTATTATGTTTAATGGAACACGAAACACTAAACACCAACAGAACTCTTCACCAGGGTCAGCCCAAAGCGTAAGCGATCGAATATGGCATATAGTATAAGAAGACATATATTTTCATTTTTTTTTTTATTAGTGCTTATGTAAACATAATTTTTATTACTATAATAATAATATTTGTAAGAAATTTTAGCATTGTTTATATAAATTTAATTAATAAATATGCCCTCCAGGATTGAATAAATATATTACACTAACCAAATGTTAGTGTATCACAAATACATTTTGGATGATCGCAATTACAAAGGTTAAAGCTGATTTGTGGGATTGATTTGTAACTAATTGTTTAAGTGGGTAATCTACGGAAAAAAATAAGTTTAGGGAATCTCACCCTAAACTACTTAGGACCTGCATTGATTAGGTTTTTATTGACAATGAAATTCTAGGTTTGGAGTCCCTACATCCCCTAGAGAAGGCCCCAACTATGTTAAATCATTTTCTTTAAGAGAGTAAATCCATTTTAACGCGAATCAAACTCATGGCCCTTTAGACTCCTACTTAGATGATCAAAGAGTTTTATCTATTAAATCAACTCTTCGTGATTTTTTTTTATTCGACTTCAATTTGCTTTCTATTGGTTTTGGGTCAATTGAGTTTTCAACTTTCAGAACAATTTACAACAAAACAAATGGGTAACGTTCATCTTGGTTATGATTACTCGTTCATAACGGAATCAAGTCAAAATACATGAAATATAGCCAAATATCCGAACAGAATTCAGTAATGATCATTGTATCAAGACAACACATTTGATCTAAAGTATTCATTATTAATCCGAAGTGACTGAAACTAACATACAAAGGATAAAGTAGAGAATAAAGTACAAATTCAAACACTTCTGAGATAATAATATACAAATGGAACATACTTGACCAGCTTAGTTCATCGAAAATGGTAAATCTTTAGTGAAGCCACTAGACATCATAAGAGAGCACATCAATAATTTTTTGCTCTTTTGTTTCCTCCTTATACACATAAAGTGGAAAATGTCTGAGATAAACAACTAGAAAGCTTAAATTTGGACAAGAAGACATAATACATAAACAAAAAATATAACAGATGTCAATATCATAGCTATGAGTGTGAAGTGTTCATAAAATAGTGAAGTACAAACATAAAAATGCGTTATAGCATATAATATAGACTTAGCTACCTAATTCTTAGGGTCCTTGCCCATTAGAAGTTGAAGTCAGGTTCAAGCTCTAAAAGAAAACGAAAGAACATGAGTTACAAATCAAAAGTATAAAAATAAAATAGTATTAAAAGAGAATTAAAAAGAAGGTAACCAAGTGGAGTTCGTCTAGTGGTAAAGGGGTTTCGGCTGAAGCTTTCGCTCTGGGTTCGATTTCCTCTTGGTCACCCATGGACGCCTTAAGTGACAAGAAAACCCGAATTTCTATGGGCCTCATGGTAATTAGTCCTTGGACCTAAAAAGCCTTTGGGATACCACAGTTATCAAAAAACAAAAAAAAGAAATTACTTACCATGAGATCATTTTATAACATTACATCCAAAAGCAGTTGTTCAATTGTTAACACTTCTTTTTCATTGACAAAAAAATTCACATTTTGAGCATGCATTCAGTGGAAACAAGCTTCCACGAATTACAGAAATTATGTTGTCCATATAGATATAGAGTTTTCCCCTTCTATTATTTCTTGGATAGATTCTCATTTTGTTGTAAAAAAAAGAATTATGCACATCAACACTTCAACCATATATCGGATTCGGTAAAATACTTTTCCACCACTTCTGAATGCCTATTGTAATTTTACTAAGGATGTTTTTTATTGCAAATATATCCTTAGCTACTAATGACAAAATATGAATTTTGGGAATGTTTCTCCTCAACCAATGTACCATAAGCTTTGGAGTCTTCACATTCTCTTTCAGATATGATTCCAACTGAATTGTTAATCTTTCAAATCTTTTTTTTGTACAAATTCTTTATGGATGTTATCTATTCTTTCATTACATATGAAAATACCCATAACCATTCTCTCAATAATTGGATGCTTAGCAACATGATTAGACATGAACATTTTATCAGATATCTAAAGAATCTCCTAAGCCGAAATAAAATACCTAAAACTGAAATCGAACAAGAACTCATAAATACACCCCTACGTTCTCATATTTTTATATTCAGAATAACCTAACCAAACCAAAAACGAAATGGGAATCGTATCGAAAAACGAATGTTCACGCGAATAAAAATATAATTCATACATAAAAATATTAATATATGAAAATATGAAATAACTAAATATACATAAATACAATTTAAAACCCTACTAAAATGTCATAAAGTATATGAAAAATTAGATCATCCAAAATTACCCAAATTACTTAAAAGTATCTGAAAATTTTGTGCAAACCATCTGAATTATGCAATATTTTACTTGAAATATTTGATATTTTACTTGATATTGTACCCAAAAAATCAAACCAAGCCAGAACTAAACTGGACTCGAGTATTTACCAGTTTCTAGTTTTAATGCTCGCTCTGACCAAAAACTATCAGAAATGATCCGAACCAAAAAATTCTTGGTTCTCAAATGGATCTTAGAATCATCTACCAAACTTTATGTTCTTAGTTCTGATTGATTCACAGTTATTCACGTTTCAAACAAACACAATCTCCATCTAAAAATGACGAGAATAAACGAAATAAAAATACAATAAAACATGTTAAAAAAAGAAAAAATAAAAAAATTATGAAAAGAATGTAATTAATTAGAAAAGTATGACATAGTTTTGACAGAATACGAATAAAAGGATAAAAAACATTATACTTTTGAGAATTGACAATCGAAAACGTTATTCTATTATAAACTTGAGTTTGGTTACAAAAAGAAATAAGATAAATCTATATTATAATGGGAGAGTTGAGTCTCTTCCCTTCTGCCACGTGTCCATTTCGTAATGGACTTTTAAAAAAAAAATTGAATGTTGACTATGAGATTCGAACCCTTCACCTCAATGTTTATTTTATTGACATAACCAAATGAGCTAAATGAGATTTTGTAAACTAGAAACTAAATTTTATATAATAATATTACAGTTTGGTCTTTTCTAAGGGTGTCTATGTCAATATTAAGTTGGTCCCACATATTTTTTTTAAATCGTATGTTGACATACTAAAATAGTCAAACCTTTCACTTCAGTGTTTATTTGATTGACATAACTAACTCAGGTACAAGAGATTTTTTTAAAATTGATGGCAGATTTTTTACTTATTTTGAATGAGGCGTGGCGATCGAGGCATTACAAGTGGTATTAAAGCTGGTTAGCCATCTCGATTTTAACCCGAGAGGCAACTTGAGACCTGTCGTGGGACACAACAAAGATGTTTTATTCTTTGAGAGGAGGTGAATGGAAACATCCCGAGCTGTGATATATATAAAAAGGCTTAAGAGAATTGATTTAGTTACCTATGTCACCAAAGTTGACTTACCTTTTCCGTCACACATCCGTTTAGAACTCCAGAGTTAAGCGTGCTTATGTTGGTATAGTGAAATGATGAATGAGCTATCAGGAAGTGATTCATGATACCATGCGAATGAATCCAAAACACGAGGAAGGTCGGGTGGTGATTATAGGGTCAGTAAACAATGATTTGGAGACTTTAGAAAAATTAACGAACCGATCGTTAGATGGAATGGGATATACAGGTCGAGAGCGCGAATATGAGCAGCCCATTAACTGTGGGCGGTCGGGACGTTATATTATTATTCCATGTCAACAAGCAAATTAAAGATTTCATCTCTACATATAAATTAGAAATTTTCATAAAGTAGTACGGAAAGTTTTAGGGATTAAACTTCCTGATTTTCAAAATATCTTATGTACATAACTTAATGTCGTAATCTTCCTGATTTTTATTTGGCTTTCTAATGAAAATTACACTTCACTTGAAGACATAACAAAACGGAAGTGAACTCAATGGAAGTGATGACTCCAATATTGCAATACGAAAAAAACAAAGATTTAGACAAAATACGAACAACAAAATCTTATACACACGTAAAGCTTAAAAAAACAAATTCGGCCCCGCGCTTGCGCGGGGGCTATATTTCTAGTAAAAAGAATAGGCTAAAAGAGACAAATTTCTGACCACACACTTAGGGATGTTAAAATGGGCTCAAAGCCCGCGGGCTTAACGGGCTTAGTATAAACGGGCGGACCCGTTACCCGTTAATTATAATATAAAAAATAAACGGGCTTATACGGGTCCGCCCGTTTAGACCGTCTCGTTGATGGGCATACCCACTAAATAAACGGGTACCCGTTTAGGCCCGTTTAAGAATTTTTTTTTTAAAAAATGATATTTAAAACGAATTTAAAAATATTTTGTTTTAAAATATTTTTTATATATTTTGTGTATTTTGAAACAAAATAGTTATATGATATATAGTTTTTCTTTTTTTTTTTAAATGATTTAGGTTATAATTATGTTTAAAACCTACTAGAATTTGTTGATATTTTATGATATTATGAACTAATTAATATTTATCAAAAGTAGAATAGATTTTTTCAAATTTTGCTTTAATTTGAATTTCTTATTATAAAGTTATAAAATCAAATAAAAACTAATAAAATTACATAAGGTATGCCAAAAGATTATTTACAAAAAAATAGAATTCACAAAAAAAATTTTTTAAACGGGCTAAACGGGTACTATCAATATAAACGGGCTTAGTTCTAAACGGGCTTGATATTAAACAGGTCTAAATGAGTCTGACATTAAATGGGTCTAAACGGGCAGAGCCTAAATGGGCAGGGTCTAAACGGGCCCGGGTAGCCTGTATTAACATCCCTACACACTAATGTTTTTGAAAAATCCTATAAATATTATCTTTTGTGAAGAAACTTTTAATATTTATTTTAAACTGGTAAACATATTCAAATAATTTCACCATATGGGTTGGCATAATTTCTCTCAAATGGTGTCACAATTCTTAAACAAAAACCCAAATAAATAAATATTTTAATTAATTTATGTGGTGGTAATCTATCTCTTTCCTAACCAACGAGCGTCGTCTCTTAACACCAACGAAGACCACTTTACCTCCACTAGCGTCTCCTGCTTCTTCTTCAGAATTCCACGCGCGGGGTGAGATACTTGGAGACTGTAACCCTTTTAAAAACCAAGTTCGCTTCTTGTTCTCAATTATTGTTTCAGACCACAAGCTTTTGTCTTTACTGCTGCTATCGCTTTTTTTTTTCTCAATTGGTAAAGTCTCTTCTTTTATGGGTTTGCAGATTCCTTGAAGTCAATACAATGGTTGTGTTTGGGAATGTTTCCGCTGCGAATTTGCCTTATCAAAACAGGTTTTTGAAGGCAATTTCATCTGGAGGTTGTGAATTAATGGGACATAGCAGCTTCAGAATTTCAACTTCACTTCAGACAAGAACAAGGAGGAAGAGTGCTGTTGGTCCTTTGCAGGTCTCTTTCTGATTTTTTTTACCTGAATAATTGAAGTTTAGAGTGTGTTTTTTTTTGTGATTAAAGAGCTTCTTTGTTGTTGTGTTCTTAGGTAGTTTGTGTGGATATACCAAGGCCAGAGCTAGAGAACACTGTGAACTTCTTAGAAGCGGCAAGTTTGTCTGCGTCTTTCCGTAGTGCTCCTCGACCAGCAAAGCCTTTAAAAGTTGTGATCGCTGGTGCTGGTGTGTTTCAAACTTAGTAGCTTTCCTGCTCTGATGTAGTTTTTTGATGTGGTTAAGCTCTTTGCTTCTCGAATAACTGCAGGATTGGCTGGCTTGTCAACTGCAAAATACCTGGCTGATGCAGGACATAAACCTCTGTTGCTTGAAGCAAGAGATGTTCTTGGTGGGAAGGTAACTTAACTCATGGTTGTTTACATTCATCATTCTTATTAAGACTTGCTAGTTTCCAAAGGCCGTGCACTGGTTTGAGTTTTTGTAACTATACTACATGATATAACTTATGTTTGGAGTGTTACAGATCTAAGGTACAAAAATTGTGTACATGTGTATCTGTCTTATTTGTTGTTTTAGTCCTTCAGTGCCCATTTTGTTTCTTAAGTTCTTATGTATTCTGTCTTGTCCTACATAATACTACACAAACCCTTTCAGTCTCAAGGCTTTATGTGAAACAATATACAGTCTTGTATGATTATATATTGTGTTACGTTGTTGTTGTGCTGGCTCTTAGATAGGTGAGATCATAAAGATCATCTATTAACGATGTGAAATATGTGTTCCTCCAGATAGCTGCATGGAAGGATGAAGATGGAGATTGGTATGAAACCGGTTTACATATATTTTGTAAGTTCAAATTCAAAATCTCTCCGTTGCTCCTCCAATATATGCATTTTCTCTCTTTCATTACTTGTATTTGAATTTATATGTGATTTAACAATATGTTCCCTAGGCTCTTATAGTCTATAGCTGAATAATATATCTTGTTAGTAGCAAACATATCTCTGTTTGCAAAGTACCAAAACCGAGACTTACATGATGTCAATGAGATCATAACCAACTAAAGTTCAATATGATAGTCTCAAGGATTCCTGCACACCTTTTCAAATCTGCTCACTGAGATCAACAAGAAGACCCCTTTCATTTTAGCCGTCCTACCATTAGTTTTAAGAAAGATGTAACACAATGGTTAGCTAATTAATAGTCAACAAAGTTATTCATCTTTCCTGTTAATTCTTTTCCTGAGTGAAGTTCTTGACTTTTTTTCCTTGATTTCTTTTATATTCTTGCTGGAAGTCGGTGCTTATCCGAATGTGCAAAACTTATTTGGAGAACTTGGGATCAATGATCGGTTGCAGTGGAAGGAGCATTCCATGATTTTCGCCATGCCAAGTAAACCTGGAGAATTTAGTAGATTTGATTTCCCAGATGTCCTACCAGCACCCTTAAACGGTGAGAAGCTTATACCATATTTTTTAAGAAGTTGTTTAAACTTTCAAACTATAATGGCTTAGTGATTGATAGCTCCGGATTTTGTTTGAGAAGGTTGGATGAATATGCAAACATGTGATAATGTTGAATGTATATAATGTAATCAAGTAGAAAGCTATTTAGTAACTATTTCTATTGGTTTATTCAAGCTAATGATAGATTTTGAGCTTAAAACTTATTTAATCATGAATGTTAGATAGATAATACATATAATTTAGACAATATGTTCATTTTTATCTTTCTAAGCAATGAATCTTAGTTTTGAGCTTCTTCAAAACATACTTAACAAATCCATTAATGTAGAAGGGAAAAGCATATTGAAAAGTTGTGGTACTGCTCATGCATAGTGCTGAATTGTCCTCTGATGGTAGTGATGGTTTAAGTTGTTTCTGCGGATACTTACCTTGTAGGTATCTGGGCTATTTTGCGGAACAATGAGATGCTGACATGGCCAGAGAAAATAAAGTTTGCTATTGGACTTCTTCCGGCTATGGTCGGAGGTCAGGCTTATGTTGAGGCCCAAGATGGTTTATCAGTTGAAGAATGGATGAGAAAGCAGGCAAGTTTATTTGCATGCGTTCATTTGGTTCTTTGTTACTTCCTTCTCGTGCATGCTTTTGCTCATCAGATAAGAATGGATGGTGATGAAGTTTTCACTTTCTTTTCTCTTGCTTTACAGGGAGTACCTGACCGTGTGACCGATGAGGTGTTTATTGCCATGTCAAAGGCGTTAAACTTTATAAACCCAGACGAACTGTCAATGCAATGCATATTGATAGCTTTGAATCGGTTTCTTCAGGTTTGACATTCCCCCTCTCTTCTTTCTCCGTTCCTTTTGTTTGAACATTGATGGCAATGCAAATCGTTGCTACAGAAACTTATGGTGCAATATCTTGTAAGAATTTAGGAGAATTTGCTAATGCAAAATCATAGAAACTGCATTGACAGGAGAAACATGGTTCTAAGATGGCATTCTTAGATGGTAATCCTCCGGAGAGGCTTTGTATGCCAATAGTGGAACATATTAGATCACTAGGTGGGGAGGTACGACTTAACTCAAGGATAAGGAAGATTGAGCTCGAGAATGATGGTACTGTTAAGAATTTCTTACTCACTGATGGAACCACTATCGAAGGAGACGCTTATGTGTTTGCCACTCCAGGTTCCTTTCTTTTCTGTCTTTGTGGATTCACATTCTATCTGAACCACTATCAATAGCTTTTTTTCCACTTGTAGTTGATATCCTGAAGCTCCTTTTGCCTGATTCCTGGAAAGAAATGCCATACTTCAAGAAGTTGGAGAAGTTAGTGGGTGTGCCAGTTATTAACGTTCATATATGGTTAGTGAGACCAGTACCTCTCATGCTTTTTCTTCTTCGTCAGCCATTTTGGTATGAGATGAGATCACTTGTGGGTCTAAGTGTTGTGAACTAATATATTGCAGGTTTGATCGAAAACTGAAGAACACATATGATCACTTACTCTTTAGCAGGTGAATGCTTTTGGGAATTTAAAGGCATTTATGTTCATATTATCCATTAATACTTTTACTTTTCATCAAGAAATGATAAAACTAGTCTTGAACAACCATTAAATAAATCAAGAACAGTGCAGGCTGGTTTATTTTGCCATATTTTCAACAATCTTGTGTTCCTTCTCTTGCAGAAGTAACCTTCTGAGTGTTTATGCCGACATGTCGTTAACTTGCAAGGAATATTATGATCCTAACCGGTCAATGCTGGAACTAGTATTTGCACCTGCAGAGGAATGGATATCACGGACCGACTCTGACATCATTGATGCAACGATGAAAGAGCTCGAAAGACTCTTCCCTTACGAAATCGCAGCAGACCAAAGCAAAGCTAAGATTCTTAAGTACCATGTCGTCAAAACTCCAAGGTTATACCAAACCCAATGCCTTAAGTTATTTTAAGTTTCAAATGAGACAGAAGCTTTCTGATAATGATGGATACAATATCTCTTTCAGGTCTGTGTACAAGACCATCCCAGACTGTGAACCATGTCGTCCTCTACAAAGATCTCCTATTAAAGGATTCTACTTAGCTGGAGACTACACTAAACAGAAGTACTTAGCTTCCATGGAAGGCGCCGTTCTCTCTGGCAAATTCTGCTCACAGTCCATTGTACAGGTTACTAACCACATAACTTGCCCCATTCAAAAGCATAGATCTGTTTATTGTGTTGGTTAATGATCAGGTTTTCGCCAATAAGCTGTCTGTTGACTCTTTTTCAACATCCGGTTATTTAGAGGATATTGGTTAGTCCAAAATTTTCAAGTTTGGTTACTGCTTCTTCAGGATTACGAGCTATTGGCTGCGTCTGGACCGCAGAAGTTGTCGGAGGCGACTGTATCAACATAAGACAGGAACTAGCTTAAAGATAATTGTCGGTTGCCTGTAAGCACTTTGTACTTTTGTGTACAAATCTTATTTCAATACAAAAGTACACAGATATGGCAAAAGGAAACAATATATATGAATATGAATGCGCTTGGTTATCTGTTTACTATATCATTATTCAAATATAATTTGTTTCACTTCAAATAATCATTAAGCATTTCATGGGTATAGATAATCTTTTATAGAACATCAAAGTGTAGTATTTATACTGAAAAGACTGTCTATTGTAAAATAACTTGCGTGGCCTTTTTTGGTGAACTCGAATTAATTAAGTTCTTTTCTTCAACATCCACATGTGTTCTCGTTCAAGAAACATCCACATGTTGTTCTCATTGTTCAGGAAACATCCTCCATTAATCATGGTCTTAGTCTGTTTCTTACCGGCGTTTTAGTATTGGGCTCTCTATTGTACTTCAAACTTCAGTATGGGCTTAATAATATAATTGGGTTGACAAAAAAGAAATTAAGTTCTTTCATTTAGAAAAGATTTGATAAATTTGAAGAAAGGAATGATCGAGATAGTATTGTCTGAAACAATCACAAACACTTTTTTATATTACTTTAGATAGCCTAATCTCCTATTTGAAAAATATTTGTAACATCCGTCCTTTGTAGTATATAAAAATGTTTAATAGAATTGATTTGGTTATTTATACCAAGCTACACTTATCTTTTTAGATACATATTCAAAAAGAATTTCAGAGTAAATTATTTTTTATCTAGAGTAATAAAAAAAGATGGGTGGCCTATCATAAAGTGATTCACGATATCGTGAGTGAGGCCAAAGTATTAGGATAGGTCATATGGTTATTCCTGGGTCAGTAAAAAGACATTCGAGCCACAAAAAATTAACACACCGCCACCCACGGACCGGGTGAGCGAGTGTGGGAGACTCATTAGCCGTGTCGGGACGCTGTGATATTTGTAATAAAAGTCGAGTCAATAGAATGGACCAATGTTCAAGAAATCGATAGAAGGTAATTACGTACTTTGTAAAGACTAGCGATTAAATGGATTTGGGGCCTAGACAAGGCGTAACAGGTAAAGGATTTTTGATTATATATATATATATATAGTTTAGTTTTTGGCTTTAATTATAAATTTTATCAAAACTAAATCTATAAAATAAAAAATAGACAATTTGTGAATTTGTACTAACAGATTTAGACCAATGTAGATGAATTTAAACTAATTTAAAACAGTTTAAACCGATACAACGGTTTAAACCAATTTAAAATAGTTTAAACTGATTTAAATTGGATTTTATGAAAATTCGATTTGGAAACGATTTGTCTCTATACTAATACCTAGGCGTTGCTTAGACCGATTTGAAATATGGGATTAACTGAGAAAGAGTTAGCCAAATAAACTTCTTGCTAGAATCCTACTATATATTAATTGAGAATTCAATTAATTGACTTTTGCTTATGTGTCGATCATAAATGAAGTTTAGAATTAATTCTCTTAATTTGATTGGTTGTTGGTATTTAAATTTTCATTTATTTAATTAAATATTTGAATAGGAAACTAATTTTAGAGTTACCTAATCTAATCTATATTACCAAACAAGCAATTAAACTTATTAAATATAAATGAATTAACATAATTTGTTTATGGAAACAACTCAATATCATAGATTATATAGAAATTTAGAATATAAAATACATTTATATTATAGAAATAATTATATAAACTATTTAAAACATAAATAATCATAAATTGCAGAAATCTAATTAACCTAAACCTAATAATATTTTTTATACCACTCACTATATATATATATATATATATATATATATATATATATATTTTTTTTTCTAAAAATGTGTTTAGTGAATGAAAACCGTCAAATATACAATTTTAATAAATTCCAATCATTTTCAATGAAAAATGTTGATATTATGGTAATGTTATCATTTTAAGAAATAATTAATATATTGTCAAATATACAATTTTAATAAATTTCAATCATTTTCAATGAAAATGTTGATATTATAGTTATGTTATCATTTTAAGAAATAATTAATATATTTGTATATTTAAAAACATAAATTTCTATGGTAAATAAATTAAAAATTCTAATAAAAAAATAGATTATTATAATATAAAATTAAAAAAACATTATATTAACACAAGACTAGAGTTATAATTTTTATAGCTTTAATTATAATTAAATCATATGGTAAGTCATTTGAAATAACATTAATCAATGAAAAAAATTTACTATAATATAAAATGGAAAAAATTGAAACATTATATTAATACGAGACTAGATTTCATACTCTTTCATATATTTCATATAGATTTGATTATAATAAAATTGACATGTTTATTTTGTTAATAGAAGAAAAAGAAAGGAGACATAAATAACAAACATGAGTGAAGAATAATAAAAAGGCTTCTTGCAAATATGATTCAAAACTCAAAGTCAAACAAAAAACTAACTCATGATTTTTTTGGAATTTTCATTTGTTCTATTCACCCCAAAAGTTTGTATTATTCATGAAAATGTCATTACTTTTTTTTTTGAAAATGAGTATTTTACTTTATCATCTTCATCTTCATCAAGTATTTACAATATTGTCATTGCTATCAATACACCAACCACCATGAACAACCAATTTGAAGCTCTTAATGCACCTAAACCGATTTTCAATTTTCTTATCTCATTTCTTATGCTCAAAAACTAAATCTCTTTTATTTTCTCTCTATATTCATGTAAAACCCCAAGAATTTGATTTTAAACTTTGTAAAGTTCAAACTCATGATTCTTGGTCATTAACAAGTGGATATGTTTTGTGTTGAAATTTTGTGTGCTAATCTAAGTTATCTCACTGGTTGAAACTATGAAATTGATTTTATTTCCAGATTTGTTCGGCAGAGGACTTCTGTATAAGTCTTTTGGCTATAGAAGACTTATAAGGAAGTCTTCTGGTCAATGCATATGTTAGTTTTGCAATTGACTTTTATATGTGTTTTAAAAGACAACTTATTTTTCTTCTACTTTTCTTTGTTAAAAAAAATCTCGGAAATACCAGAGAATACCTCCAAGTAAGTCATATAGGATAAACATGTTAGTTTTGCATTTGAACAAATTGTGTCCGAAATTTAATTTTTCTAGACGAAGTCTTCTAGTAAAAATAAAATCTAGCTGAAAAATAAAACTTAAATATTTTATTTTTATTAGACGACTTATATGTAAGTCGTTTGAGGTTATTTTTGCAACTGAAAAATGAAACTTAAATATTTAATTTTACTAAATGACCTACATGTTTGTCTTTCGGGAGACGACTTACACGGAAGTTTTCCATATTTGTTTCTGATATTCTGGTTAAACCTTGGATATCTCAGGCGACTTTCATGTAAGTCGTCGGGCGGAAGACATACACGTAGGTCGTCTAGTTAAAATTAAATATTTAAGTTTTATTTTTTAATTGCAAAAGTAATATGAGAAGACTTACATATAAGTCGTCTAGTAAAAGTAAAATATTTAAGTTTTATTTTTCAGCTAGCCGAGAAAAGTCAAATTTCTGACACAGTTTGGTCAAATACAAAACTAACTTGTTTATCATAGACGACTTACTTGTAGATCTTCTCTGGCATTTTTTAAAAAAAAATTTAACAAAAGTAAACCAATATTTACAAAGAAAAAATTCCAAAGAAGTCTGCTGTAGAGTAGACTTCTTTGAAAGTATTCCTTTGCAAATTTTCAATTGCAAAAATGACCTTACAGACGACTACCTAGAAGTCTTCTGGACGAATTCCATAAAAGTCTTCTACGTCAATGTTTAATAAACTTTCATTTTCTCTACAACTATAAAGACTTTTTAACATTATCTTGTTAATTCATGTATATTAGTTGATATTTAGGTTCCTGAATGAAATTCATAACTTAATTGACTATAATTATGAGTTTACCAATATTCATGTTTATTAATGTTTCTAGCTAATATGAGAAGACTTCCGTGGAAGTCTTCTACGTTAGTTTTTGTAAGCTTGTTAAGTAACTTTAAGATATGATTTTTAATTTTAAGAAGTGTTATAACTTCAAAAATATCAAGTAATATGGTTTAATGTGTCTTCTTAGATCATAAGATATACTTTTTAACTTTTATAAAATTTAAATCTCAATTTTCACTTAAAATTTGAGTTTCCGCTTAAATTTTAATTTTCCGCTTAAATTTGCCACTTATATTTCAATTTTCGCTTTAAATTTCCCGATTTAAATTTAAGTATTCCAAAAGACTTCCTAGAAGTCTTCTTGTGAAACTGTTATATGTTTGAACTTATGTAATATTTGATATTTTGTGAATTTGACTAAGTTTTCGTTAGAAGTCTCACCCCTAGTTGTAGTAAATTTGACTTTTTTGCATTATTATGTGTTTGCTATTGAATTTGTATTAATAACTTCAATAATGTCAATTATTTTTGGCAAAATAATACTGTAGACATAAACATATTTACCAAATGTTTTTCATTAATATCTCTTTAAATTTATAAAAGAATTCACAATTAAAAGAGTAGACCTACAAATCACAAAAGACCATAAATAAAATTATTATTGATCATTACTCCACAAAACAAGCTTGAACTCCACTTGACATGAGAGAAAACTTCTTAGAAGTCTTTAGTGTATTAAATGTTAGAAGACTTCTCTGGAAGTCTTCCAAGTCATCTCAGACCTTAAAATATACATATCCAAAAACTTATAATTAGCTTCAAAACATTGGAAAGCTTCAAACATAAGATAAGAACTTAAAAGAAAAAAAAGAGTTTTCAAAAGTTATAAGTTTTAAGCAACAAGAGATTACCAAATGGAAAATATGATTTATAGATCTATCTCTAAAGGCGTGGAAAATGAGAACCATATAATGAAAAATCTGAAAAAAATAAAATAAATTAGTGAGAAAGACATGTAATAAAAATAAAAAATTGATAGAGAGTTTAGTATTTTTAAGTTCAAAAAGATTAGAGAGAGGCTGGAGAGTTTTAGTTTGGAAAAAGGGTAAGACTTAAGTCACATAAACCCTAAACTCAAAATAACTAACTAATTAGAAGCAAACACTTCATAAAACTTAAATCATCTTTAAAAGTGTTTAATATAAATAAAACTAAACACATATAAGTCAAAATTTAATTTTTTCAAAAAAAATAAGTTTCCAAAAACTAACCCTAAGAATACAAACAACACTACAACATATGTTACCAACCAAAGAATACCATGATTCACTACATTTACTCATCTATGTTGAAAATAATACAATTTAACTATATCTTTATTTATATCATTTATAAATGTTTATAATTACATGATTTCAATTTTTCTTTCGGAAATTATTTTTATAAAATTTATAAATTATTTTTAAGATCAACTATATGGGACGAATTCCAAGAAGTCGTCTGGACGACTTACACAAACTCAGAAGACGCAGAAGACTTACCATGGTTATATTCGTAAAAATAAATTCTGTTTTTTGTTTGGACATAATAGGCTGGTTGTAATTTCAAATGAATTTAGGTTACTTTTGCATTTGATAAATGTTTAGGTATACTTTTGCATTTAAAATTAAATTTGGAGTCAAATTGGTTATTTATATTTTACGTACTTAATTTTTTATTTGTTTGTAGAAATATATGTGTTTCATGTATTACTGTAACTCTAAATTAATTAGTTTGATGTGTTTTTCAAACATGAATACAAATTGAGTAAGAAATATAAAAAACTATAAATTTTAAAATTAATAAAGTTAAAGATGAAAAATATAATGTAAAATATATTCAAAATTTTGCAAACTATTTATTCCCATGGGTAACCACTTAGTCTGAAGTGTTATAAAAGTAAGGTTGATCAATCAATATAATATTAATTGAACTGACATCACAAATTATATGAAACTACATACACAAACACCAAATAAAACCAGAAATCCAATACCTAACAAAAACCTTATGCTTCTGCATAAAAATTCCTTGTAAGCTATTTTGATCACGAGGTCTTGACCGTTATAAACAAAAAAAGTGTGAATATTACATTAGATGATTGTTTGTACACATAATTAAATTCTTTTGTGAATCTAATTGCAGGAAAGCCAAAATTTACGCTACTCTTTGCAGTAAATAAATCTCTCAGATTTGACATCTCTCCTTTTCTGTCGTTATTATAATCTTTGCAAAGTGATTGCTCATTATGTCTTTTCTTCTATAACTTTTTGTTTTGTTTTTATAGTCTAGGTACAAAATGAATAAAATGGATATATTTTTTTTATTAATACCTGTCAAAAAGAAATTAATTTGTTCTAAAGAATAAGAAAATTAATATTTTTAATATCCCAACCATTCTATTTCTACTCCTTTGAATTTATAAAACTAGGCTGGTAGCGTTAAAGTCTCTTGAAAGTCACGTGAGAATTGAACTTGAATTTCTTTTGGCTTTAGGTAATGAAGACAGCAGATGAAAAGAACAAGACACCAAATTAACTCTTGCACTATGTGTAATAGTATGATTCAAAATAAAAAGGTCAATGAGATATTTCTCCAACAAAAGTACGGTATAACACCAACTGTTTTTCAAACTGTAGTTTTATTTCAGGTGTCCCCAAAATAAAATTTGAAACCTATTTCCTCCATGAAACTAATAATTAATACTTATCTTTCTATGGAATGAACGTTTGAAATCTCTAACCCCACAAAATTAGATTAATCGGTTTAAGGCTTTATATTAAAACTGAAAAATTAATAAAGACAACTTTAGACCAATCGATGACCGGATTAAGATCCGGTTTCATTTATTAAATCACACATTAAAATTCTAGACCTGACAAATCTTGTAACTCGTAAACCTAGATCCGACTTTATCCCCATTTAGAAATTAAGAGCTCTAAATCAAAAGCATATAAAAAAATCTCAAATTGAAAGCGAAGTAGAGAGAAATGAAATTGAAGAGAGAAACGAAAAATAATGAAGAGGTGAATGGGTTTAGTCCTTGATGTTGTTGGCGATGAAACCTATGACGAAGAAACCAAAGAGAGAGAGATGCATTTAAAATCAAGCAGTTGATTCGGAAGTTCGTCGTCGAGCCTTCTGTTCTCCATGAAGTGTACTCAAATTGATGACATGAAGAGAAAGGCTGCAAGAAGAAACCATCAAAGGTAACTCACATAAGATGCAGTATAGAAGGTTGTACGAGAAGAAAACATTCTTAAATGGAATTGTTTTCAAATATTGTGTTTTTGACTATGCACTCATGACAAGCCTAAATATTCAGCAACATGGGTACAATATGAAAAATGGGTTTTAACTGTCTGGGTTCTAATGAAGAGAAATGATGGAAGAAAAAACCAGTGCAAATAACTCACATAAGACGTGATTATGGAAGGTTGTACAAGAGGCAGACGTTCTTAAATGGAGTTGCTTTCAAAGATTGTGTTCTTGACTATGCACTCAAAACAGACCAAAATAGTAAGCAGTACATGTACGATAAGGAAAATAGGTTTTAAGTGTGTGAGTTCTAATGAAGATAAATGTTCCAAGAAGAAACCACCAGAGTTAACTAACATAAGACGTGGTGATGGAAGGTTGTACAAGAAGCAAACATTCTTAAATGGAGTTGTTTTCAAAGATTGTGTTCTTGACTACGCACTCAAAACAGATCAAAGTATTCAACAGTACAAGTATGATTAGGAAAAAAAAGTTTTAAGTGTGTGGGTTCTAATGAAGAAGAAGGTTGTGAATGGAAATCTATGCATCAGTTCTTCCGAGCGATAACATGTGGAAAGTGAGAGTGTTGGTTGAGAATCATTCGTGTGTGCCTAACACAGAGTGTTCAATGCTGAAAGTCCCACAAATTGTTAGATTGTTTGTTGGTAAACTCAGAGAAGAACCAGAGTATTACATGCCAAGAAAAATTGAAGCACTAGTTCAAAACCGGAGTATCACATGTCAATGCTAAAAGTCCCATAAATTGCTAGACTGTTTATTTGTTTTGGTGTGGCTTTAACATTATCTTTTGCTTACACCGATATAATCTAACCTTTTAATGTGACTTTAACAATGGTAAATAATGACTTTGTTTATTGGGTGATCCTTATTTATGATATCGTGATTGTTTATTTTCAATGCATATGACCACAAAGCTCCAAAACCAAGTCATCATATTTTAAAAATCAGTGTCTTAAATTACCAAAAAAACACAAACACATTGTTCAAACAACAATAAAACCAAACATAGATTCAAGTTGACACAACAAACCAAACACAAACACTTTCTTCACCATTCTTCACCATTTCATTTGAAGTAATAGCACGAGTTACCCAACCACAATCGTACATCCATTGACTAAGCCAACCATCATCTTCTTCAACTTCGCATTTGTTTCAACCAACACCTCATCTATATCAAGTATTTCCATCTTAACCTTCATTTGTATATTTTCATGATCTAGCTCTCTCTTGCAATCTCTTTCACCTCTTACTCAATTCTCGTATTTTTCCATTCAAGCCCTTCTAAATCCTTTAATATTGCCTCATCAATCCACTTGAATCTATGCTCATCATTCTCTAGCTAAACAAATCATTACACGTACATACAAAAAAAAGCATTACTCTACCATCATTCTCTAGCTAAATCGACCTTAAATACTTTCTGAGACTAATCATGAAAACCAACAAAATTATCTTCCTCGTTGCAGCATAAACACATCAAAAGTATCTTCTGTAAGGATTGCAATTCAATTTTTACATCAAGGGAATGATGGATTCGCCACACAACAATTATTTGGGACACCTAGAAATCATCTACCCCTTCGACGCCCATTAGATAATCCACAAGAAGTTCCATACACAATTTTGAAGCTCAGACATCACTCCTTACTCTCACGTTCGAAAATTTGAGGAGAAGAAAATCAAATTTGATAAATCTATTTTAGGGTCCATAGGTCGATTTGGGATTTAATAAAGAGTGAGTCAACGGGTTGGGTCATCATGGGTAAATGTTTTGTTCCAAACTGATTTTTGGTTCCTTTTTGAGTTTTATGGTTTGGTCTCGTGAGTATACCGAAGATTGTCTTAACCAATATTGAATTAAGTTTCATAGGGAAATGGGTTTCAATTTTTTTTTTTTTGGGAAATCTGGAATGTGGCAAGTTTGAGAAAAATTTGGTGCTATACAATAATTCTCGTTGATAAATAGCTCGTCAACCCCAATAGAATATAGTCAAGAGTATATCCAATAAAAAAGGAAAATTCTTTCTAATAATACATACCTTTAAGGAGAAACAAGTTTATGAAAATTACTAAATAAAATTTAAGAAACCTTAAAATTGTTTAATCCTTACAATTTTGACAAAAAAAATACTTTATCCAACATATATTTATACAAAATATAAATTGTACAAATATTTCTTTAATATTTATAGAAATTAATTTTAACATACTTATAAATAAAAATTATTTAAATAGTTAAATGTGTACTTATCGTTCAATATTAATTTATATAATAGAAAATACATTTAAACAGCATATTTATGTTTTGTGAACACATTTAAAAATATGTTTTCCATTGTGTTAATTAATTAATACTTTTTTCTTGTGTAAATAATGTACAAAAATAAATATAGTTCTTTTGATTTAAAACTAGCCATCATCTATTTTATTTTGTTTCATTCCTTTTATCTCTTGTGTAAAACCAAAAACAAAATGTACCGATGTAATCTATTAGAACAAAATAATCAAATTACGTTTGATTTTTCAACCATAAGACTTTCATTATACTTTCTACTTTCTCTAGTTTCTAGATTTCCGATATCATCACAGATTTGTTATTAATTTTAACATCGTTGCTATTCTTTTTTTTTATTTAATATTTTTTTCTAAATTTTATAATCGTTTTTGATCTTAACTACCATTTTCATTATTTTATAGTCACTTTTCATCATTATGTTCACAAACTTTAAATTTAGGATAATATAAAACTGACTTTTGGTAATATTGTAGAAAACAAGAGATCAAAGTCAATTTTATTGAGGTATTGATAAAGTAGTAGAAGTACAACATATTTAGAGTTGGAAAACTTAAATAGTTTTCTTCTTATAAATTACGAAAGAGAGAAGATGAGAGGGTTCAAAACGTTCTGAGACACAGTTGAAGAGGTAATCATGAGAAGAGATGAGGACGGAGGAGGCCGGAAAGCTCATTCATTCCTTTCCAGATCATGCTTGAAAATTGTGGAATGTTAGAGTTCCCGTACAAAAGAAATTTATTCTATGGGTGGGAAAAAAGTTTCACAAAAGGTGAAATATTAATTGGATAGAGCATTGGTAAGCGAAGAGTGACACTCTCTTTTCCCACATACAAGCATTGAATTTCTCACAATATGGGGTTTGAATTATAAATCAGTATTAGCTCATATACAATCTACCTCCAGAAGATCAAAGAAAAACTTTACAGTGGACAAACGATGGGTGGGCAAAACATGCTTTAAAGCAGCCACTGCTTCAGGTTGGGGTCCTTTTAGTGAAATCTATTCCATAAAATTTCTCCATAAAATTTCACCATAAATTGACCTCTTTCCGAAGAAATATAAGAACTTGGAAAATGAATAATCCAACCAATTTAGCGAGACAAATCAAAGATTTGAAAATAAACTTGTTCAAGAGGATGACCATACTACCCTAAAAGAATTGGAAGATTTGAGGAGGCAAATAATCATTGCCTTTAGAGAAGAAGACCTCTTCTGGCAACAAAAAAGCTGGACACAGTGGCATCGTGCGGGAAACAGAATACAAAATTTCATCATGCTATTATGAAACAAAGATGTGCTAGGAATCAGATCATCTGCATAAAAGACAAGGAGTTTAAGATGATAGAAAGTGATTGTGGAATAGAGAAAGTGGTTGTTGACTATTTCCAAGACCTTTTTCTACCTCTATGCCCATAAACCTGGATGCTTCTCTACATTACGTAAATTCTAAAGTTTCCCCATCTACCAACCGCATTCTTACAGTAGAACCATCAAAAAAAGAAATCAAGAAAGCTCTCTCTTAGATATATCCGGACAAAGCTCTAGGTACATATGGCATGACGAGTAGACTTTTCAGAGATTTTGACATGTCATGCGCACGATATCACCTGCTTGGTGAAAGAATTATTCAACACAAGGAGCTTTGACCCGAGGCTGAACCAAACAAACATTGGCCTCATCCTCAAGAAGAACAGACCACGAGAAATGACCGAGTTTATACATGTTAGCCTTTGTAATGTGAGTTACAAGATTATTTCAAAACTTATGTGAAAGAGACTAAAGATGATTTTACCGAACCTGATTTCAGAGACTCAATTTGCCTTTGTGGCAAGACGGTTGATCACTGATAATATTTTACTTGCACACGAAAATTTCCACTCTCTTCGTACAAACCTAAGGTGTAAAAACGAGTTCATAGCCATAAAGACTGATATGAGTTCATAGCCATTAGAAGACCACAAAAATTTACTAACCTTCCTATGGTTGGCGCAGTATCATGGCAGAGAGACCACTCATGAAGTCTGAAATACGTAAAATGATTGGGGCAGAACTCAACACTAGTGCTGGAGTGAACCATGGATCCCAGACACGGAGGCACACCTTTGAGGGCCTCTGACAGAGTGACTAACAGACACCCTAAACTCATGGTTCACTCCTTTATTAGGCGGGATATCAGGTATTGGAATACTGCTCTCTTCCAAGAGTTTTTCCACCATAAGGATTTCCTTCTTATCCTTGGGCTGAGACCTAGTACTATATGGTCCATGGACGGTTTCGCTTGGAATAATCTCAAAGTCTGGTGTTTACTCAGTTAAATTCCGGTATGATTTGTTAAGATGAACTAAACTTCGAGACGCTCACACTCAGGTTGTTGAACCGAATATCACTAGCTTACATAATCATGTGTGGAGTGTGAGGAATCCAAGAAATATGAGACACTTCATGTGGCAAGCACTTAAATGATGTGTTGCGATGATGGAAAGATTAGCTTTTAGATATTTGAGTACCGATATGAGTTGTCCTAGATGTGCTAGCCCCAAGGAAACTCTAAACCACCTTCTCTTGTCCCCCTGCTTTACAAGTGTGGGCCTTATCGAACTATATGTCCATTCCAAGTGTCTTCATGAGTACCCCTGTTTATCAAAACATGAACTTCTTTTTTGGAATAGAAAAGATGTGGTCTCTTTGGAACCACTAATCGACTCCTTCCCTTGGATCATATGGTTCATATGGAAGGCAAGAAATGAGAAATGTTCAAAGGAAAAGATATTTCACCAATGGACTCCCTTCAGCTAGCCTATCTTGAAGCGGAATGTTGAAGGAAAACAAACCTCAAAGAAGAAGACGAAGAGTTTGAAGTCCCATCAACTTCTAGTATTGTGCCACCTCCCCCCGTAGTACCCCAAATCCCAGCATGCCAAATTGATGCCTCATGGGTCAGCTATGGCTCTGTCAGTGGAATAGGGTGGACTTATCGGGACCAAATGAGGGGGGGGGGGGACGCTTTAGATTACAAGGTTGGTGTAAGAGTCTCTCGGCTCTCCATGTTGAGATGGAAGGATTGGTGTGGGCGATGACTTGTCTCCATGATTTGCATATTACCACGATCCATATAGAGTCGTATTGCTCAGATTTGATGGACATGATTGTGAATTCTATGGATTGGCCGGCTCTTGTCTCCGAGCTAGTCTTTTTCCGCCTCCTATCGAAAGTTTCTCGTGTTTTAGCATTTCTCACATCCCCAGGTCTAGGAATACGCGAGCAGATTCTCTTGCCAAAGAGGCGAGAAGTAGTGACAACCTCTTTTCCCATGTAGATCGGATCGGAGCAAGTGTCTCTTCCGAACGACTTAACATTGACTAACAATTGATCTATTTAAATGGGTAGCTAACAAAAAGATTATTTTCTTATAATAAAAATAGGTTGAATTAATAGATTTTCTTTTTTTAAGATTTGAACCATGTATCTTTAGTAGATCATGTATTCTTAAAGATTATGAAAAAACGGTGTAGATACTTAAGTATTAGAAAATTTTCATTTACTTAACAGTTTTTTTTCCTTTTAGGGAATATTTTTTCCCTAAAATTTTCACTGCGCCAATAAAAAATTGTACTGCCATTAGCCAATATGATTTGTTATATTTTAATTTATTTCTTTATTTTTGGATTTATGTTGATAAGAAGATAACGAATGTAAACATGCTAGTTCATTTTTGTAATCGAATTTTGTATCCATGATTCGGGTTGTTTCGTACTAATATAAATCTTAAGAAAAAACATGGTAGTTCAAATTTCGTTTAAAAAAGTTTTAACTCAGATAGACATAAATATTTTAAAATATTTTTAGTTAACTAAATAATATAATATATTTGAAGTATGTGTTAAGTATTTTTTACGAGTCCTAAATCTGAACACATAATTGAGACTGATGGATCGAATCCAGTTGCTGGATCTTAACAAAACCATAATGATTTAAATGTATTTTAATTATAGATTTTGTTGAGGTGAAGATTAATGATTATTTGGCAACTAACAAATGTCACCAAATCGGTAAAGATTAAGGAATTTGTTGGTAGTGAGAATTAGCAATGAGCCAATGATACTTCTTCACACTTTACCCTAAAAAAAACTCCGTACAATTATACGATAATATATGGGCCCCACTCAGCGACGGGGGTTTGGTTATGTTAGTGGGCTTTTGCTTCGCTTCTTCGTTTTCCAACAAAGACATTTGCTTTTGTAACTTCTCACCTTCTCTCTCTCTTAAAACCTAAAAAACTTTCTTCCCTAAACCAAAACAAAAGAGACATGAATTCCAAGGACCACACTAACACACAACACTCTCCAGGTTTCTTCTTAATCATTACGAATATCTTTTACGGTTTTCTTCTTGAAGTCCCCGGTTTTGGATCTTTCAATGTGGTAGCATTCTCGGGGTTATTGTTGATTTTTCTTTGTAATTTCTGTTTCTCAGTTTCTGATTTCGATTTGGTTCTCAATGTATGTTAATATCAGTCTGTTCTTGTCTTTCTTTATCAATGTGCATAAAATAAGTTCTTTTTCCTTTGATTTTTTTGGTAGCTTTCTAGCAAAATTTTGGCTTTTTGCAATAATGGATTCTTCCTTTTTGTCCTGTATTGTCTATTTGATTTAAAAAGTTTACTTTCTGATTCCTTTTTTTTAGTATAAGTTTTCTTAATCAGTTCATTGTAGAATATAGTATTAATTTTGAGGTATATAGACACTGAAGTTACTTTGTGAAATCTATTTTTTTTTCTGTACAGGAGGTAAGAGCCATGTCTGCACTAAATGTGGTTGGAATTACCCAAATCCACATCCTAGTGCTAAAAACCGGCGTTCCCACAAGAAAGTATGTGGAACCATTAAAGGATTTGAGATCCTTGGTTCCGAGCAGGCCAACCAGAATCTTGATTTGCATAAAGAACATTGTGTGGATGATGATGAACCAAAACCTCCAAGTAAGAACATTTGTGAATTACGGTAAAAAAAAAAAAAAAAGAGAGTAGAAAAAACATGTTTAACCTGTGCCATTGTTGTTTCTTCCTTGATGCTTATGCGTTTTGACGAGGTCAGGTCCAAGAGTTGTGGAGAAAACTGATGAGAGAATTGGAGATATAATTGAAGAAGATGTATTTGCAGATGCTGTTTGTGAATTTTCTAGCAGCGTTGCACCTGATTCTGTCAAGGAAAAGGAAGAGACAGCAGCAAATGGTATGGCTCCTGGTGAGTTTACTCCTTTTTATTATGGATTATGTTACCTTCTGATGCTAATGAGACTTGTTTCTTTTCTAATGCTATGCTATCGTTAATGCATGTGTGGTAGGTTCTGTTTATAAGAATATAAAAGTCTTGGTTGAGTTTCTTTTGATGTGTTACGAAATCTCAGACCGATAGATTATTTGGTTCAAAGAGAAAACCGTTCAGTTCACTGAGCCATTGGTTTATTACATTTTCGGTTTTATTTTGCCACTTGTGTTTCATTTATTGTGTGATTTCCCGTTTTGCTTCGACTTTACAGTTGATGAATGTTAAACTGTCTCAGGTGGAACTCAGCAGTGCAACAAAAGCTCTATAGTGGTTCAAGAGAGGTGTGAAGTTCCACCTGTGAAAGTACTTGAGAATTTCTTAAGTTCAGTGGAAGCACCTGCAAAGAATCGACAAGGAGGAGAAAGTTCTACCGAAGGACAGTCTATGACGTCTGAATCTCTCATTGAGATATCACAGGATGCTCATGTCCTTAACGGTGGTGATTCCATATCAAATGTTGGGTTAGAAACAGAAGGCAAAGAAAATACACCGGATGAATCTGAATCTAAGTTGGCATCTGCATTAGGAAAGAGGAAGGACACTTTGGATTCATCATGGAATGATGAAGTGATTTACTCAGACGTGGAGGGTCCCCATGGATTTGCATTTGAAGAAATGAGTATGCCTGGTGAAGCTGACTATACAGTCAGTGAGAGTGTTCTGGTCGATACGTCTTATGTAAAAGCCAATGCAGCTCAAGTTATCAGCATCACTCCATCTGTTCTTGATGGACCTGTTGCAGAAAATGTTGACGTCTCTCTGCATGGAACCAAAGATCTTGAAGAATTTGAATCGAATCCTTCTGTGAACACCTGTTTTCCTGAGTTACATAAGGAAGAAGAATGTGAAACAGATACTCTTACTCAGGCAGATAATTTAGACGATCAGCTTAAAGGCTTAAGTATTGGCACAGAAGTTTCTTCATCAAACAAAAATCCCTTGGAAGACAAAGTTGAACATCAAGACCAGATATCTTTGGTTGCGCTCAAGGAATTCCCCAGCCCAGAGAACACAGTGATGTCTAAGATTGAGCTGGAAGATATCAAAATGAAAGCTGAATCATCTTTTGGTGCTCCCCAAGAAACTGTTGAATCAGAAACCATGAGAAATTCCCTACCTGCAGTAGATCCTATTGTTGCTAACTCAAACGCCGATGTGAGCCATTCAGATCTCATTGGTCCTGAGAGTGAACTTATTCAAACAAGTGTTGTAGCTGAGGAGAATAACACAGTTAACGAGCTTAGGTCTGAATCCTCTTGTGCTGAGGAAAACTATGTTTCTCCAGTATCTGTTGCATTGGATGAAAGCGATCAGAACACAAAACGTTCTACAGAAACATCTAAAGACTCCATCGACCAAATCAGTACTGAAGCCGAGGATTGCACTACACCTAATGATTCTGCTAAAACAGCTAATCATATGTTGCTAGAAAGCGGAAGGACAGAGTTCAATAGAGTTGTCGGCGGCTTAGGGGTTATTCAAGCAAATGAGATGGATGGTAATGTCAAAGCACGCGACATTTATGCTGAGGTCCCTGTGACAATCGAATCAAATGACCATCGAGATTTCGGGAGGTTGCAGAATCTTTCAGAAGCACACATTAGATCTCTGGTTTTGAGTCCACTAGTCACTAGAGATACCACATCTAGTGCCATTTCAGGTTACATATTTTCACCTTTACTGACCAATACTCCTTGAAAAGGAGATGTTATTATGTGCACCATTTATAATAACCAAATTGATTTTTGATGGAACGGAACACAGGACATAGTGAACCTGAAAACGAATCTCAGTCATCACCACTTGCTGTTGCTCTGTCGAAGAACCAAGAGATCAAAATGGAGAAGACAACAAGCTGGAGCACAGCAAAGGAGCAGCACGTCCCGCTGAAGAACCTCCTGAATGAAGCAAGATCACCAAGGGTAGTTGCAGCAGAGGCAAATAACATACAGAGAGTGAGCTCGATACTGGAGCAAGAGACATCCCCTGAAGAAGGCGGAGGTGGATGGCCAGAGAGAAGAGAAGTGAGTGAGGAGTGGAACTCACCAGCAAAGTATCCAGTGGAGAGGAAAGTGAAAGGAAGACCCTTTTGGGTGCCATTTGTTTGCTGTTCCTCTGCTGCTAAGTAAAGTTTCTGTTGTATAATTGTAGGAGTGATGAATGATTCTAAGGACTTGATGGTAGTAGTGAAGACTTTTATGTACAAGCTAGGTGTTTGGTTCTTGTAGGAGCCTTTGTTACTCTATGCAGACCACTTATGAATTTGACTTTTATCATGACTGTTTTTTTTTCTGCGTGTTGATTTTTACAATTTTTTTTTATCATATGTTGCTAGTTTTTATTTCGAATTTTGAGGTAAAAATCTTATAAGCGAATAGAATATTCGGATAGACCACAGATCAAATATCCAGATATTTGGAGGTATTCGTGATTTGATCTGTTTCGTTTGAATAATCAATTATCTGATTCGATCCGTATCCATCCGAATATTCGGTGTCTTGGATATCCAGAAAATTTTAGGTTTATAATCGGATATACTATTCGATACGTAAAAATAAAATATTTTTTTAAAAATAAATAAAAAAATCCAAAATAATATAAAATAATTAATTTATTACAAAAATAAAAAAAATATTTAATTAGAAAAATTATAATTAATATAATAAATTTAATAAATAAAAAATATTGTAAAATTTGTATAAATATTATATATATAATTATTTATATATTATATATATATATATATTCATATAACAGATTAGATCGAATATCATGAAAATATTAATATTTGTGATTTTTTTTTCCGTAAAGTTATAAATATTCAAAATTTTCGGTTCAAATCAAAGTGGATAATGAATAGAAACGTTTACGGATATTTGCTCAGCCAAAGAATAAACTAGACCGTCAAGTTGGTAATGTTAAAGCGGTCACACGATGTTCTTACCGGTTCATAGATACAACCCGGTTAGTAATGTGTTCCAATTGATTCCGGTTTTCATACTAAATTGATGTTTGGTTTATATATCTCCTTCTTTATCGTCTTCAAAGCCACCCAAAAGGATGCGATCAATTCAATTGGTGACGACGCGATTGCTCTCGTCCTTGAGACCTATTCGATTCGACTTCGTTTCTTCTTCTTCTTCTTCACCTCGACTGTTCTCTAACCCTAGGCGCTTAATCTGTGCCGCCGCGGCGAAATCGAATGGAGGCAGGTCTGGTTCAATTGTGGCTCCATTGGTAGTGAATGAAGAAGAAATTCAGAAGATCGATGTCAATCCACCTAAAGGAACTCGTGATTTCGATCCTGAGGATATGCGTCTCCGCAACTGGCTCTTCAACCATTTCAAAGAGGTCGCTAACTCAAATTTGTTTCCTCTCTTTGCTTCGATAGAACTTTTGAACTCAAAAGATTTTTACTTTGCTTTGAAGGTCTCACGATTATTTGGGTATGAAGAAGTGGACTTTCCAGTGTTGGAGACGGAGGCTTTGTTCATCAGAAAAGCAGGCGAGGAGATTCGAGACCAAGTTTGTATTTCATTTGCCTAAAATGTTGCAGTTTAAGTATCTTTTAGACTATCTCTTTCTAGTTTAGATCATTAGCTTAAACTCTTGTTCTTGTTTGTAGCTTTACTGCTTTGAAGATAGGGGTAATCGCCGTGTAGCATTGAGGCCTGAGCTTACTCCTTCTTTAGCTAGGCTTGTCATTCAGAAAGGGTAACGAAGCTTAATCATTTTGTTTCTGTCTCAAGAGAGGACTGATTGTTTTTTAAGTCTTCAAAGGTATGGATGGATGTTGATTCCCATTTTCTTTTTGTTCCAGAAAATCCGTTTCCCTTCCGTTGAAGTGGTTTGCTATTGGGCAGTGTTGGCGCTATGAGAGAATGACTAGAGGAAGGAGACGAGAGCATTACCAGTGGAATATGGATATTATTGGTGTTCCTGAAGTCACTGTATGTTCCTCTCTCATAGCCCTCCTAGTTTCTTGCTTTTATCAACCTCATGCTTGAAACCACTTCTTTTAGGCCGAAGCTGAACTAATTTCATCCATAGTCACCTTCTTCAAACGAATTGGGATCACTGCATCAGATGTTGGTTTTAAGGTTTCAAGCCGCAAGGTATTTTCTTTGCTTATTTCCTCATTCGATGTGGATTATTTTAACATCTTTGTTTCTTGCTTTACACTTATTATAACCAAGGAATTTGATTACTTGCAGTGACAAACATGATATTAGATTATTTTGCACGATTTGCTGTATCTTGATCCACTCTAGCTTTCATCTGCCATAACTTGTTCCTTGTACAGGTTTTACAAGAAATGCTAAGAAAATATGGTGTGCCTGAAAACTTATTTGGAAGAGTTTGTATCATTATAGACAAGGTTAGCTGTTTTAAGATCAATATTTTGCTGCTTATAATTTGGGAATAGCTACTTCATCTTCTAAAATCAATAAATACTCCAGATTTCAGATTGTTTTATGCTATTTTGGTTTTGTCACCTACTTATATGCTGGGTGAAAAATAGATAGAAAAGATCCCCATTGATGAGATAAAAAAGGAACTTGGGTCCACGGGGGTATCGGAAGATGCTATTGAACAGCTATTGCAAGTGCTTTCTGTGAAGTCCTTGGATGATTTGGAAGGTAATTTCTTTTCGTTATTCTTACTGAATCTCTATCTCCGACAATAGCTGCCTATAACGTAAAAACCTGTACTTTGTGTTAATCAGATGTACTTGGTGGAGCTGGAGAAGCCATTGCAGATCTGAAACAACTATTCTCACTTGCTGAAAAGTTTGGTTATTCAGAGTGGATACAGTTTGATGCATCCGTTGTGCGTGGTCTGTCGTATTACACTGGTATTGTCTTCGAGGTTAGATTTTATGACACGATCTTTCCCACACATTGTATACTAATCGACTGTTTTGTGATAGGAATTGATTTAAAACAAATGTTTTGTGACAGGGATTTGATCGAAAAGGGAAGCTGCGAGCTATATGTGGTGGTGGGAGATACGACAGATTACTCCCCACTTATGGAGGTGATGACATTCCTGCTTGTGGTTTCGGTTTCGGCGATGCTGTAATTGTTGAAGTAAGTTAAAGTCTGTGGTTTATATTCCATTACTCAGAATTTGCAGTTAAAAAGTTCAGTTTTGTCTAAGAATCTCTGACTCCTGATGTAGCTGCTTAAGGAAAAGAATCTGTTGCCAGAACTGGGACAAGAGGTAGAGAACATTGTGTGTGCTTTGGACAAAGATCTCCAAGGAGCCGCAGCTACCGTTGCAACCGCTCTCAGAAGCAAAGGCCAAACCGTTGATTTAGTATTGGAGAGTAAACCGTTGAAGTGGGTGTTTAAGAGGGCAGCTCGGATAAACGCAAGAAGGCTGATACTTGTTGGGAAGACAGAGTGGGAAGATGGTTCGGTGAGTGTGAAGGTTTTATCTTCAGGTGAGCAGTTCCGAGTAAAACTCAACGACTTAGAGTAGTTTCACTGCCTTTTTTAAAGCAATTGAGTTGAGATTGAATCTTAATTTTGATCGTGGAAGGGGTTATTTTAAGAATCTCATCTTAGTAATTTCATTGAATTGTTGCTCCCTCAGCTACGCTCATTTCTAGTCTCTTTCTGTCCCCCCTGAAAAGTCATTGTAAAACGCAAAGATGCTTTTACATATACAGTGAAGAGAGTTTAATTATTGGTTAATATACATAAATTGACAATATAGCTAACTAGGGACTAAACAGAAACTCAAAAGTAATGAAAAATTTAAACTAACTTTTCGAGTCTCTACAGCCCTTCACGAGTCAACCACCGGACTATTCTGATGGTAAATGTCGTCGAAGAAATATTGATGATATGTTGTTTTATCATTCTTTTCATGTAACTTCATCTTGGACATATGTTTAGTTTTCCACCCACAATGCAAACTCTTTGGGGTATGAAACCTCATTATCACCAACTCATCCTTATTCCAAGACTTATTTTTTACCTTTAAATTACATTAAGTATTTGTGTTAAAAAAATACATTAAGTACTTACTATGGTTGTGCCAAGTTTATCATATATTTCTAACATACTAATAACTTTTGTTCTG
Source organism: Moricandia arvensis (assembly GCA_905132765.1). Taxonomy (NCBI): domain Eukaryota; kingdom Viridiplantae; phylum Streptophyta; class Magnoliopsida; order Brassicales; family Brassicaceae; genus Moricandia; species Moricandia arvensis. Next base: position 53,220 of record CAJHQP010000392.1, on the reverse strand, counting down.
GTTTAATATTTCATCTTGTACATCTACGAAGACGCATTTTATCTTAGTTGTACCAAGTTAGACAGATGTATAATAAAAAACAAGGAGGTGAATAGTGTTAGGCATTCAGGTTTTCGGTTCGGTTCGGTTTAGACGGTTTTTGGATTATTCGGGTTGAGATGTTTAGGAACCGGCTATTTTCGGATTGATTTGGTTCGGGTAATGACGGGTTCGGGTCAGATTTCTATTTTTTTTTATAAAACCTGAAGTGAAACCGAATTAATAATAATTTGGGTTTGGTTCGGTTTTAAACCTCAAAAACCAAAAAAATCCCAAAAACCTGAGTTAAGCCTGGAAAAAAACCAAAAAATATTCGGGTAGTTCGGTTTTGTTGATATTTTTATTTATAAATTGAATTTTATATATATTAAAATTAAAAATAATTAATATTTCTGATATATTCAAAATATTCGGATAGTCGCTCGGTTCCGGTTCGGTTTTGGTTTTTCGAATTTAAAAATATAGGAATTGTTTATTTTTTTTAATTATCGGTCCGGTTGCATCCTCGTTTTTTTTTCGGTTCCTGTTTGGTTTTTTGGATTCGGATCATATGCCCAGGACTAGAGGTGAATATTAATATCTCCAAAGGAATAACAAGACTATAAAATATCTATGAAAATTGCAAAACATCTCCGAAATAATCCATTAGAGACATGTCTTTCATATTTTAATTTAATGCTAAACATTCCCAGAGAAACATTTTAGAAATCTCAAGTTCACTCAACCCTCTGAGAACTAAAACCTTACAAAGGGTTCTCTCTTTCCTGTCCTTTTCTTTTTGATGATGACATTGGATAAGAAGGCTAACATCTTCAAACGATTGAAACCCTTTATCAAAAAAAAAAAAAACTTCTTCAAACGATATGAATTTTTTCCTATATTGAGAACATCATCTTATCTACCTGTTTATATGATATTTTCTTCTTTCAACCAAAATACTTTCAGAAAATGATAAACTATTCATGTTGATGATTCAATCAGTCTGTACATGCTAAACTAGCACTAGTTTAGAAGAGTAGACAAGATTTAGATCAACTAATTTGGTAATGAGAGAACATCGTAGTGTTCCCCTTGGTAGGATGTTTTAGATGGATGATTAGTTGTATGTTTTCAATGAGAAACCTATTGAGATACCTGGATGTGTGAACATAAACATGTTTATCCATGAAAAGAAATTCATGTATTAGAGCTCACTGCAAGAAGAAAACATAGTTAAAGAAAGAATTTTATCTGATGAGAGGGAATCAGATAAATTAGTTGAGCTATTTCTATGGTCCTCATCCGACGTGAGGTGGGAACTAGTTGAAAGAGCAATAGGGAATACACTTGTTGTTTTTTCTGATATGCATGTTAGGACGGCTTCCTTGTTGAATGTTAATGCCTTGGAAACACTAATGTGCTTGTGTATGAGCCAAATATAGAAATGAGTAGTGATGAAAACATGAAATATGATTTTGTCGTTACTTCATATTGTCCACTTCAGAGGGATTAGTCTATATTGCATTCTCTCGAATCAAACATAGTTGTTTTGGAGGGAGTATTATCTATTTCTTATATTTCGGTTGTATACTTCGTTCCCTATGAAGTATATGACATAACATGCCAAATCCAAGACTTTACAAATACATTTTTATGCTAAAGTCAAATTTTCATAACTTATTATTAAGACTTGGAGTCAGACCCGGTCATGAGCTAAAGCTCATGAAGCATGGATTTTGGGCGCCAAATTTATATCTAATTTAGGGGCATCATTACTGAACAATTTTTTTAGTATGATGGCCTGCAAGTTCTAAATATTCTTTTTAGATGATGGGTTCAATACTCAGAAGGGCAATAATTTTTATATATGCTTTAGGGAGTAAATGATATTGGACCGGCACTGCTTGGACTACATGTTCACACCTGTTATGTTTTTTTTTCTCTGATGCGCTCTTAAATGTTTTAAATAACGAACTAAAGTTGATTGAGGAAGATAGGTTCCCACATAATTACATCTAATAAAAACATACCCATCAACTTGTTTTTAGCTGATAACTACATATTATGTGATGACTCATTTAATCTGCCAACTGCTTATTACATGGTAATTAGATCTGTGGGGAAGAAAAGACATAACAAATTAGTAACCAAAATGGTCAAACCCCCCACCAGCCAATTGTGAATGCCCAAAGTTTTAGAATTTTTTTCAGCTTGCCCAAAACTCTGAGCAGTAATTGTGGCATCATTTGTTACCTTCCACTTCTCACTTTTTTACCATGGAGTCCACAAATCCTAATTTAATTTTACCACGGAGTTCAGAAATCCTAATTTGATGTATTTCATACAGTTTTTTTTAAAGTATATTAACAAATAACTCATACGGTATAAGTCTAAGTTCACATTTTCACTTCTTTTTGTTTTTTATTTTATCAAAATGATTTTTTATCAACTAATTTATTATTCTATCTGAATAAAATATTTTAGGAAAATATACAAAGATAATACTTATTGCTCTTTTATACATAATTTCACCTTTCACCTAATTTATGAATTAACTTTTTCCACAATTACCTTTTATAGCCATCTACATTGAGAGTATATTAACATGAATATATCACTGATTATATATATTTAATTAAGGATTTTGAAAAGATTTGGGACTCATGTGAGAGTTTCTTATTTTAATTTTTTCACTTGAGTTTTTTGATCTTTTTTCAGAAACTTTCCAATTAAATATAAATATAATATATGAGATATGTTGAAAAACTTCTAATATGGATGTCCTAAACTATTTCTAAAGAGTAAACATCCTCAGCAACTACCTTTTTAACCAAGCAACTAGCTTTTTGGATAAAATATAGGGGTTTTTTCAAAAACAACCTAAAAATTCAAGTCAAATGCAAAACCAACCTCTTTTTTTTTAGTTACTATTCATCATTGAATTTTCCATAATACCCATAAGTTTTTGAATTATTTACAAATTTGCCATTATTATTTATTTATTTATTAATTTCGAAAAATACAAAAAACCAAATACACCCTAAACATTTCTTCTTAATTACAACTATGCCATCATCATCAATATTTTCAACCACCATTTTTGATCTCTTAAAGCTTTAGAATTGAATTTTCAACCACTTTTTTCTCATTCTAAACAAGCAAATCTTCATTTCCTCTCATTTTCTCTACATTTCCATCTAAAAATCTCTCTTTTCATAATCATAAACTTCATAATTTCATTTTTTCACTTGTGAATCGTCAAAAATGTTTCATTTTGGTCAATATTGGAGTTTGGACGGTTGAAAAGGCTGGAAACGAGCTTCACACTGCAAAAAGGTAACTATTTTCATGGTTTAAGTCGTTTCTCAGATCTGTGTCGCGATAGTAGACTGTTTTATATGTCTACGCCCTTATGTAGACATACAATGCAGTCTACTTGTCAACGCACAGGTCAGTTTTGCAATTGACTAAACATATTTTTTTTTGTAATGTAGCCTTTCCCGACAGTCTACATCTTAACCTTTGACAACAAAAAACGAAAAAGTACGTAGACCTACAAAGACGACTACGCAAAAGAGGTTAGTTTTGCATTTGAATGAACTTTTGACTTTTCATATGTAGACTTCAACATAAGTCTACGAACCGTAGACTTCAACATAAGTCTACAAAGAGGTCAGTTTTGCATTTGACCAAAATTTTGACTGCGTTGAAAAGGTTAGTTTTGTGTTTGACTAAAACTTTTTAAAAATATATTTATTTTTTTTAATACGTAGACTTCATATGCAGTCTGCTCTTCCCGAAAAAAAAATGTAGACTACCCGTGAAGTCTATTTTTTTATTTTGGTCAAATGCAAAACTGACTCGTCGGATTTGAGAGTAGACTTCTTTCGAAGTCTACAAATCTGTAAACGTTCATTTCAGTCTACCCCCTAAAAAGTCAAACATAGTCAATTGCAAAACTAACCTCATTCAAAAAAATTAAAATATGTAGACTGTATATTTAGTCTACCTCTGAAAGTCAAATCCTGGAAAAATTCTGGTCAATAGCGAAAACTAACCTTTTTGAAGTTGTAGACTGAAAACGAAGTCTGCTTACATAAAATCACAATTTTTTTTCAACTATAAAAGTAACCCGTAAAATAGTCAATTGCAAAAACTAACCCAAAAAGTAGACCTATCTGACCGTCTACGGATGTAAACTGAAAAGAAAGTCCACAGAGTTGTAGACTGAACATGAAGTCTATTTTGAAATTTACATTAAAAGTTAATTTGTGTACTATGCATTAAATGTTTTCACAATTTTTTCGTTTGAAAGTGTTGTAATAGTTAATCCTAATGGGTTTGAGTGATTTTGGATAGAAAAACTGTTGTAATTATGAAAGTATAATACTTTTGATTTTGCTATATTACTAGGAAACATTTGTAGACATATTAGTAAGTCTACGTTAATTGTCACAGTGCAAACAAACAGGTCACATCCAAATTGTCTAAGTTAAACCAGTGTTGTCTTACTGCTTTGGATGTTGTCTTATGTATTATCTCTTATGTGTTGAATTGATCAATTGTATTATTGCTTTGGATGGTGTCTTATTGCTATGGATGTTGTCTTATGTCTTATGTATTTAACTTATCAGCTGTATTGTCGCTTTGGATGTTGTCTTATTTGATGAACTTCTATTGAAATCGTAGGTCTTAATTTTTCTATTACTTTAAGTTCTAATGTTACTTTCTGTCGTGCAGACCAACATGTTAGTCTTCTTGAACAAAAGTAGACTTCTTTTTAAGTCTCTTATAAAGGAAGACTAATATGTAAATATCTGGATTGTATTGGAATTGTACTTTTGGTCGAATATGAATTAAAATCTCTGAAAGAAGAGTACTATATTGATACAAATGATGATATTTTGATATATAGTCGAGTACTAGACTTCTATAAAAGTCTTCTGCAAAAGAAGACTAATACTTAAGTCTGCTGCAAGCAAATTACATAAGTTTGTTACACCATATGTCTGGTACAAAAGCTTGATACAACCGTCTGTTACTCACAGTTCTTGAGCTTCTAGAGTGTACAACCTCGATAGGAAATCAAGCTTATCCATTTTGTAACATGCACCAAGAAGACACAAACAAATAATTATATAAGTGCATTCTACACGAGAAGTCTACAATTTAAAATGAAGCCTACACGAGAAGCCTATAAATTCAAACATCAGTGTACTACAAATTCAAAACATCAGTTTACATCAGAAGTCTACAAATTCAAAATATATGTTAACAAAATTCAAAATATCAGTCTACAAATTCAAAATATCAGTCTACAAATTCAAAATATTAGTCTACAAATTCAAAATATCAGTCTACAAATTCAAAGTTTCAGTCTACAAATTCAAAATTTCAGTCTACAAATTCGAAACTTCATACTACACTTCAAAACGAAGTAGACTCACCAGAAGCAGAGAAATGGAAGAGAGGATGCAATGCTCGTTAGAGAAATGGATCTAAGACTGACCGACTCAGATCTGAATCAAAAGAAACTAAAAGTTAGTAAACAAGGATGAGCTTGTTAGGTTATTAGTTAAATGAGAGATAGAGATGATAGAGAGACGTACATTGGAAGATGAAGCACAGTCCCTTGCTGGCTAGAACAGAGAGATGAAGTAGAAGCCATGATACTGACTGGAAGCAGAGATTTGGACGAGAAGCACCATTCCTTAGAAGTCACCGGCTCAGATCTGAAAAGAGAAAAAGGTAAAGGTGGTCACTTTTTATCAACAGAGAATAGAGATATTTAACTTACCAGAGTGATGGAGGAGACATAGATGAAGCGGATGGGAACTGCGTGGATCGATATCACTGGAAATCTCGCCGGAAATCGCCTAGAGAGAGATACGGCGAAGTTTAGTTTTTTTTTTACCTAAAAAGCTTGAGAAATCGTATATATATACTAGGTTAAATTGTGTGTAGACTGAAAAAAAGGTCTACATATATGTAGACTTTATAATATGTCTACGAATCCCTTAACCACAAATCTCAAACCGTAAATGTTTTATTTGATCATCAAATTATATTGGTTAAATTCGGTTAGGTTAAATTGTGTGTAGACTGAAAAAAAGGTCTACATGTATGTAGACTTTATAATATGTCTACGAACCCTTAACCACAAATCTCAAACCGTAAATGTTTTATTTGATCATCAAATTATATTGGTTAAATCCGGTTAGGTTAAATTGTGTGTAGACTGAAAAAAGGTCTACATATATGTAGACTTTATAATATGTCTACGAACCCCTTAACCACAAATCTCAAACCGTAAATGTTTTATTTGATCATCAAATTATATTGGTTAAATCCGGTTAGGTTAAATTGTGTGTAGACTGAAAAAAAAGTTTACATATATGTAGACTTTATAATATGTCTACGAACCCATTAACCAAAAATGTCAAACTCTAAATATTCCTTAAAAGTGTTTAATTATATAAAATTTTATTTTTTTACTTCATATTATCCATTATATTAATGATTAGTTTAAAAATATTACAACAATTATTTTTATACATTTTTAAAATTAAATTATTAGATAAAATTATGGTGTAGACTACATAACAAGTCTACCGAGTGAATAGACTTCGTACGAGGTCTACATTTATGTAGACTTCTTTCTGTTACGTGTAGACTAACAAAGGATAGAAACGTAAAATACACTTCTGTTTTTTGTTTGGTCATAAGGGTTAAATAGTACTTTTATCACCCTTGTAGGTTGGTTTTGCATTTGATTGAAATTGGGGTACATTTTTAGGTTTAGATTGAAATTTTAGGTTGTTTTTAGCAAATCTCCCTAAAATATATTGAACTTTTTCGTGACTATGCTTTCATGGCTAAAATATGTTTTGTAGTATATGTACCTCTTTTTTTATTCTATCTTTCACTTTCCTTAATTTCTTCCTTTCTATTTTTCTTCTTTGTTCTCTATTTGTGTGTCCATATATTAAAAAATTGCAACCTATTTTATAGGAGAAAGTTTATAGTTCTTTTTTCTGTTCATTTCCCTTCATCTATTATATTTAATAATAATTTGATATATGTATATATATATATATTAATATTAATATATAAAATTAGAAGAATAAAAATTAAAATTTGATCAAAAATAAATAAAAATTAAAACAATTTTCTCATTAAAACTAGTTTTTTGGCCCAAACTAAAAATAATGTTATTGATAATTTAGTCCACACAGAAATAATTCAGAACTTTAAATTTATATTTTTACAAAAAAAGATGATTTATAGTGATAGAGCCAAGCTAGAATACAAAAGAATAAGAGCATGAGCATCAATGAACCCCTCTTGGAGTTCATCTTTGTAATATTTTATTATATTATTTTTTTGTCAGATTAAAAAAAAAAAAAATTAATTGAACCAATCCCTTTCCGACACGTGCGAACTTCTCCTTCTTGGGGTTCACCGGGATGAACTTTTGGAGAGAGAAATTCATCACTGTCATCTAGAAAACTGTGTGAACCTCCTTATGAACCCCTTATGAACCATCAATGCTCATGCCCTAAGAATCTGGTTTATGATGGAGATTTGAACTCGGTTTAGGATGTCAACCTTGAAGAAAATAACCATATGAATCGTCAAATTTATATGTTTTCTGACTTACATTTTATTTATTAACTAGTGTCAGCTAACCTCATAATCTCTATGTGGATCCCGCCTTATTTTGGTTCGAATCATTTATGCGCGTTTCTTCAAAACTCCCATATACTAAAAGTCCTTCTCATTATTGACGAGGTTCGTTACTCGGATGGTCTAATTAAATCTATAAGTGTTATATTAAGATATATTATAGTTATACAATAGTTATGGACTAAGAGTGTAAATATTTCTTAATATTTTTAGAGTTTTGCATATATAGTCCTAAATCAATTTGTAAAGATTAATAAGAAATAATACAGAGAAATTTCAGATCTTTTATGGTATCAGAGCCAGGTTTGATTTCTATGTTCATTGGATTCACGGAAAGCGATTATTGATTTCGCGGTACTGTTGATTGATTACTTTTCACGGATACTGATCATCGATTTCAGATTTGTTGATTTTGAGATTTGTAAATTGATTTCGAGATTATTTAGGTATGTTGCAGTTTTTTTTGGTTAGTGAATGATAGAAGAGAAGATTTTTGATAAGAATAGATTTGCGGAAAGCAATCTTAGAGGTGTTCAAGAAGTTGTGGAAGGCGCTTCACTGAGACGAAGGAGTTCAGTGACAAGGAAATTGCATTCAGTCACCGCTTGCCATAAGGTAAAAATTCAGTTGACCCTGTTTTATTCTTCTCTTGGGCCTCGATCTCAACTCTCATTGCTTCTCGCCATCTTGGATATTTCATTGTTCAGCAAATGTCTTTGGCACAGTCCCTACAGTTACACTAGCCAAAAATCCTCTATGTGATCAGAAAATCTATCATAATTCACAAAGTTCTCAATTCCATATTTTGACCTTCCATCTAGGTTCACAGTAGATAAAGACATAAGAACAGGAATAGAAACCACTGTGTTAACCACATAATCACGTAACCTGGCAGAAGATTATTTCTTTCTCATACCCCGTCCTAACGTTGTATCTGATGAAGCAGTCTCCACATGTGTTTCTCTTCTAGGTTCAGATTGTGTTCCTTTCTCCCCATGGATCACAACTACAGGCTCTTTTGCATTCTCATTCACTTCCTCTGACACAATTATTGGTTGCTGCACATCATTTGCAACAACTCTTGTGACTTCTTCAGGCACTAGGTCACCCACTGTGTCACTTATTTCAACAGCTTTTTCAACTCTTCTCTCAAATACAGACTCATCTATAAAATGAGAAATATGACTCAATCCATCATGTATAGACCCGTTTGGTTCTCTATGAGCTCCAAAGAAGAGAAGTTTATCTTTGATGAAAGATACATCTCGAGAGACAAATTCTTCTCTTGTTTCTAAATCCAACATTGTCCACCCTTTTTTCGCAAGGGTAACCAATAAAAACACACTTTCTACTTCGACTAGCAAACTTATCTCCATGATGCTTCTTATTGTGAGCGTATGCAAGGCATCTAAAAACATGTATATCACTATATGTAGGAGCTTTACCAAACAAAATCTCATAAGGGCTTCTTTCTTTGTGTATCTCACACGAATGTGATGCACCCAACACATAGTGACCCCAAAAATCTATAGGCAAACTCGCTTGAAACCTCAAATCTCGTGCGACAATAAGTATATGCTTATGTTTCCTCTCAACTCTTCCATTTTGTTGGGTTGTACCCACACACGATGTCTGATGAATCACTCATAGTCTATAAAAGTAGTCTCTCATCCTCAAGAACTCACTACCATTATTACTTCATACTATCTTCACATACTTATTATATTGTGTCTAAACTAAAGCAAAGAAATCCATTATAGATCTTTCAACTCGAGTTTTGTCCACAAGAAGAAACACCCAAGCAACTCGAGAATAATCATCCACAATCTTGAGGAAGTAAGAAAAACCATTCAAGCTAGGTGTCTGATACGGTCCCCATAAATCACAATGTATCATCTCAAAGCACTATTTTCTTTTGTTCGAACTCAGCGGAAACTCACCACGACATTGCTTCACTTTGAAGCATTTGTCACACCCATATACTCCATTCCTTCCACTCTCAACACCAGGTAACTTTCTAATTACTTTTTCAGAGGCATGTCTCATCCTCTTATGCCAAACTTCTAAGGGTTCCACCTTAGTATATCTTCTAACACTTTGAATATGTTTAATACCTTGAAGAAAATACAGTCATTCTCTTCTTTCGCCAGTTCCAATCACCATTTGCACACCAGCATAATATAGAAGACATTTTGTCTTCGAAAATAATACAATGCAACTCAACTCATAAATCAGCTGTGACACAGAGATAAGAATGCACTTAAAATCTTCCACGAAAAGAACTCGTGTCAACCTCAACTTCTCTATCAAAACAATACTTCCTTCTCGGTCAGCAACTAAAATATTCCCATTAGGTAATCCAATCAAGCACGGTGAGACTCTGTAGACATCAAAAAGAGAACTCAACGCACCTGTCATATGATGTGAAGCTCCACTATCAATTATCCACTATCAATGAACTTTTTTTCACTGGAAAAATTAGTTGATTCTGATTTTAAACAAGAATCACCCAAAATTTGTTCCCATTGCTTTTTCTTCAAACCAATTGGGCATGGGAATTAATTTTCATTGTAACTGTGTGTGACACAACCAGTGTGTGCGCTACTGAACTCCTTTGCCTCAATGAAGCGCCTTCCGCAACTTCGTCTTCAACACCTCTAATATTGCTTTCCGCAAATCTATTCATATCAAAAATCTTTTCTTCCATCATCAACTAACCAAACCAAAACGAAGCAGACCCAAACAATCTCGAAATCGATTCACATATGTCAAAATCAACAAATCCAAAATCGATGAGCAGTACCCATGAACAATAATCGTGAACAGTACCCGTGGACAGAAACAGATGAACAGTACCACCGAAATCAATAATCGCTTTCCACGAATCCAATGAACAAGAAACCAAACCTTGTTCTGATACCATAATAAGTTTATGGGCTTTCAACTTAAAACCAATTGGCGATAAGTGGATTGGCCCAAGTCCCTTATGTATTACTCAAGTCCATTACATATTTCCAATATGGGATCTTCTCTCCAACATATTATCTTACACACACACAATTTGATGTGTCCTTAACAGACGATTAAGGATTTAACACTTTCGTTCAACCCACCCAGTTATGTTCCAGCATGCTTGTCAATCAATATGGAGATTTTGAGAGTCAAGGATATATAGGACGTCCCAATAGAAAGAAATCTTAAGATAAATATTAATGTGTAAAGTTGATTATGTTGTTTTGACGGAAACCATGATTTTGTTATTTTGGCAAAAACCTTGATTATCGGTTTTGATGAGGAAACATGATTTTTGGTTTTTGTGACAAACGTGAATTGACAGTTTTGATGGAAAATTTTAATTTTACGATTTTGGCAATAAAATCAAATTTGACAAATTTGGTGGGAAAAATAAAATTTATGATTTTGATGGAAAATTGGTTTTACCATTTTGACGAGTAATTCAATTTTAGGGTTTTAACGGAAAAATTCAATTTTATGTTTTGAAAAAAAAGTTGACAAATTTTGCAAGAGAATCTAATTTTACTGTCTTGATATATATATATATATATATATATATATATATATATATATATATATATATATCTTATTAATAATACTAAATATTTTATATTGTATTGAAGAGTAATTAAATCTTTGAATTTTGAGATGCAGTTGTTACTCCAAACTCTTATTTTATTTTCATCTCAGATATCTAGATTTTCTATAAGTTATAGATTTTGTATTCATATGCAACATATATATGACGATATAATAATGTATAAACGAATAACATCTAAGCATTTGCATACATATACAACATCTATCATCAAAACGAACATGGCCTATGTCTTGATTAAGCGTTTACACACACCAATTAACTAACGTGTAAATAACACTATAATCTAATGGTATGTTAGTGTAATACTTTATGATCGAATCCAGAAACAAGTTAAGAACTATTGACACTAGGAATGCACAAACTTCTTTAATCTAAGCACATATAATAAGGTTTCTAAGCTAAACTAAGAAATGAAAACTTCAACAAAAATTAAAAAAAAATCAACCAATAGTCAAACTGATGAAAATCAAAGAAATGCAAGTTCTTGGGTCAAGATTACTGATTATGATGAACATATATTTACCTGTGATGATTAAACAATCAACAGTTGCTAATTCAGATACATGATCACTAAGTTAAGCTAATTCACTCCCATAATAATAATTCTTATGTTAATCAAGTTTTTAACATCAGTTTATATTTGTTAATTATCATCAAGCATACATGAATCTCAAGTTCTAATAGCCACTAAAAAACTCTAGCATCAACTCATGTTGGTTAAGCAAGTTAAACACACTGATTGGTTCATTTAACCATTTCATCACACATGCCGGATATGAAACAACATGTGGTCTAAATTATGATTTCTCAATCTTAATTTAGCATAAACACATCAATCAAGTTAAGATCATACAAATTAAGCACATAGCATTGTATATCAAACACTAATCACCCTTAATTTACCAAACCCAAAAGCTCTAAAATACTTTACTCACTAATCTTCATGAAAACACTCTAAACCTATGATAAATTGATGTATAAAGAAGAGATAAACAAGATAAATCCTTAAACAAAGATAAGATTAACAAAAAGTAAGTCTAAAACAAGAGAAATTTATGCTTAGGTAGCTTAGGATTCTTCAATCTCTTTTAATGCCTTTTTATAGGCTATAGAAACGAACCAAGTTGATCCGGGACATACCGGATCAACCCAAGATAAAAATGGCTATTTCTGGGTGTCGACCACATATTGGCTTGGTCCGCGGTGAGCTTCCCGGTTGACCATGCTTCAAATGTGGACAACCTTTGTCCGCAGCCATCGTCCTTGGTTTATCTCTAAGCGTTTGGTTTCTCTGGTTACATTCTGTAGATGGGATCGGTCTGTGGAATCTGTCTATGGTCGTCTCCTTGAAGATTGGTAAAACCTTCCTCGATTTCTCGGACGGGCGTGGTCCACAGGATCCATCCCCGGTTGACTCTTTCTTTGCAGCAAGATTGATATGCCTCCAGTAAATCGTTTCTTAACTTCTTTAATATTGTTCCAAATGATTTGAAAACATATCCATTGGAGAGCTAACCAATTTCATGTGTTTTATCTAAAGATGAGCTTCAAAATATATCGTTAAAAACTTCATAAATATTGATATTTCAGATTTTTTAGGATTAATTATAAATTATTATTTTATTTGGTTTGTGCTCAGTTTTGATTTGTCTTTAGTTTTAATTTGGTTTGGTTTATGTTTGTTCCATTCAATCGAGTTGATTTTTTTAGTTTTGTTCTAGTTCAGTACAAAATATAGTTCATATAAACATAAACAAATATTCATTGTTGACACAATGTTGTAACTGCTAACCATCCATTAACACTAGGAATGAATAAGAAAGGAACTAGTAGGAATAAAAATGTAGGAAAGATGAGGAATGATAATTTCTTATCAAAATTAATGAGGAACAAATTTCTTCCATAATATTCTACAATAAAAAAATTAGAAGAAATGGAGGAAAAATTATTCTTCATAAATGGTGATTTTTAAGGAATGTTAAGGAATCTAGTGTTATTCTTCATTTTTTGTCACCATTTAAAGTCTAAGCTAATATTTTCTTCATATTTAAACATAAACCTGAACATCAAAATAAAAATATAGAAGAATTTACATTTATAAATCTAATATAAATATTATAGCTAATTTTTGGTTTTGATGTTAATGTATGATGTTCATATTTATTTTACTTTATTTTTTAATTGAGATTATTCTATTCATTTAGAAGTAAAATATATAAAATGTATAAAATTATGTTTAGTTGTTGAGGATAAATGATTAAATATATTAAATTTGAATATTATTAGTATATTTAATTAATGTAATTTATTGGTATGTTTTATACCAAACCAAACTGAATTATTTGGGTTGCTAAAATCTTAAGCTAAATAGTTGACAATAAGTTGGTTTGGTTTTGGTCGGTTTGGGTTCGTTTGGTTTAGTTTGTTTTTTTGCCCACAATCATCTTAACAAATTTTCATTTCTTAATTTTTTGTTTGTATTATTGTCATTTCTTAATTCAAAGGGTTTATAGTTTCGGTAAACAATTAAAATCATGCAATATCCAATCTCTCATTTACACAGTTTTCTTAAACATTAACCTCTTGATCAGCGCCAATATTTCTCCTCTCAAATGGTTAACCAGATCTTGTACAGTTTGTTTCACATCAGTTAACCACAGCTCGTCCCTGTAGCAAATAGAGATTGAGAATTCTGAAAGGTACGTTTTCTTATTGATGCTAAGCGATGAAATACATCGAACTTAAATAGATTTTCTACCAACAACCTCATAAGATATAGCTAGAAAAGAATGTGGTCCCTATAACGTAGGAATACTTATTCAAAATAAAAAAAGATCGCTAACAACTTGACTTGGCTAGATAACTAGCTAAAGACTCGGTCTTCAATCCCTCCCTTAACAAAAACTTCTTCTTCTTCAGTTTAATCCTTCTTAGAACACTCCCATCTCCTTCCTTAGCTTCTCGAACACCTCTAGTTTGACTGCCTTAGTCATGATGTCCGATAATTGCTCCTTTGTCGAACAATACTTAATCATAATGGTTCCATCACTAACTAGCTCACGAAGGAAGTGAAACCTTACTTGAATATGCTTTACTTCTCCCATGGAACACTGGATTTTTAGAAAGTTTGATAGCTGAAATGTTGTCGCATAATAGAGTCGTACCTTCACCTTGATCACATCCAATTTCTTCAAGCACATTTCTTAACCAAACTGCTTGACATACTCCTCTAGCTGCAGCAACATACTCTGCTTCTATAGTTGAGAGTGTAACAATTGGTTGCTTCTTAGAACTCCAAGACACTGCTCCTTCACCCATCATAAATGTATAACCTGAAGTGCTTCTCCTATCATCTTCATCTCCTGCGTAGTCACTATCCACATAGCCAATCAGTTTCTCCTCTCCATTTCGTTTGTATTGAATGCCTAGATCAGTAGTTCCTTGAACATATCTGAAGATCATTTTCATAGCAAGCATATGCATTTCACTTGGACTCTCCATATACCTACTAACAACATTCACTGAGTATATGGGATCAGGTCTTGTTGCTGTCAAATACCTTAAGCTCCCGACTATTTGTTTGAAAGCTGTTGGATCGACGGTATGGACCAGCTCCTTCTTTCGTCAACTTATTACCAGGGATCATAGGATTCTTTACTGAGTTACACTCCTTCATCCCAAACTTCTCTAAAGTCTCCAATGCATATTTCTTTTGATTGATGAAGATCCCTTTACTGTCTTGTACAACCTCAACTCCAGAAAGTATGTCATTCTTCCCATGTCAGTCATTGCAAACTCCTCTTTCATGGACCTCTTAAACTCCTTAAGTAGAGTCTCAGAGTTGCTTGTGTAGATCAAATCATCCACATACACACTTACTATTAGCGTGTTCTTCCTTCGGTTTTAACAAATAGAGTGTGCTCGCAGTAGCATTTCTTGAATCCCTTCCCTCATGAAATACCCTTCTATCCTACAATGCCATGCCCTTGGAGCTTGTCTGAGACCATACAAATCCTTCTTCAACTTGTAAACCTTCTCACTCTCTTCCTTAGACTCAAAACCTTTAAGTTTTTCAACATAGACATCTCCTTGAGCTCTCCTTATAAGAATGCACTCTTAACATCAAGTTGGAACACACCCATCCTCTTCGAGCCGCCACACTAAGTATCAGTCTGATTGTATCCCACCTTGCTACTGGTGCAAAAACTTCCTGGAAATCGACTCCATAGGTTTGGTGAATCCTTTGGCAACTAAACTTTGTACTTATCACTTGTCTCTTTCGTTAAGCTTGGTTTTGAACACCCATTTGACTCCTATTACCTTTCCATTATCTGGTAATTTGATGAGTTCCCAAGTGTTGTTGTCTTCAATGGACTATATTTCAACTTCCATCGCTTTCCTCCATCTGTCTTGTTTAACCGCCTTCTTCATACTTCACTGGATCCTCTTCCATTAATGTACATCGCCATTAACTCTGCATCATCTTCTTATGTGATCATTCCTCTCTCATCACACACATAGTCTCTCATCCAAGCCGGCTTTTAATCTGTTTCTTCCAGCTCTTCCTCCACTCGTGTTTGATCCTTCAGTCTTTGTCTCAGTCACTTCTGTTCTCTGAGGTATTTATGTTTCTCTTGGTGCATTAGCATCACCAGTGTTCTCTTCAGTCTCAGCTTCTTGACCTTCTACTCCTTCTCTTTGGTTTTCTCTCTCTTCTTTCTTCATCACTGTAAGTGATGAATTTATCTTCTTCTGGATTTTCATCCTATTCCTACTTCTTCTCTTCATCGAATCTTACATCTTTGCTTATCAGTATTCTTCTTTTGACTGGATCATATAGTCTATATCCCCTTAGACTCCTTGCTGACTCCAAACATGACACGCCTTATGATCTTCTCATCAAGTTTGACTCGTTTTTCATATGGCACAAGAGCAAAAGCCACACATCCAAAAACTCTCAAGTGCTCAACCGTTGGTTTGTGTTTGCTCCACTTCTCTGTTGGCGTTACTTCTCCTAGGATCAGTGTTGGACTTCTTGTTGAGTATGTGTGTTGTGTATAGTGTGGCATCTGTCCAGAAACGTATTGGTACCTTCATCCCAAAGAACATACATCTTACCATGTTCATAAGCGCTTCTGTTGCGCGGTGTGTAGACAGTTATAAGCTGCCTCTTGATGCCTTGTTTGGTACAGAACTCGATGAATGCCTTTGAGTTGTATTCACCTCCCCTGTCTGTTCTCAAACACACCAGCTGCTCTCCATACTCTCTCTCTGCAGCTGCCTTGAATTCTTTGAAAGTCTTAAAGGCTTATGACTTCTATGCTACAAAGAAAGTCCAACATTTGCGGCTGTAGTCATCTATGAATGTGATAACATACCGCTTTTCACTCTCAGAGATGGGTGATATAGGTCCGCAGATGTCACTATGCACAAGCTCTAGTCCTTTGCTTGGTCTCCATAGACTTTTCTTTGGTATGTTCTCCCCTTATCTGCTTTCCCTTCATACATATCTGACAAGTTTCTTCGTTTATGATGATCTTTGGAAAACCCTTCACCATCTCCTTTTCAGCCAGAGTAACTAGACTGTTTGGATTCAAATGACCAAACCTTCTGTGCCAAATGTCGCATGCTATCTTTTCCCCGCCTTAGACCTGATTTGCTTCTAACTCTTTCTTCAGTTCTCTTACTACTGTAGTGATCACAAACATCCTGTTTGAGGTCATGTTTGAGTGCATGATTAGTCTTTTCATTGGTTTGTGCCATATCTCACAAGTGTCTTTTTCTATAATGATTCTCAAACCCTTCTGTTGCAGTTTTCCAATGCTGGGGACGTTGTTCTTCAGACAAGGAACATAATAGACAGAAGAGATAACTTGGGTTGTGCCATCTATCTCAAGTCGTAGGTTGCCCCTCCCTTCAACTTGCATCCTTCTGTCATCTCCGAGTTTCACTGATTGTCTGAAGTTTGTGTCAAAATCAGTGAACCACTCTTGGTTCCACACATGTGGTTACTACAACCTGAGTCTAAGTACCATACCAACCTCTCTTCTCCGCATGTTTGTTCCATTAGAAGTATATCTTCTTCTAATTCTGCATAGTTTGCTCCCTTTTCCCAACTAGGACATTCGTTTTTTAAAGTGACCCCTCTTATGGCACTTAAAGCACTCTATGTTGGATTTTGTCAAAGCTTCCACTTCCTCTCTCGTATCCTCCATGACCTCCTCTATATCTTCCTCTTCCTCTGTTCTGTGAGAGCCTCCTCTTTCATGATAATACCCATCAAATTTTCCTCGTCTTCTTCCTCCTTCCATCTTCAATGCGCGCTCTTCACCACTAGTCTTATACATGTTCAGTTCATGAATTAGCAAGGAGCTTTGTAGTTCATCCACTGTCATCTTTTTGATGTCCTTTGATTCCTCAATGGCGCACACTATGTATGTGAATCTCTCCACTAGTGTTCTCAACACCTTCTCAACGATCTTTGCATCTGTCATGTCCTCTCCAAGGTTTCTCATATCGTTAGCCACCACCATGACCCTCGAAAAATAGTCTGTGATGGTGTCATCCTCCTTCATCTCTAGCACTTCAAAGCTTCTTCTAATCTCTGCAATTGAGCACTTTGCACTCGCTTGCTCCCTTGATACTTGATCTTCAAGGAGTCCATATATCCTTCGAGGTATCCTTCTTTGCTATCGTCTTTGGTGTTGTTTTGTCAATGGAGGCAAAGAGATAGTTCTTCACCTTGAGATCTTTGAGCTTCTGATATGCAAGTCTGTCCTCTGAGCTCCCGTCAGTATCACGTTTCTCTCTGTTTGAGTAACTTCAACCTCGACTAACTCCCACCCCTCCTTTGATCGAAGTAAGTTCTCCATAAGCATTGCCCAATGCTCGTAATCTCCATCGAGCTTAGGTATACTCAACAACGACTCTTTATCACTCATTGTTTCTTCTCACACTCTGAACTTGCAACAGATTTGTTACAGGCTCTGATACCACTTGTGGCAATAGAAATAGAGAATTCTGAAAGGTACGTTTTCTTATTGATGTTAAGCAATGCAATACATCAAACTTAAATAGATTTTCTATCAAAATATAGCTAGATAAGAATGTGGTTCCTATAACGTAGGAATACTTATTCAAAAACAAAAAGATCGCTAACAACTTGACTTGGCTAGATAACTAGCTAAAGACTCGGTCTTCAGTCCCGGTAGTTCATTCTCTAGAGCTAAACTATTGTCATATAACCTGAGCTATTGCAAGAAGGTAAACACCACAGTCGTAGTCCTACCCATTCTTTTGCTGCGGTGTATCACTCTAAAACCGAATCTATACTATTAGGAGTCAGGTAAATGACTCTAAACGTGAATTGACTATATTTTTGTTTTTCTTTCGTTGATTAATATATTTCTCTTTGTTTCTAGTTTAAATTGTCCACTAGAGGTGGAGCTAACTTATAATGTAAAGTTTCAACATGTTCAAACTTTAGTATTTGTGTTTTCTTTTGTCTTTGGTATGCGTTAGTTTTAATGAAACTTTAATATGGAACTCGAAATCAATTTTGGAGTTTATACAATGATTACTTTTGATTTTCGTTGTTTAATTTCAGTTAATTTCATTATTTTAGAAACGAAATGATAACCAAAATATTGTGATTTCAAGTCGTTATTGGTTTTAAAAAAAAAAAAAACTGGAACCAAACCAACTCGGACGAACCACCGATCAATGCTCATGACTACCAAATGCAAAGGAGAAAATAGAATTGGTCATACAAGATTTCAACCCAAAAACAAATGAAGACAGCCGTTCCTTTTTATGTCCAGACAAATCCAATGCAAATAACTATGTGTTCCAAGATGTCTTTTATGTGAGAGACCAAGATAACAAGGAGACAGAACAGCATAAGAGCTGATGTCACAAAAGAAAAAACAAAAGAGCTCTAAATTTGAGTACAAACGGATAGTAAGGAAGACATTATAATTTAAGCAAACAAAGAAAAACAGGGATTGACTGTGACTACTTTCCCCATCAGGATTGCACGGCCAGTTTCTGAAGATGCTCAAAAAAGACTTGCAGACTCACGTCGTCAGTAAAAATTACATCTGACCCTGCTGACATCTCGTTTGCATTGTTGTATGTCGCTGATGGATTCAGCTTTGCCAATAAAAACCTTGCCTGCAGTTTTTTTTTTTAATATGTGAAAAGGTTGTGGAGTGTATAATCAAAGTTGAGCTAACAAAACAAATGTGAATGTTGCTGACCTGTGATCCATGTTGATCACACACAACTAATCTTGGGACCGGGAAACGCTCCCGGACTATCATTTGGGAATCCTCTTGAGGAGCTTGCAAAAGCTGAGCAAAAGCCTGACACGACAAGAAATAAGAGATTTAGGATGTCATAGCATTATTTATTCGTGGTGACCTATGGTAGCGAATATTGACCTTCCTACAACCAAATTTATTTCAACTACAATTATAAGGTAACAGCTTGTCCTTGACTAGATGTCTCAGTTTCAATTTCTACCCCCAGGCCGGTGTCATTATAACAATGGAGCTCAAAGGTAAACATCATTTATAGCTACGCAAGTGTGAAAACATGGTTCTGGATGATGAGTGCTTTCACAACTAAAAAGACAATTACAAGTTCAAAGCGTGTGTTACCTCATGTTCAGGCTGATGATGATAACCCATGTTTCTCCATTGTGCTATCGTCATTCCATGGAAGACAACAACACTAAAATATGCATCTAATAGAAGAATTCTGTCGGCTGCAATGGAAGCCACATCCAGCAAAGCTGGCTGAGGTGGTGAACTGAACGTATATGACGTCAGCGATGGTTGGATCATGACAGTTGCATTTGAAATATTCTCCCGGTTTAGCAACATGCGGAAATATGCAGTTTCATCTGGACTATTGTTAAAGACCTGCCACCGTTCCAAGACCACAAAAGAAAATACAATTCAGCTATATAGGCCAATTATGTAAGGCAGATAATCATCAACTAATAAGAGTAGCCTACCTGAACAAACTGTGACCTCCGTAGGTTAAACATGAATTGAGGGAACAATGAAAAATATGGATTCAGCGTAAATGAGGACGGGTCATCCTTTCTATAGTCACCGAATTTTGAACACAGGCGAATGAGAGTCCGATCTAGCCATCGAGTAGCATCAAACCCCTCCTGAGGTAATACATAATAAACTGTACATGAGAGCAGCACTATTATAATAATACAAGTAGACAAAGCTAAATGAAGTACTGCAATAAGACAGAAGTGCATAGCCACTATTACTTTAATAGTTTTACTGTAAGCCTCACAAATACTACAAATTCTTGTTATGGCTCATCAATAAAAGATGCTACAGGGAAGAGGTCATTGACGCTCTCTAAAGGAACAGCTCTAGTCCACTCGACTTAGATTTTTTCTAAGTGTTCAGTTGTGTATAAACTAAAATTTAACTTCCTTTAGACTTGGAGAAGAACATTTATCCAAAGGTCATGGACTCCTAGTAATAAATGTAGCCAAGAGACGAAAATTTAAAGTCATCAAAAGCACCATGTGCTAAACCCTTTACCCCAGAAGAAACAAAAAAAAAATTTAAGTCAGCACACAATGAGATGATGCAAGGTACCTCTGTTTCCATTTTTAAGGAAGCTAATCTTGCCATGACTACAGCAGCAGTTTCTTGATCAAATCCTTGCACAAGTTCCTGAGAATGTGTACACAAAATATTAGCTCCTTTGGCTATTTAAAACATAATTATTCATTTACATGAATGGCACATAAGCCTAAGCCACAGTTATCATTGATTTGTAACACGAGGAAAATGTAAGAAAAAATTGCTATTAAGCTGGTATTTGCAATCAAAATCATGCCCTGAACACCATAAGTCTGAGATTACATAATATGAAACTGTAGCGTAGCAGGGAAAAAGGTTACAGATGGAAGGTTCATATTTAGGATATTAGGAATAAACCAACGCATTAGGAATCAGACTACTGTATACCGTAATAGTATTTAAGTTAACCTTACCCAACTAACTTTTCCAAGAAGTCTCACTGAAAGCAAAAACACTAGAGATTCAGTCAAAATTCACAATAAATTAGCTTACACCAATACTAATTTTTAAGCGCATTTGCAAAGAGTCGAATAAAACTTGATTGCAGATTTGTAGGTCTAGCATAGCAAGAAAGATTGACCCTCAAAACATGTTCTAATCCTACACGAGTTAATGCTTCCCAAAAAACAAGAAATGTGCTATCGGAAACGATCTAGTAGATTACAAAGTAAAATAAAAAAGAAACAATTGCTTTTAGATATAGAGTATAAATCGTAAGTTATGCTGAAAGCAAGACAACGACGAACCTCTGTGCTCACAGCAGTATCTACCCACTGTCTGGTTATTGTTGTAACCCGGAGCAATGTTTGACCTTCAGAGTTTTGGTAACTGCAATCCAGTCAACAACAGTAATCCAATGCTTAGAGTAAAACCACAGCGCAGAAAGACAAACGGTTTAAGAAACAAGAAAATGAATGGAAACAAAGAGACAAACAAAAGCTGTCAGAATACCTTGTAACAAACTGCAAATAAAACTGAGGATTTACAGTTCCAGGAGCATTTGAACCAGTTGAGGATAGATCAAAGAATACAGTCAAGCAAGTACTCTTGTCGAGGCCACATAACTTCCAAGCACTGGTATTTCCCTCCCCAATGACTGTGTCGGCAACACTGGGACCTTTCTGCAAGGCTCCAAAAGAAAATTGGATCAGATTACAAAGCACAAACGGAACATATTGAAAAAAAGGATTCAAGCACTCCAGATATAACCTTTTCTAATGATGAGCAGGGACCGATAACCCCTTGAATTTTGATGTCTTTTGAGCAATTGATCTCAAGCGAACCACTGAAAAATGAAAGTTTCGTAGTCAGTTATAGCAAGCATACAAGCAATATTAGGTATAATGTTCCAGAAGATATGATCTTTAATTTCCAAAATACTCCTTGTTTTGCAACACCAACTAACAGAGAAACTATAGCAAAGTATTGGCACAAAAGCAGAGAAGAAACCAACTTAAAGCAGAGGCCAAGAGACTGCTCGCCATCTTCAAACACCCGCTTGAAGGAATCTTTAAATACGGAATGGCCAAAACTTTCAGACAGAACAACAAGGCCACCGGTGCTTTCAACTGCAACTTTCATTTCAGCAACCCCGACCTAACTATACCAAAATGCAACAGCAGAGACAGTTATAGTTAGGTATCTAACTCTGTGATGAATAATGATAGCAAAATGGAATGATTTAATAGCCAAAACAAGCAAAGCCTTATCAACACTAAGGCTAAGAAGAAAACATGGTACTAAAAATATAGTCTTCCAAAAAGCACAGGACTTCAAAATGAACAGAAAAATGGTGCGGCTACAGAGACGTATGGCTTGGGCAAACGGCAAGCAAGGGGTGCCATAAAACAATCACACAGATTGCAACTTAAAATTTCAAAAGATATGTTAAGGTCATATTTACAAAAGGGCGCTCTATAATGCACAACCACTAACATCTGCAAAATGATTAGATGAAAATAATAGAAATTGGTGACCACAAGTTAATTAAAGAAAATTTGAGTAACAAGTACGAGCTTTAGCAATTAATGTGCATCAACAATGTCATCTTTGCCTAAATTTCAGTAAATCGGAATACATATTCAAGATAATTACGCATAAAACCACACTTTCAGGGAGTTGATGGGAGCTGGCATTGATTGTAGGTAAACATAAAAAACAGCGGCACAGACAGAGTTGAGAAATCAGGTGTTGCGGAAAAAAAAACTACACATCCATATATGAAAAACAAAGTCATAGTTCGGGCATCAAGCAGAATAAAATCACGACACATTATTACCTGATCAAGAGCAGAAGCGAAAAGGTCTAACACATGACCCTGAGCGACCAGCTGTTTTGCAATACTATCATAAAACTTGACAGCTTTTTTATAATAAGGAGCAGCATCTTTATCTAAATCTTTGTGGGAGCGGACAGGTTCTGATAAATCCTTTGAGATAATCTGAAAAGACAAAAGAACGAACATATTGATTCAGAATCAGGATATATATATAACAAACTCCATAACTATATATTTTTAATAAAACTTGTCCAATCAACAAGCTCTAACCGTTCCTGGGCCCTCTGTACATGGACCTCCGACCAAAGCAACGATTCTAGCCCCAGTTCCAGGCAAGCAAGCTCCAAGCAATCCAGCAGCTACACTCAAAGCCACACCTGTGCATCGTTGGGGACGATGACCAGGCTGAACAGGCCACTGGTCTGATTGCAGCTCATCCAAAAGCTGCATACCAAAGATCCAAAATCCATATTACAACATAAAATCATATATCGAGATGAAACCACCATTACTTACCAAGTCCAGAGTGTACTCGCAATCCGAAGCAGGCAACAGGAACCTGTTGACACCACCAGCACTCTGGAACCCATTTTGAGCTCCTTTTGGAAACCCGGAGGTGGGAGCTCTCCTCGAGGAAAGCCCCAACTGATCCAAAATCTGATCCTTGGAGACTTCTTTGTTGCCTTTAAAGACAAAGACTTTAGACATCTCCGAGAATCCCAATTCATGCACATGAGCCTGCGTACCAAAAGACACAAACCCAACCAAAGCATTCTCCGGAAGCAACCCGATCGCCTGCTTGAGCGCAGATTTGGCAAACCCCAATTCCTCCTCGATCATACACGTATCGAGAACGAACACGAAAACAGGAGGAGGCGTCTGAGGCGGAGCAGCAGCAGCGCCGGATCTGGGATCGAATTGAGCGGCGGTGGGAGGAAGCGTGTACTCGACGGTGGTGTACTGAGGATAAAGCTCACCGGGGAGGTTGGTCTCGGAGATCATATGGTAGTGAGGAGGGAAAGGGTTCCTCTGGAAGCAGAAAGGGCAGATCCAGATCTTGGCGGCGAAATCGACGCGAGCGAAGGCGTTGAGGAGAGCGACGCAGGTGCGGCACTTGAGGGGAGCGTAAGGGAGAGAAGGGATGTCGGGGTGACGGCGGATCGGGGAGATGGAGGCGGCGAGGGGGATGACGCACTTGCTGGCTTCAACCTTGGTGCGAGGCCAGACGTTCCAGGTCATGCGAACTCCGTCCATGCCTTCGGGATCCATGTTCGCCATTGAATCAGATCAGATCGAGATGTGAAACTGAAGAATTGAGAGGTGAGAGTTACGAGTCGTGATTAGAGAGTGTAAGGAAAGTGATAAACCCGTGAGTCAATTCGATTGGCTAGATGATGGATCTCATGTATAGGTGTGTTTGGGTCAAACTTTTTATTTCTTCCTTGTTATGGATTATCTCATAAATAAAATAAACATGTTAATTTCTGAAATATGAAAATATTTATTCATATAAAATATTTAGTCTTTTGTATTAATAATTATTTTAATGAATTACAAAATTAAATATACCAAACAAAAAAAATAGATAAATTGTATTACTGTTTTTGCTTAATTTAATATATTTATACTAATTTAGATCAAATTAAATCGATTTAAAATAATTTAAATCGACTTAACCTCTTTAGATTCACTGGCTAATCTCTAGGTCTTGTTGATTTTCACTCGTTTTTCCTTAGCTGGTTTTGTCCCAAAAGATTTTTTAGCTAAGATTTTTAATTAAGGAGCTTCTTTAAGGTTCCAAGCTTTTCCAAAGATCTCTTATGGTCAAGCTTGAGGAGAATTGTTGAAGTGAAGAAGTAAAAAGCAGTAGCTGCTTGTGATCAAGTTGCATTGGGCAAAGATTGTGCAAAAGAAATAATGTACAAGATTTGCACAAAAAAAATCAAGAAGTGCAAAACCCGGATCAAGCTTCAAATCAACCAAAAGAAGAATATGCACAACCAGGGTTAAGATAATTTTTGGTGCAAATGCTGTGCAAAAGAATCAAGACCCAAAATTAATAAAGTGTAAAGTCCGGATCAACCTTGAATCAACCAAAGAAAATATATAAGATTAGGTTCAAATAACTTTGTGCAAAGTTAGGGACAAGAGATTCATGATCATGTTGGTGCAAAGATAAAGAGTTCATGTCAACCATGAATTTGTTTAAGAAAGTTTTGTAGCCGTCGGAGGAAAAAGAGTTTGATTTGAATTCGAACGGAAATTATATTTACAACTTGAGGAATGAAGTTGTTTGGAACTGTCACTCTCACCCTTAGATGCAGCAGAAACCTTGTCCTCATCCTAAAATAGTTGTTTAATATTCCCTAAAGATAATATTTGTTTAAGGCTTGCTAAGATAGTAGGTATTTATTGTCTAAGACTTCGGTGTACTCTTAGTTATAAGTAGACTCATTGTGCACAAAATTACTTAAGTTGAATGGGCAGTAACACTTTTTTCTTCACCATTCTCTGATCTCATTTCAATCTCTCTTATAATCTGGTTTATATATTCTCACAAACACTTTTATAATTATTTCTTAAACTCTTTATAAATTCTCCCTCTCTGGTTCATATACTCTCTCAAGCTTTTTACTTTCTGGTTACACGATCTCACACTCACAAATTCTCTCAATCTCATAAATATTTCTTATTCTCACATTTTAAGCAATTTTATCTCATACTCTTGTCTCTCAACTATTCTCCTGTTTTTTTCTCAACCAAACTCTCGCATACACTCATTTACACCATATTTTGTCAATTCTAACAATTATGGATATAAATATTAACTTATATTGACTAAAATATTTTAGTCATTTTGGATGTGAGGTTTGAATTTAAAAATAAAAAAAAGAATATTAAAATCTTCAAAACAAAAAATTATTTTAATTATTTGTTAATGATTATTTTGGTGATAAAAAATCAAAATATTGTTAGAGAGAATTGGTCTTATTTAAATTACAAAACAGATCAATAAAAATATGAAAATGTTAAGGAAGTACAATTTTCACGAAATCGAGAAAAGGAAACCGGGTTCGTCCACGTCACTGGTGTTGATTGTTGAACTTGAACGGTTAGGTTTTTGCTGGGTCCATTCTGCAATTTGAGAACACAGGAAACGATACAATCTCCGGGCGGCTTGATCTCTCTTTGCGATCGAGATTTCTCAAATCTTCTGAGTCTCTCTCTCTCGAGTTTTAGAAAGGTAATTTCATGGTTTTAGGGCTTTTGATTTTCAGTAGATTGGCTGATTTGATTTGCGATTGGGTCTCTCAACATCTGATTCTGAAGTCTATATAAGGTTGTGTTCTTGGATTAGGAGTTTCATGATAATGTAAATTTGTATTCAGATCTCCAAGTTGGAAGCTGTTCCAAGCTCATTACTGGTTTTTCATCTCACAGTTACTTGTTGTAATAAAAGATCATAATAAGAGCATGTTGATCATAATTTGCATACTTCCTCAGAAAATGTGCAATTACTATGTCTTAAACTCTTTGAGTTTCCCTTGCAGTCTTTTACTTTGTGGAGATGACAACAATCGAAACAGGTCCAAAAACTCAAAAGCCATCTTCTTCATCGTTTAAAAGGTGGGGAAGGAGACACCCTTTTGTTCGATACGGACTTCCCATGATTTCTCTCACCGTATTTGGAGCCCTTGGACTTAGCCAACTCCTCCAAGGCAGGTCCGTGTTTTTTTGACTCTTATCAGTTTAGAATTCTCCACATGATGGTTTTTATTTGGTTAGTTCAGTAAGGACATCGCAAAGGTGAAAGACGACCAGGAATGGGAGATTATTGAGACACGAAAGGCTCTTTCTAGAACAGGACCTGTTGATGCTTATAAACCTAAAAACACTTCCATCGAAGACGAGCTCAAGGTTGGTTACTTTTGATTAAAAGAAAAGCTTTGATGCAGAACACTTTAAATGTTTACTCACTGTGCAGGCTATGCAAGGGAAAGTGGACATAAACTCGTACGAGTACAAGAAAATTCCAAAGCTAAACGAAGGCAAGTCCAGTTAAGTTGAAGTCTTCTCTTAGATGTGTTTCTGTTTTAGCTTTTTCAACAACTCTTCACATAAACTGTGTTAGTTTTGGCCTTCCCAAACCATGAACAGAGATGGGTTGATAATAATACTTGTGCTGATCTACAATGTCTAATTAACTATTAGTTCTTTCTTTGCATCTAGGATTCTTTTTGTTCATGCAAAGAAGATCAAAGTTTATTTTATTACTTTACAAACTGCTTCTCTAACACTTTATTGTGTGTTTTAAATGGCGCATGGCGCTCTAAGGCGAGGAGGTTGGAGCCATGCGCCTTGCGCCATGGCTCTCCAAGGCGCTCGCCTTATGGATAGGATGCATTCAAACATGAGTTAGTTATATACAGCTATAGAGCAACTTAGATATGCATTGACTGATGTTCCTAAGTTAGAAGTGTGTGTATGTGTTAGCTATAGACGTGAACTATTTCTATGGTTAGAAGATAGTTATAGATTAGACTCGTATACAACGCTAGCATAGTCAGCTATACCAAACAGACTTATACAAACTAATATAGGCAGCTACTAGTTAATTATGCACACTAATATAGCCAACTATGTACACATTGATAAAATCCAAAATACTAAAACAAAGAACTTGAAACCAAAAAACTAAATTCAATTGCTCAAATCCAACAAAACCTAAAACTCTAAGGATCTAAGCATTATGTTTTAAGGATATTTAAATGGTTGTCAAA
This sequence comes from Moricandia arvensis, assembly GCA_905132765.1. Taxonomy (NCBI): domain Eukaryota; kingdom Viridiplantae; phylum Streptophyta; class Magnoliopsida; order Brassicales; family Brassicaceae; genus Moricandia; species Moricandia arvensis. The sequence goes on along the minus strand of CAJHQP010000392.1, from coordinate 25,221 downwards.
GTAGTGATAGAGTTCCAAGATGTTTTAAGGGTTCTGTCAAAGATAAAACACAAGGCGCGCTTTGAAGCTCTTAAGGCGCTTATATTTAAGCCAATGGCGCACCATGGCGAGCGCCTTGAGGAACTAGGCTTCGCCTTAGAGGACTGAGGCGTTAATACCATCGCCACGGTGCGCTTGCGCCATGGTGCAAAAGGCGATCGCCTTTTAAAACACATATTGTAATTCATATTGGTTCAAGAGAAACCTTTAGGATAGTCCTAAAAAGGTTTTGCGACAAAAACTATTTTGTTCATTTGCTAAGACTATTTGGTTATAAAATCTTAAAAATTGCTATTTGAGAGAATTGCCCTTGTTTTAAGGTATTGTATAAGCTCATGCTACTTCATAACAATAACTATTTCGTTCATTTTTGGGGGGAATTTTCATGTTTACCACATTATTCATCTCTACCTTCACTAAAGAGATATTTTTCACAAATATCTTTTCATTAAGAGGCAAAAGACTCTTAGATTAATTAGAATCTTAAATTCTATATTCCAAAATCTTATCTCACCTTCCAAAATCCTATATCACCTGTCAATTCTAAACAAGTCTTAGATTAATTAACCCTTAGGTTATAAGTGTATTTTTCCCTGAAGATAAAAATGGTTAAGGTAAACATGAAAGATAGTAATGGAAATATGGTAATTTAGACAATTTTCTCTTTGTTAAAGCTATTTTGAGGACAAAAATTTTATAAAATTATTACAGAGAATTGTCCTTGTTTAAAGGTATTTTATAAGCTCGTGCTACTTCATAATATATATGTCAAAGCAGACTATTTTTTTTTATAGTATTTGATATGTTGAGTGCATTGTTTTAAGGTATTGTATAAGCTCGTGCTACTTCATAATGTATATGTCAAAGCAGTCTAATTTTTTTATAGTATTTGATATGTTGAGTGCATTTCTATACCATAATACGGTATGTAATGTCGATTTATGTACCATGATAACTGATAACATATTACTTGTGTTAGTAATGTAAAAATCATGATGTAAAAGTATCGTCTTAAACCTCAAATTGTCCAGTCTTCGATCTTGTAGCATCACATCATATTAACCTAATATACGACCAAATCTTTTTATAGAGAACCTATAAGTTTAAATAATACAATTGACGATAAAGATTCTGCAGTTCTTTTAACGCTTCTGATCATTGTCTTTATTTCTCCCATGAAGACACATTCACCTCTAAGTATGTCGCTAGTAGAAATATCTTCACATCCAAGGCTCCAGAGTTTATTTTCATTCAACCGATCACTTCTAAAATTCATATTTGTAAGCAAAACTTTCGTAATGCTGCACAAATGTGTGATACCCGCGTCTTCAGAAATATAAAATAACAATAAATCTCTAAATTTTTTATTTATTAATTTCCATAAATAACTTCAAAACACCATAAATCGAAAAATAGAGTAAAATCGAATAAATGTCAATAATATACTAAAATAGAAATATGAAAATAACGCGAAGGAAAACAGTCCAAAAGCACCAGTCTGATAGGATCAGACCTATTATGTTTACCACATTATTCATCTCTACCTTCACTAAAGAGATATTTTTACCACATTAGTTCATGTTTGCCAGTCTCACCTGAAATGAGGGGAAAGAAAGAGAGGTGAGTAACATGGGGATTCATTCAGCGAGGTACGGGATTCTAGACACGCAAACCACTGACATAAGTAATAGAACTCCCACTATGGAAGTTTAGCTTTAACATGAACAAACACGACACCTAGAGCGTCACACAAAACAAACAATGTGATGATAGCATATAGTTAGTCCATACACCCCGCATTTCCTCATAAGGATATACATATTTTGCGTCGCTAGTACAGTCTGTCTCTGTACCCCTGCCCATCATAGCGTCGAATGCAAACGGCTCTGCACCACGCCCTACACAATAGCGTTGAAGCTCAACCGTCTCTGAACTCACAACCTCATCGTAGCGTCGAAGCTCGGACATTTCCGGACTCACGCCCCTCACATAGTCCCTAATCATAACTATGTATACATATATATATATATATATATATATATATATATATATATATTAACACTTAGCATAACCCAATCAAATCAATAGTTGAATCCTCTAGACTTCTTGTTATAGTTAAAGTGAATAAACTAACTACCAAACATGACTCAAACAGACTCAATTCAAATAGACAGATCATGTTTCGAAATCTAAACTATGATAAAAAGAATTCTACACCGATACGGGATTTACGGAATAGATCCTCATTCTAGCAATATGGAAAAGTTGTATCTATAAACTCATGCTGCTCAAATAGACTCCAAATCTGAAAGCAAGGCGAAAAATTGATTCAAAACGCCGTTCGAACGGTAAAAAAACGGATAACCGGTGATCTGGTCAAAAGTCAACATGGAGGTCAAGGGTCAACCTGGTCAACTCTAACCCAAGCCGGTCAACACTTGACCAAATTGAAATCAAATTGAACTAACCGGTTTATTCTAACTGGATTCGATTTTAATTGGACCAGTCAATTTACTTAACGAAAAATCAATTTTAAATAAACAGTCGGTTTAATTCCTAATCAAAATCAATTATCCTAACCGACCGGTGGTTACCTTCGGCAGTTGACGGTGGTGGAGGTCCGATCTCGGCTTAGGGGGTGACGGCTGGGGCTGGACGATCTCAGATCTACTTGATGGCTCGATTTCTACAGAGTTTTGACGCAGTGCATTTTTTGAATAAAATAACCTGTAGAGACCACTATTTATAGGAGTTAGCTAGGGTTTCATGCGATGGACTTGGACCTTGCTGGGTCAAAATTACTGGACCGATAATTGGGTCATTACAAATTGTCATATTAAAATCTAAGTTCTAGAGATAGATATATATATATATATATATATATATATATCCATAGAAAAAAAAAGCTCAAGCTTCTGTGTTCTTTTTTGAAAAGCTAACATGAATTTCTCTTTTTAAGTGGGATTTCTGGAACTACAAATGAATTTACTTCTGATTGTTAACTGGGAGGAAGGTAGACCTCGGATGAAGCTTTATGTACACACCAAAACGTGTACGTGAGAAAAGCGTACATCATCTTCTCGTGTATTTCAGTTTTCATGAAAATAAAATTTTACACACTTCGTGAGCTTAACCTTGTGGTCATCATAGGTTCTTTTGGACTGGAAAATATATACTCTTGAACGATTAGGAATTGACAGATTATATTTGAATGCATTACTAACATACATTTATTTATGGGTCCATGTTTTAGGGTCCATTTGAATATCAGGGTCTATCCGTGGGATGAATCTTCCCTTGAGATTTGGGTCTCTTTATGGGCACGGAATACCTCCATGTTAATAAAAAAAACATACATTTATTTAGTAGAATATGAATGGTTAAAGTGTTATAAAATATATATATCCCAATAATTATAATCAAATAGTGGTAATATAATGATAAGAAAAATAATTTGGGACAAAACATAGATATGTAATATTAAAAAAAACATAAATATGTAGGTTTTAGATTTTAATTCAGCAAAGAAAACAAATTGGTACTACTTAGCCAATGAAGATGAAACCATCTCTTATCGTTCACTAAAAAACAAAAGAGTTAGATTAGTTCATCGATAATAACCCTCTAAAATATTATTGGACTTCGATCTATTACTTTCCAGTTAATAAAATTCATAATATTTACAGATATTTAAAGTTTTAATACAATGTGATAATTAGAAGAGATAAAGACCGAAATAAACATAAAAAAAATTGTCAACCAAAATAGCATTCAATGAAAAAAAATGATCAAAATATATTTTATTTAAGAGTGTAAATATATAGTTATACCCCTTGGATTAATTAATCTAAACTTAGAGTTTAGAGTTATGCAGTGTCGGTCCTAGAAATATGTGGGCCAGAAGCAAGCAAAATTTTTTTTGGCCTATTAATTACTAAAAAACCAAATTGTCAAATGAAGACCCAGAGATTCAAACTCGTGAACTTGAGGATTTAATAATGTTGTAACAACCATTTCAGCTGGTGAATGTTTTGACAAAATGTGGCCGAAATAATACTAATTATCTGGCGGCCGGAAGCATGGGCTTGGCCCGCTTCCCTTTAGGGCCGGCTCTGGAGTTATGAGGTTATGTTTTGGAAGTGAAGTTTATAATTAAATAAAATTTTCAAAATAAAAAAATCTATTTTGGTCATATTTTAGTGCAATTTTTCTAACAAAAACTTCAAAAAAATCTATTTGAGAGTTTTTGTCGTATTGAATACTATCCTAATAATAAAAGCATTCTTATTGGTAGAATGTATTCCATAGATCATTTAATTATATACTACTAATATGATTAAGATATAAAATTTAAAAATAATAATGAAATCAAGGAAAGTGTATTCAATATAACAATTGAAAATAATTTTAGAAAATCAATGAATTTTAGATAATTTTAAGTTAATTATTGAAATAGAGATTTAAATTAAAAATTTTAAAATCTATTCTAAAAATAACCTTAGATTTTGATATTTTAATTGTTAGTTCTACTAAAATACATCAAGTTTACTATTTAGAATATTAATAATAATAATAATATTAGATTTCAAAATACATTTGAAAATCATAGATTCAATAACACTAAACTTAAAATGCTCATGTATTATTTTCTACAAATAACACTAAATTTTAAATAATATTTTACATTTTTCTCTTTAATATTTAAAATTTTCGTGAAATAACACCAATAACAATACTTTAAATATATACAATATGTTTATATAGCATTGGTGATCCTCTTTAGAGGATTCTTTAGTTATTTGGTTTTAATCGAGTACCAGTTTGTTAAGATTTGATTTACGAGATCGATAAGGTATAGATTTAAGAAAACGACGAGATGTTATCCATTTCAGACGCAAGTCACGATCCTACGTCTGGCCGAGGATTTCTCGGAAATCACTAAGCTTAGTGAATCAAATCCGCCATATCACCACCGGAAAACCCCCCAAAAATACACTCACTACTCTGGAGTACCATGTATCTCTCTAACCTCTATTTTTTCTAACTCTATCGGTTTTCTCTCTCACCATGTTTTCCCATCTCTTAGCTCTCACACACATTACAACTCGTCATACACCAGATAACAACCAACAAGGGCCTGTAGGTGTGGACCCCACATCGTAACAAATTTTCGAAACAAAAGAAAGAAGAGGAGTGCTATGATAATCGAGAATCATATGTTGGTTTTCCATTCATACTCCAGAACCGAGAAACCTTCTGATTGCCAGGGTGTCTTTCAACCAACTCTCGATAAACTCCACCTTGGTTTCAAGACTACCATGCTGTGTTTAGCTGAACTCCATCCTTGATTTTCCTCTACGTTTTATGCAAAGACTCCAATTAGGTTCAACATGTATTTAAACCTACCTACTGGAAGTACCTTGGTGAACACATTTGCAGGGTTTTCACTCATATGCACTTTTAAAACCTGCAACACACAATCTTCAACATTCTCCCTAAAGAAACCTAGCTTTGTGGCCATATGTTTCGTTTTCTCATGATGAACATTGTTCTTGGCTAACGCCAAAGCACTCTGAGAGTCACAGAACAACTCCACAAATATATGTTCATGGCCAAACTCTGTACTTAATCCCTTCCATCCAAATAGCTTTCCTTAGCAGCCTTAGTCATGGACAAGTACTTAGCCTCTGTGGTTACTAACACAACCCCCCTCTGCAAACTTGGACTTCCAACTTATCGTCCCCTCCTCCTGATACAAACGTGTAACCAGATATGGATCTTCTTTTATTCAAATCTTCAGCATAATCTGAATCACATAATCCATACATTTTGAACTCTGAACCTTTCTTAAGGTTAGACACATCTCTGTACTTCCATTTACATACCTCAAGATCCATTTCACAGCTTCCAGTGTTCTGTTAGAGGACTACTCATGAATCTACTCACAAGTCCAACAACATAGGCAAGATCAAGTCTGGTTCCTATCATGCCGTACATAAGACTTCCAACAACATTTTAGTGCGAAACAAACATCACAACCCTCACTAGCTTTGAGATCCTTTTTTATTGCAGCTTTAAGTTTGAAATGAATCCCTCTAGGAGTGTTCACAGACTTTGCATTGTCCATATTATATGTATTAAGAAACTTCTCCATATAGTCAGCTTGAGATAGCTTCAGAGTACCATGAAGCTTGTCTCGTATAATGTCAGCTTGAAATAGCTTCAGAGTACCATGAACCATGTCTCGTATGATGTCAATACCTAATATCTTCCTCGCTTATCCTAAGTCCTTCATTTCAAACCGAGAACTCAACTGATCTTTCAGATTCTTGATCTGTTTTTTGTCCTTGCAAGCCACCAGCATGTCATCAAAATACAAGTGGTATACACACACAGATCATGAGAACTTCTTAAGAAACCCACTTCTTTCATGAACTTATCAAAATTTTGATTCTACTTTCTTTGAAAACCACATTTCTACAATGACTTTTTCAACAAACACACCCAATCCTCATTCCCTTCGACTTCATATCTCTCAAGTTGGCTAATATATATTTTTTCTTCAAGGTCTTTGTGTAGAAATGTGGTTTTCAAATCCAGTTGTTCAAGTTCCAGGTCTTCATTAACCACAATAGACATCAAGTATATTACTGAGACATTCTTGACAATTGGTGAGAAAAACCATTGTAATCTACACCTTCATTTTGAGCATGGACATTAGCTACCAGTGGAGCTTTATACCTGGCTCTTCTATTGTATCATGGGTTTGCGTTTGTATATCCATTTACATCTAATCACTTTCCTCCCTTTCGGTTTCTTTACAAAGTTCCACGTATGGTTCTTATTTAAAGAATATATCTCCTCATTTGATACAATGATCTGTTTCTTCTTCTGTGGATCCTTCATGGCTGACATACAGTCACTCGGTTCAACAAGGTAACCATATTCTAAGACATATATCACCATATATACATAGTCATCAAGCTTCTTGAGATGTTTGATTTCCCTTTGCATCATGTATCTCGTAAGTTGATATGTATTAAACTCATTATTATATGAGACTTCTTCATTTCGGAAACATTTTCTTCAATATCGTCTACAGCTTCAGTTTCTGAAAACATCTCTCCACCTGAACCAACATCTCCTCCACTCTCAGATAAAACCAGATCACAAGAACGTAGTATTCTTCTCTTTTTCTCCAACATGAGTGTCTACTAGGTCTTTGTAACACTTTATTTCCTTAAATGTCACGTTCATGCTAACAATCGCTCTCTTATCATCAAGATATCACACCTTATAACCTTTGACTCTTCCAGGATAGCCAATAAAGATTCATTTCTTGGCTCTAGGTTGTAGTTTCCCTATCATCTGAGTGATAATAGCACACGCATCCAAATCTTCTCAGATGATCTAATTTTGGAACTGACTTGGTCCACATCTCCTCTAGAACTTTATCACCACAGAAGAAGTTGATCTATTTATCAGGTATGCTGCAATATTCACAGCTTCAGGCCAAAATACATTTGGTAAGCCACTTTCATTAAAGAAGTTCATCACTCTTTCCAGTATTGTTCGATTCATTCTCTCCACAACACTATTCTGTTGTGGAGTGTAAGAAATTGTTTTGTGTCTTCCAATTCCATTACTTAGAACAAAACTCATCAAACTTCTTGTTGTAGAATTTCAAACTATTGTCAGTCTTTAGTTTCTTTACTTTCAAACCAGTTTGATTCTTTACTAACAACTTTCAATCCACAAATTTCTCAAATGCTTGATCCTTTGTCTTTAAGAAAACACACATAATTTTCTTAAGTAATCATCAATCAAACTCAAATAATAATGACATTTTACAAGTGACTCTGGAACAGTAGGTGATCTCTAAAGATCTGCATGTATGTATTCAAGACATGCTTCACTTGTATGTTTTTCAGTTTTGAAACTAACTCGATGAGCCTTCTCCAAGAATACAGCTCTCACAAAACCTGATACTATACACCTTTGTCTTGTCTAGATACCTTTTTCTCACCAACGTGTCCATCCCTTCTGACTGATGTGTCCCAGCCTGCTATGCCAAAGATCATATTCATCTTGAACACTTACTACATTTACTTCACCACTGTAACTATTTCCTTGTAAATAATACAAGTTTTCTTCCCTCTTGGCTTTAAGAACAGTCATGCAATCCTTGTTTACTCGAAGAACTATGTTTTCAGAGACAAAAGTACACCCATTGCTCTAAAATCCCCAAGAGATATAGGTTCCTTGAGAACTGAGGCACATATCTAACATATCTCACTGAGATGAACTAGCCTTCTGATGTCTTCAATGTTAAACTGAAGACAATATTGTTTGCCATTCTCACAGAACCTCCAGTATACTCATTTAGCTCAGAGAACCAATCCTTCTTCGGCGTCATGTGAAATGAGAAACCAGTATCAAGGATCCATATTTCATTGAAGTTCACTGTTGTTGACCGTGTTAGTTTATGTAATAACCAAAGACTCAATGAACTCAACTCCAGTTATTGCAGACGATTCACCAGACTCAAATGGTCTCTCCTTTTCTGATTACTTCACTTTGGAAAAATTCTCTTGAAATGTCCCCTCCTCACTACACATTCAACATGTTGGACAGTTCCCTTTTCCTTTAAAATTGGATTTAGATTTCTCCTTGGACTTTCCTTGACATGAATCACGCTTCAATTCCTTCCTCTAAACTGTGAATTTGAATACAACACCTCCCCATGATTCTTATTTCATTTTCCATTCACAATGTACTCTAGTTGCTTTGAGTGAATAGAGTTCATAACCTCATCCATAGTCACAATGTCCTTCCCATATCTGAGAGTGTCTCTTTGTTGATCAAACTGCTTAGGCAATGACATCAACAACAATATTGCTTGATATTCATCAGATACTTCTACCATGACATTTCCAAGATCCGTTATGATCCTCAAGAACTCATCGATGATACTCTTTGTAGACATAGACTCATACATTATATATATATATAGAGACTTTGCTTCAGATACATTTGATGAGGCAAAGATAATGACATGTACTAAGCATCTAAGATCTTAAGAATACAAACATTAGACTTCTCTTTCACTATCTTCCTTAAGATCTTATCAGTTCGATTCATAATGATTGTACTTCGTACCTTCTGTTGTTTCTCTGCAATCAATGGATCAACCTTCTTTTTTGAATCAGTATTGAACCTTTATATCCTTCAGCTTTGAATCAGCTTTCTTCAGTTCTTCTTACTGAAGAAGCAAAGCTTCCGTTAAACCTAGAAGATTGAGGTTCACCAGCAACTTCTCCTTCCACATGTTGTAATCAATCACTCCATCAAACTTCTCCATCTCGAATTTTGTACTCCGATATAGTTCTGATCTTACTCCGATCTCCACCAAATAACAGATAACCTGGCTCTGATACCACTTGTAGAGGATTCTTTAGTTATTTGGTTTGATCGAGTACGATTTTGTTAGATTTTATTTGCAAGATCAATAAGCTATAGAACTAAGAACATGACGAGATGTTATTCAGTTGAGACGCAAGCCACGATCCTACGTCTAGCCGAGTAGTTCTCAAAATTCACTAAGCTCAGTGAATCAACACCGCCGTATCACTCACCGAAAAACCCCAGAAAATACACTCACCACTCTGGAGTACCTTGTATCTCTTTAACTTTTGTTTTGTCTTTCTCTACACTTTTCTCTCTCACAGTGTTTCCAAAGCTCTCTCAGCTCTCACACACATTATAACTCGTCACACCTCGTATATAACAACCGGACTTTAGGTGAGGACCCCACATCGTAACAACTTTGGAACAAAGAAAGAAGAAGAAAAGTAATACATGTTTACATTTATACTCAAACCGATTCCTAAACCGAAAATCATATTTTGGTCTTTCAATCAGATTCTAAAACCGGAACCTTCTGATTGCCATTTTGATTTTCAACCAACTCTCGACACTCCTAAAAAAATAAATATTTGATGTGATCATGGATCTCTATATACACATACTATACGAATGACTTGCCAATAAGGATGTTATGTACAGGGTCAGGGTCTAACCCTCTTTAGTTTATAGTAAACCCAGTCCTATTTTAACCCAACCATATTTTAACTCTATTATAGTTAAGGATTAGGGCTGGTACCAGGGTTAGTCCATTTTTTTTTTCAAGTCAATAACTTTTTGATTCTTTATATATCAAATTTGATCAAAATTTTACATATTTTTTAAAACTCAAGTTATGATCATATAAATGGAAAATGTGTTTTTTATCAATTTTTTTCTTTTCAAATTTTAAAAATGAAATTAAAAAATAAAGTTTACATTCTTAAATTATGAATTATAACTTCATAAGTTCATTGTCTTAAGTTCATTGTCTTAATGTAAACCTCTCCTCAAACTCTCCAAGTTGCCAATGCCAACACTCAATGTTCTCATAGTCTCGTGACTCTGTCTCTCTACAACAAGTAACAACATATGATCATGAGTATTGTGTACATAACAGTCTACTCAAACTTACAGCATCTAAACAAGCAAACCAACTACTGGAACAAGGAACAAGTAATACAACTAAACATATTCAGACACATACAAGTATCAGAGAAGCCAGTGATCATTGATACAAATTACAGTGTTACTTGAAAGCATCATCATATCATTCTCTACTCAAACCAGAGAGAGCATCATACAACTATGTTTAGAGAGATTCATATAACTATGTTTAGAGAGATTCATATAGTTGGGATTCATATAGCTATCAATCATTTACTCTATAGACTTACACATCTATCTTATTAAAGTAGAAGTACTTTAGGATTTTGTTTGGAAACATGGATAGTGAGGATTGTTTGGATATATAGATAGTAGTATTAAAAATAATTTCTTTTATTTACAAACTTAGCCTTTGCATTTACAATAAATCTATCTTATTAAAACTGTAGTACCCATAAAACTTCACCCTTATTTTTTCTTCTTATTTACCATTCTGTGCCATTGAATAATTTAAAAGAAATTTTATTTACAGGCTGACTTAATAATTTTTTTATCTAACCGAATAAATTCAAAAACAAACATAATATTAATTAGATAGATCCAAAAATCTAGCCCTTACGTTAACAATATTTTTTATTTCCAAATTACAACCCACAAAATAAAAGAAAATCCATCAATCAATTGAAACTAAAATCTAGAGGTTTTCATATATGAACAAAACGTAATAAATTGCTAAAATTGAGATATTCACTTATTCTTATATTTTAAATCATATATTTTCTGTGTTAGATAATCATATTAATTTGTTAGTTATACATTTTTTCTTATTTCAACAAAAATCTAAAATAAAAAAATAGTATTTATATGAAATAATTGAATATTACATAAATTTTATTTTCTAATAGATCAAACAATAATAAAATATGAACAATTTCAAACATATAAAACACATAGAAAACCAAACACAATTATATATGTTATATATTACAATTTACTATAACACTCATGCGGGTGTTAGTCATGGTCATCTAAGTACCCTTCGACTACAATTCGGTCTTTCTGAATGTTGGGGTTCAAAATGGTTTTACATGAATATACGGACGGTGTCGAGTAGGATCATTCAAGGTCCAGGTAAGTTTGTAGGAACCTAAAAATATTTTAAAACTGTTGGTTTACAAATATTATTAAATAATTTTAAAAATCAAAATAAAAATCAAAATCAAAACCCGCGCTTACAAAGCGCGGGTCAAAATCTAGTAACAATTATGAGAATTACAAATACTTTCCTAAACGTTTATGCATCAGCTCCTATATTACTTATACAAATCATACTCATCTAACACACACAAAAAAGAAGCAGAAAAGTTAGTAAGCAAAATCTATATTAATAGTCATTTTATTGATTATTAGGCAGAATCTATATTAATACTCTTCCACTATATTGCTAACTCTCGTTCTCTATATGTTCACTGTGTAACTTGCAGCAAGCTGTAACTCCCGTAACTCCAACACCCATCACAACATCACAACACTTTTACTGCTACCTTGATGCTTATTTGCTCAAACTAAAAAGCACTTGGTTCTGATCCACGTGCAATGCTATAACTTCAATAATAATCGAATGCCAAACATCTCAAATCACCTCCTAGATCAACGAACTCTAGAACCCAAGTGGGATTCCTAAATGAATACATTACAGGGTGAGCATGTCTCTAAGTAAAACGACCACATAGACATATGGCACACTAAGATAGGCATCAAAACCACATTAGTTACATGAACATATATATGAACTCACTAAGATAGGCATCAAAACCCATAAGCAAAATCATCTCAGATTACAAATCCATAAGCAAAATCATCCAGATTTTCAAACTCATAAGCAAAATCAGTAACAGATAATCAGATTGACAAATCCATAAGCAAAATCAGTCTCAGATTCACAAACCCTAAGCTAGAATCAACCAAAAACGAGTGGAGAGGATAAGATGACGAACCAGATGAGGTCGCGATGGAGATTGGGTTCGTCGTCGTCAAGATTGATACTTGAGAGGGTGAGAAGGTGAGAGCGTGTGTTTCGCCGTCGGCTACGAGAGGAGTATATCCAAGTTAGAGAATTGAGAAGAAATAAAAAACAGTGTCGTTTTGTTACTTTGTGTTACAAACAAGTAACCCTGATAGATCTCAAGTCTAATTTTAGGCGGTCCACTTTTAATTTTGTTAAAATATTAAGGGTTTAGGGTTAAAATTTTAAGCACGGGCTGGGCTAACCCTGTTGTTTGAAGCCCATGGCAACATCCCTACTTGCCAATCCCATGAATCTGCATGCCTTTCGAGTTGAGAAGGTTTGATTGGACCACACCACCTTATCCATATTCCTCTATTTGGCCAGCTATCTATTCATTTATTTATTTATTTCAGGAACCATATACTATTTTAATTTCCACAAAATATTTTTTTAATAACCAGAATGTGTTGGCTCTTTAAATGTCCACATTCAAACAAACCAACCGGTCATGCATGAAATTTTATAGTGTTTTAAATGCCCTATGTAATATTCTCAATTTAGTGTTATATGCTCTAATGAATTAATACTCCATTGGCATACAATTTACAATTGATCAACCTATAATTTACACGAAAGCATGAGACTTCTTTTTGTGTACTTGATGTTTATTTAACAAACCTATGAAATGTTACATACTAAAGTGGAAATAATGGACTGCTAACGGAAAAGTAAATAAATGTTGATTAAGGCCATACATATAAGGCGCTAATTGTAATTCCTTGTGTACTTTCTCAAGACATTTGTTTGGAAATGTGAAGTGAGTTTCGTTATATTCTTGAATATACAACCAGCCTTATGACAAGTTTTACTTGATGGGCATGCCCATGCGGGCTGGAAGATAGAGATCGAAGAGAACGTTACGTCACAGTCACACGTGAAGAAGGTACGAGGGAAGTGATACGTGGCAAAACTGAGACAGCATATAAACCAAAGTACAGAGAGACGCCATTTCCATGCCAGCTTGTCACTCTCATTCTTTCTTGCCTTTTAGTTTTTCCCACTTTCTCATTTCCAAGAAATTATAAGTTTTTTTTTATAAGAAAAGAGAGAGTTAAATATAGAACAATGAGTTTGATTGATTTCAATGATAATGCATGGGAAAGCTCTAGCACTCTGCAGAATGGAAAATCTGTAAATAGAGCCTGAAACAAGAGGCCAGCAACTAATCATTTATGGTTCTCCTCTCCTTCTCCCATAACACTTTTGTCCTCGTCTTTATCACTATACACGATATAATGGGTTTGATTGATTTGAATTATTTATCCCCTTCCTTAAATAATATATTTATTTGGGCATTTGTAATTTACCCGAAATCTGAACAAAATTCAAATCGAACAATATGAATCTCCATCCCATCCAATTTGTATAAGTGATTAAGGGTTTGAGTCGTGTAATCGCAGTGGTTGCGGACGTTTGTGAATGTGGGTAACTGCGATTTTAAGTGTTATTAAGAAATTTGGACGACTAATATAATTAAAAATTGTTCGTTTATGGGATATATATGACTGATTAATTATTAATTGCAGTAGTGGTTAAATAATAAATTATTATTTTATATTTATATAATTATTAAAGTATTAATAATCTCATTATTATAAGAAATAAAAATATATTTCTAAATATTAAATAATTTTTTAAAAAAATATAGAAATCAATTTTTTAAAATTTATAATATAAATTATATGTATATATATATTTTTTAATTTACAATTTTATTGAATATTTTTTATTTTTTATATTTATATAGTTTTGAAAAAAAAATAAAAAAAATCCCGCAACTGTCCGCCAACAAAAATGCTAACTGAAAACTACATTTTTGGAATTTAAAGGTTTATAGCAGTATGAAGCGAATTATAGCATTTTCTATGATGTATTGTAAAATGCCCAATAACGGCTATTAACACACAAAAATTGCGTTATGGGTGATAGTGGAAAGCTAGTAACCCTAAATGTATTTTGTAGTTGTACACATGAATCCAAATCCAAAAATATGAATCTAAAAATTCAAATTATAATGCAAATAAGTATTTAAAATTTAGATAAATATTCTACCAAAAAAATAGATAAAATATTTTCAAATATTTTCAATTTTGTAATCCTTTGATCCAGTATGTGAAAACCAAGATCTAAAGCAGCATTAACCAAATTTAATTAAGCGTTGATCTAAAATATGTCTCAAACAAAGTTATAAAATTATCCAAAACAAAAGAATTTTTAACTGAATCAACCAAAATATATATACAACCTGAATGGGATCTATGGCTGAACTTGAAATTCAAAAATCTAAAATCTTCAGTTCATATCCAAATAGATATCCAAACGACATAATATTCTACTAAATTGATTTTCAATTTTTAAATAAATAATATATTTTATCTATAATTTAAAAGGATGTTAAAAAAAATCTTGTGAGATTAAATTCTAGATTTCAATTAATGTATTTTATCATTTTAATGTTAAAACATGTATTATAATGTAATATATAATTAGTAGACTTTATTGGAACACAAATAAAACTATAAATTAATTAAAACTTCAACAGAAACAACAAGCCAAAACTGGATGTAATGTGTGTAAATTCTAAAATATTATTTCTAATACAGAAGAATTTAAAAGACAAAAGGTTTAGGTGATCCATTTCAGTGTAGATTAAAAGGCAAAAAAGGTAAAAAAGCAAATATAAAAGACAAATGCAACGGTGGCTTGAGGTTTAATTGTTGAAGCCAGAAGAGCTGGTACAGCTCTCCACTGAGTGATTACGTCGTACTCTCAGTCTCTCACCAAATACTCTCACGCACTCTTTTTTTTTGTCTTTCTTTTAGACAGCTCCTCTTTTCATTAGAAAATTCATTCATATCCTAATAAAACATTATTGGTTGGTATCTTAAAACAAGTATCACAAACTAAGTCATATTACTATTTTAATAGAATTTGTTTATGAGTAATGATTAGTAATTACTGTGATTTTATTTTTTAGTTGTAGAATATAGCTGTGATGTCTTTAAGTTTTTAATTCTTCAGAATCACTAGATTTGGACGGTAGGTATTTGTCTCTTTACAGGCAAGGACAAATCTCTCAAATAGTTTTTTTTGAAGTTTTTGTCACAAAATAGCATTCAAGAAAAAAATGACTAAAATAGACTTTTTAAAAAATTTTTTTTAATATTTTAAATTTTTATTTAATTATAACTCCACTTCCAAAACCCAACTCCATAACTCTAAACCCTAAATTTAGATTAATTAACCCAAGGGTATAAATATATATTTATACCATTTAATAAAATCTATTTTAGTTATTTTTTTTAGTGCTATTTTGGGACAAATAGATTTATTTTGGTCTTTATCTCCTACAACAATTATAATAACATAATTTTAAAGAAAGGTTGTGAATTTTTTATATAGTGTTGTGAATGTTAAAAATGATAAAGCTTGATTGTTTTAGATTGGGTGATGTAAAATTAAAGATGAATAAAATTAAAATTTTAAATAAAATTCAATCATCAATACTTAGACAATAAATTGACAAGTGGCATTAAAGGTTATAATGATTTTTCATTGACTCTTATTTGAAAATTTCATTATGATCTCTTTCCAATTATCTAATTTTTTTTATTTGAGAGATGAGAAACTCATCTACATACTTCCACTAGAGTTGTATTAACCTGGGTATCCCAGATCCATGGAGAGGTCCAGACTAATCCCCAAGGGGAGGTGCAGCTCACAGATAGACCTCTCTCCGGATATTCAAATGGCCCTAAAGCATGAGTCCATATCCTGTGTAACGTGACCAGAATAATTGTGACTTAGTTTCGTGCAGCAGCGTTAATCGAACCTGAAACGTGTTGGCGTCCCAGTCCCGTCTCCTTACCACTCTACCACAATCACCCGGTCAAAATCAAATATGTTTGTCACAAGGCGTCGAGTTGTTCTTAGGCTTACATGAGATTACAGGAAAACTAATGATAAATAATGCATTAAACATTTTGAAGAAGCCCTCAAATAACTCGCAAAAGTAATACAAACCTTTTTTGACAAAAGTCGAGTCGCAGTCTTCTCAAAAATCCTAGTCATCAGAGAGTAAAAAAAGAGAAGAGAATTTTTATAGCTTCAAGCTGATGGCCGAAAGTTTCTACAACTTCTACATCGGCTTTCTTAATTCCTGCTTACTTCTCTTTTTTTTATTAATTTGTTCTGATCACTGTTTTGTTTGATTGTTAATTATTTTGAATCTAATAGACGTTTTGATTGTTCTTTTGCATGTTCTTCCAATGAATTTGGAAAGATAGAAACTTTGGTTCAATTGAACCGTTTAAAAAGGTCACTGATAAATCTATTGTGGGTGGTGGTGACGGTTCTTACCGAATTCAATCATTGATGGTTTTTTATTTGATGGTGAATGGAGTTTTTACTGCAAACTATGCTTACTCCGAAAGGCAGTATGAAATTCTATAGAATAGTAATTTCTTTTACTCTTTTATTATCAATAGAGCAATATAAATAGTGTCTTGTCTTAGTAACTCCTACTAAAATAATAACAATAAAAAAAAGAGTGACAATCTTTCTCAATTTAGTCTAAAGCATGGTGTTTTGGATTAATACAAAATTATTTCTTTGAGATTCAACTATTCCATAGCAAATATAGAATTTTTGTATGAAAAGTCTTTAGTCATCCATACACAAAATAGTCTTGTTAGTTTACTTTGAATCTTTACTAGTATATTATTTTTCTATATTTGTTTTGCTAGTTCTTATTGTTTAAAACTTTTACCTAAAAGACTTAATAATACAATCCAGGGTAAAAAAGAACTCCACAAGTAACTAGAATGGTTCACAAATTATCTGATCTCAAGTGTATCCTCAAACTCAAAGTCAATTCATTCAGATCTACAAACTTTGCGAAACACTATGGTGTGTCAGTTGTTGATTAGTTCCCATTTTGAAGTCTAATGTGTAGCGTTCATGTATAATTAATTTGTATAAGAAACATATCTAAGAATGACATGACATTTCAGAATATGAGATACTTTATTAGTAAGTCTAGTGAGTAGCTTTCATGTATAATTAATTTGTATAAGAAACATATCTAAAACATGACGTGACATTTCAGAAATTGAGATACTTTATTAGTAATTGTCTAATTGATATGCAAACTTTGGGCTAATGGTTGAGTTTACTACTAACTCCAAAGGGCTGACACTTATTATCTAGGATTCAGATCTAATTTGAGATCCACTTTAGATCCGCTCCGAAAATAAGATATCTTGAATGTCTGGATCCGGATTCAGATAGTAAAAATTTCAGATTCCTCCAAACCGAATCTGGATCTGAATATTTTAATTTTTAGAACTGATATCCTGATCCATATTTTAAAATGTATTAAATTTTTAATTTATTAATAATTATATTTGATATGTTAATATCTATACATAAAATTAGTCTTATTATATTTCTAATTTTAATAATATTATTATATATATTAATAAATTTTATATAAATATTTAATTTATGTAATACTTAAAAATGTATATTATATTTTTTAATTAATTTTACGGATACCCACGGATATAAAAATGTCTAGACAAATATCCAAACTTTGGATACTCGTAAGGCACAACTCCGGATCCAAATATTAAAATCACGGATCCGACAAATCGTCGGATTCGGATTCGAATACTCTAAATTTTCCCGGATATCAAGATCGATCCCACCCCTACTACTCCACATGCAAATCCATCATGAAGGGTAATTGATTGAAATATAGTAAGTCTAGCTGTAATTTTTATCTACAAATCATAAAAGTTACCAATCATGATTTATTTAGTTTTTAAAGTTAAAGGTGAAAAAAAATGGTTGTAGCAACCTTGTTTTCTAAAAACATTATTTTGTAAGATATAGAGAAAAAAATATTGCTCTAGAAATATCTTTTCATTTTTATTATTTTGTCATTCAATTCTTACGGCTACATTTGCCTATAGTTACATCAAAAATATTCTACAGATAAAATTCTATAGTAAATCTTTACAGCTACATCTCAACCAAAATCACATCCTAAACTTATCATAAACTTAGATTCATAGAAGAATTAGGGACTTTGCATTAACCATTTTTAACAGTGAAAAATAATATTTTCGCAAAATAAAGATCAAAAATAAATCATAGAGTATATGTTTTTTTTAAACGAACCGAGTTGAAGTAGCTTCCCGAGACTTCTCCAGGCTCCAGCTATATATATTCATCTCCCCCTTCTCAAAAACCATCTCACACCAAAACATAAAGCTCCCATCATCTTCTTTACTTTCAAATCTTACTAAATACACCCCCCAACTTTCATTTCCACCATCTAAACCCAAATGGGTCAAAGCTCGAGCTTCACCACCGTCATGGTGGCTGTTCTGCTGGTAATGATGTTCAGTTCAGCTACTCAGGAAACTTCTTCAACGAGTTCGACCTCACGTGGGGTGACCACAGGGGAAAAATCTTCAACGGAGGAAACATGTTGTCTCTCTCTCTGGACAGGGTTTCCGGCTCAGGGTTTCAAATCCAAGAAAGAGTATCTATTCGGACGGATCGATATGCAGCTCAAACTCGTTGCCGGAAACTCAGCCGGCACCGTCACTGCTTACTACGTAAGCTCTCAAAACTCAGACTGTTACAAAAACTTGACGAGTCTTTATAAATGTTGTCTTAAAATTGCAGTTGTCATCACAAGGAGCAACACATGATGAGATAGATTTCGAGTTTCTAGGGAACGAGACAGGTAAGCTTATGTTCTTCACACCAATGTCTTTGCTCAAGGAAAGGCAACAGAGAACAACAGTTTTACCTCTGGTTTGACCCGACCAAAACTTCCACACTTACTCTATTGTGTGGAGACCACAACACATCATGTAAACATTTCATCAATTTATTTCTAAAAGCAGTAAAGAATACCAAAGATATTGACTCTCTTATTCTTCTCTCTATGCAGATTCTTGGTGGACAATTTGCCTATCAGAGTGTTCAACAATGCAGAGAAGATTGGTGTTCCTTTCCAAAGAACCAACCAATGAGGATTTACTCGAGTCTGTGGAATGCAGATGATTGGGCTACGAGAGGTGGCCTGGTAAAAAACTGACTGGTCCAAGGCTCCTTTCACAGCTTACTACAGAGGATTCAACGCTGCGGCGTGCACCGTCTCTTCAGGCTGTGACCCCAAATTCAAGACTTCTTTAAGTGATAGTGAATTGCAAACGGTAAATGAGCTCAATGCATATGGGAGGAGAAGACTCAGATGGGTGCAAAAATACTTCATGATTATAATTATTGCTCTGATCTCAAAAGGTTCCCTCGAGGATTTCCTCCTGAGTGCAAGAGGTCAAGAGTCTAATGAAGAACATCCCTTATGATTCTGTGTCTGCTTGTTGCCATCCCTCTCTCTGAGTTGTTTATTCTCTGTTATTCTTCCATTGTACATTCTCAAGGTCAATAAATCTCCTTCCTGCTTTTAAATATAGACAACCAAATCAAACGGTTAAAATTACAAACAAACATGTGTAGTAAACATTTAACAACTTCCTCTTGTTATATGCAACTTGCTACAAGATGATCAAAAAGGAGTCATGGGGTTTGATTTGATATGGTCGAAAAAGAGGTAGCTTTCTAATCTTGGCTAAGTAAATTATATAAATATGATCACTTGGTGTACATGTATACCACAACTTGTTACATATTACATGCTTCGGAAAAGGATAAAGAAACAGAATACTAATGTTTTCTACTCTATCAGAGAAATGTAACGACATTAGGATTAAGAAATCTACTAGCGAAGAGCATCATTCTTAATTTTTTTTTATATAAAAAAATAATAATTAAAAACTAACAATCACGGATCGTCACGTGTCAGTGGAGCCCGCGAACAGTTCAAGACCAACTTTTATTTAAGAGATTTAAGAGCATGATTTTCCAGGCCCCACTAGGGTCCGTGTCCAGTGCAAGAACCACTTCTTAAAACTACTAAATAAAAACCGCTTGAAGGGTTTCTATACTGTTTGCGGGCTTCAGTGACACGTGGCGGCCCACAATTGATTCGTTTTTAATGTTTTTTTTAATCAGAGAAATAGGAATCCTAAATGGGGTTCCAACGTTAAGATGTCCTAAGAGCATGATTAACCTGAGTCTATTAAGCTGGGGTTTCTTAGCTTTTAACTAAGAAAACTTAAGAACTGTCCCTTAAATAAGAACTATAAGAGACGTCTTTTAGCCGGAAAAAAATATTAAAAAAAGACACATTTTACGTTAAAAACCCCACCTTAAGAGACCCGGGTAATCATGACCTAAGAGGTGGTTCTTAGGGTATTAGTGGGCCCCACACCCTTAAGAACCCCTAAAAACCCTAGAAATGTTTAATATCCTAGTTACTTATAATGTTTTATGCTTCGGAGCTTAATAGCCAATATTTACTAGAAATGTTTTGGTCTCATATTACCTGAAAACAGGTTGGTGTTTAAAAACTCAGCATATATACAGACAGTGTTTGGCCATTTTGCTAGACATGAAGACCCGTGAAAGTAAAACCAAATCTTAGTGTGAGAACCCTTCAAAGCGATGAAACAGAGACATGCATCCTTAGCACTGTCCCATTCACCTTCTTACTCAAAACAAAATCACATTTCATATCAGTTCTTACCATCCTTAGGTCCTGTTGGTTTTTGTATATAAATGCTATATTTAGATGCAAATATTCAGAGTGTTGTTTGTTTGGACCATTATTGCAATAGCATCTAGATGTTGAATCTTGATGCCAAAATCTATAATATCTAGAATATTTAGATATTTGATATAAAAAATGTAGAGTTTAGATGCAATATTCACATCTCAAAATCCAAAAAGAAAATTTACATTTCAATATCAAATATATAAATAAATTAGATTAGTTATTGTAAATATTATATAATATTTTAATCAAATGATGAGTTTTCTGCCAAAATCTTGTTTTTCACCAAACCTGGTAATTTTTTTTTCTCAAAATCGTAAAATCAAGTTTTTTCGTCAAGATTGTAAAATCGAGTTTTTCCGTCAAGACGTAAAATTAAGGTTCCCCAAAATCATAATATTGTGTTTTTCCCAAAAATCATAATACTAAGTTTTTCCGCGATACTGTGATATCAAGTTTTTTAACAAAACCGTTGAGTTTTCCCACCAAAAATGAAAACCATGCTTTCCTGCAAAAATACCAAAATTACGTTTTCTAGCAAAAAAATCATTTTTTTAATTTCTGTTAAAATCGCAAAATTGAGTTGTCTCGCCGCCGAAACCAGAAAATTACATTTTCCGCCAACCATAAAATATTTTGCCATTTTTTCATCAAAACCGGTAAAATCACATTTTTATCAAAATGGTAAAATCGTGTTTTCTATTCAAACCACAAAATCATGTTTTCCATCAAAAAATTGTGAAGTTTAGTTTATCGCTGAAATCATGTTTCCCTCAAAACCGCAAAACTGCGTTTTCTTGTCAAAACCGCAAAATTAAGGTTTAAACCAAAATTTGTTGCCAAAACCACAATTTTTTTTGGCCAAAAACTACAAATCGGAGTTTTTCTCGAAAACTACTAAATTGAAATTTTCATCAAAATCGTAAAATCGAATTTTCGTTAAAACGACAAAATAATGCTTTTCCATCAAAATTACGAAATTGAGTTTTCGTTAAAATGACAAAATCCGAGTTTCTGTCAAAATGACAAAACAGATTTTTTTCAGATTTAAAAATCATATTTGTATTTTATTATAAATATAATTTTAAATATATTTATCTGATATCATAATTAGTTCATTATTTATAATATAAATCATGTCATTTTTTTAGATTTTTTTAACTATTAATATTCAGATAATATTATAAAATAAAAAATAAACATTTTAGCATCTAAATGTTGTATTTAAATGTGAATACTATAAATCAAACAACATTTGGATTGCAGCATCTAAATATTTTATTCAAATGCTGGATCATCTAATACAAGGAGGAACATGGCATTAGTCACTACTTACAAAGTGCCACAAAATCACTATATGATTACAAAATTATATTATATAAGTGAGTTGACTGTCAAAATTAATTCAAGTAAATAGTAGAACGCAAGGTCGAGATTGAGAGACTCGATGATAGCTTTGACCTTTCTTCAACCTTCTTGGCGTTTCGGTCACAAACGTCACCGGCAGTGACAAAACCACCGCAATTTCTTCTCAAACAAAACAAATGGGCCCAAGTTCACTTTTATCTAGGCCCATTAAAATGTATGTCTTTGTCTCGTCAAAATAAATCTAATCTATTATCTATTAAAACTATTAAACTGAAGTACATTTAGTACTTAACCCTAACATTTTCTAAATAATTACCATTGAATGCCACTGATATTATCTTTGCATCTAAACACTAATTCTTAATAAAAAATAAATAAATTAGGCTAAGCCCATTAACAATCTTTGTCATTATAATTGAATACTTCATAAAAAAGTGAATATGTATTATTCAAGAATTTATAATAAAAACAAAATTATACATATATATAGCTTTAAATTAGTTTTATTTTTATTCATATTCATATTCATATAAGCTACCAACTATATTTGAACTATAAAAAATATAATAATATAATAATTTTTTATTATAATCTGAACTTATTCATTTACAATAACAAAAATCATGTAACTTTCCATAAAAAATTAATGACTAAAATACATACTAATATTTATTATAAATGGTTATATATACAAACAAATACAATATATTATCATTTGTAAGATATATATCTAATAAGAATAACTAATGTAATTTATAAATTAAAAAATCACCATATAATACATATATACAATTAGATCTAGGACGGATCAAATATTTAGGATATTCTAGGATATAAAGATTCGGATATGCATTTGTCGGATTCATAAAATTGTTATCCGGATTCCAATATTTGGGGTTAGAATATTCATACTAAAATCCAAATACACCCAGACATCCGAACCTGTTTTTTTAATTTAAAAGAAATTAAAAACTAACTATTAACCATCTATTTAGTCTATTTAAAATTATTATTTAAAAATATTATTTAAAAAGCTTAAGAATCATTAAAAATTTAATAAAATTAAAATTTTAGTTATTTTATATAAAAAATATATAATATATATAGATAACTATAATTAAATTTTAAATATTTAATATCTGGATTTGAATATCGAGACTTAAAATTTTGCCTATCCGAATTTATAATTGGATCAATCGAATCCGTAAAATTATTATCATGATCCATGAATATCCGTTTTTCGAAGAGGATAAGATCCCGAATCGGGTAACGGATATTGAATATTAAGTTCAAGTCATATATACAATTATATCAAACAAATTATTTAAAATATTAGACATTTACAAAAATAACACTCGCGCGGGCGCCGCGGGTCAAAGGCTAGTTTGGTTTAAAGTAAAACCCACTGTTTGATTCATCTTGTTGCCGGCACAGCAACTTGTCCCTTCGCGCCATCTGTTCGACAAATTGTCTGAACCAACTCTTTCAAGAACTAAAGTCTCGGCTTTTGAGTTTAGAAATCTTCTCAACTCTCATTCGAATCAACTTGGAGATTGTATCCCAAAGATTGGCCGCTAATGGGAGCAACAGGAAGAAGAGATACGGTGGGTTATCGTCTCTTGCTCCTCGCGAAATCAGCGTTCAGAAGTTCTCCGATGCTCGAGCAGCAGAACTCGAGTCTCTTCACTCCATATTGTCTGATCGTTTGGACAAGGACTTTCGGTCAAAGAGGAAGCAGAGGAGAAGGGACAATGCTTACACTAACCAACCTTCAAAGAGACGTAATATAAAGAGGCAAAGATCAAAGTCTTTATTGATTTCTGCTCAACCATCATCCTCATCAGGAGGAGACCATGAGACAAAGATCCCAAGACGTGTCAAGAGGAGAATGCAACTTAAGGGAACCCTGAGTCAGGGTTTTGTACCTCTGGTGATGGAACAAAGAGGCTGAGAACACATGTTTGGCATGCTAAACGATTCTCTATGACTAAGCTTTGGGGTTTTCACCCTTCCTCTTGGTTTACATGGAAGGTAGTTTGCTTTCATTAGTACAACAAAGTTGGAGGCAGCTTTTGAAATTTTTTAAGGTTGTTGTGTCATGGTTCTAGAGGAGGGGATCAAGGGATATTTTCAAGAAGTCTAGGCAATGTGTTCTTGTGGCATGATGCAAACTATCACATTGCTGTGCAACTGTAGGGTCCAGAGGCAGGCATTTATACTTGTTTCTTGAGATTCTTGTTAAACTTTTATTTTTAATTGAATCTTCTTCTTTGATCTTAATTGCTTTGAATATCTCAGTGCTAACTATTATCGATATTAAACATGCTACTGGAGCCTTCTCCATCATCTCATTGCAAGGAAGTTTTCAACTCTATTCTCACATGGACTTAGTTATGGAAACGCCATGGTATGTATTAGATATCACTTTTTTTGTTAATGTGGAAACGACTACTTAAGCAGGATGTAAGTGTAACTTATTTTGTTTTCTTCAGCTTTATCATGTTGAACCACCAGTTTCTCAGGTGATTGCTCCTGTAATTAATAT